>JAJAGP010000019.1:1432534-1549732 GCA_025084515.1 Ancistrus triradiatus
GTTAATCTCTGTGATGCACACCATGGCCATTTTTGCCATGCACATCATTACACCCCTACGCTAAAATAATTCAATCAACTAAAAAAGAGATTACCAGATTGATACCTTTTTAATACAATGCATTCATTTCAATATAAATTCTTTTATCATGCATCGGCCATTGTGTTGAACCACACAATGGCAGTGGCAGGTTTTTGCGACATGTCTTCTGTCACACAGCAAAGAACAACCCATATAAGGACTATTCCAAACTGTTTACAACCCTTTCCCGCTCTGTTACCTATACACTAATCCTCTTTATACACTCCTCAGCATTGAAAAAGTGATGGAATTCTGGAAATCACAGAAGAGATAGACGTACTAATTATATGGAAATGATAAAAATGGAAATAAAATATTGAGGTTTTTTGAGGTTTCATGTATCTAAAAAGCTTTCAATCTGCCTTTTATGTCCCATCCACCTGCCACAGATTGGAGTTAGGTGCTTGAAAATTCAATGATCATTTGAAGATCATGGCAACACCTACTACTTCCTCGATTTGCATAACTTTCCTTCTTGGTGATACAATTTAAATATTGAGGAGTGTGGTATGTAGCATTTCGGGAACAGGGGGAATAGTGAATAGGGGGCCATTTGTGATGCAGACTAAGTACTGGTGGTACAGATCCTCCAGCATCCTAGGGTCACTCGTGAAATCGCCTCTTCACCTTATCCACAGGTGTTTAATAGGATTTATGTTAAAGAAACAGGATGGTCATGAGACAAGCTTCATTCTATTGTTTTTGAACCATTTTGTGTGCTGATAGTAATGCATGTTTTGGATCTTACTGGAAGATCAGACAATGGATTCTTGAAAGGCAGTGAATTTGATTAAAAATGTTCATTTTAGCCCAATTTCTGAAGGTCAGCATGCTTCATTGGTGCATTCCCCAATCTTGTTGAATAGCTGAATTTTGAAATGGCATACGACTGATACTAAATCCCAGCAAAACACTGTATGCAGTATAATAATAATAATAACACATTGCATTTATATAGCGCCTTTCACACCCAAGGTCGCTTTACATTGACATTACAGTTTATGCAGTGGAAGTAGGAGACGGCACAGTATGAGCACATCATAAACAATAAGCACAGCGAAAATAACTGTACAATGTAAAATATGTTGGGTATTACCAGGAATGTGCTTCAGTGCCATTTTGTTTATTCACATTTCTGTGGGTGTAATAGTAATAAAATGAATAGTGTGGTTTCTTAAAACAGATTCTCATGAATATTTTTTTAAATAAATATTTTTAGACATTGTTAACAATGATTAGATTTCTCATATTTTTAGTGTGAGAATAGGCTAATTAAACACAGACATATTTTCAGAACCATTTTTTTAAACTCATCTTTACTAAGGTTGCCAAAACTCTCAAAGCCCTTACTGTATAATCATAATAAGGATTATTTGTGCTTTTGTCCTATATAAAGTCGAGTGCAAACTCTTTGTGACACAGTTCTTAAGTGTTTTCTTTGTGTTTCCTTTTCTCAGTGCTGGCTCCACTACAAACTGTAATTCCAGATTTGCACTCTGATGATAATGAAGAGGAATCTGAGGAGGAGGAAGAAAATGACATGGATTCAGACATGGAGCGGACCATGCACACACACATGACTCATCGCCATCGCAGGTGAGGCCTTGTCCTCTCTGCTTAGCCTCACTTTTTATAGATTACACCTTTAGTATATGCAGTTTTAGTAATACAGATTCACAAAATGCCGAGTTGTGAGCTTAAGCATTAATAGTGTGCAGTTTGATCACTGATTGAAGCAACCAATGGTTTACTTTTGCAAGAACACTTCTTTCTCACACCTACTTTTCCCCAAATGTTGCCTTGTAATTATGTGCATCATTTCTGCTAAAGCTTTGGCTAGATTTGTGAAAGTTCAGAATAGATAATGGAAGTAAATTACTTTCCTCTGCTAATAGGGTGAGTCTGAGTGATGGCAGTGACAGTGAGAATAGCTCCGCCTCTTCACCCATCCATCGTAATGAAGCCCCACCTCTACTGAAGGCCAGCAATAACCAGGTAAGACTGCTATACCATGTTCTATAGTTGTCTAAAGCCTTGGGTACACAACACGACTTTTATAGTCATGGCAGATTAGAAACAGACTGGGTAACAGACTGGGTTGGGAAACAGGCACTTCCCAACTGAGTTTGGCTGATTTTTATGGCGAATGAGAAAAATGTCCATTGTACACTAAACGAATAAGGATCACACACTACACCACTTCAACCTGCTGCTGAACCGAAGCAAACACGCCCCAGTACATGCTCCTCTTGTTACCTAGGAGACCCAGAGTACACATGGAGGTACAACAGCGTGCTCCTATGCACACACAATTATAGCAATAACTACCCAGGCAGCTATTAATACACATATAGCTATAGTAGTCCATCATTTTACTCCTTTTTTCCACACACACAAAAATAATCTAGCCAGCGCTAGATACTGTTCTATTAGTAGTCAGGTAGTGATCTGGCATTTTAACCCAGCTGATTGGTCCAAGGCCTAAGAAAGCTTTTTAGCTGTGTGGTCGTGGTAGTTCTTGGAATTTACATAGTACGGGCGTGCGTGCTCCTGCCACAACTCTGTTAGGTTGTTCTCCATTGTAGAGGACCATTGCACGCATGAAGAACCTATTTGTAGTAACCAGAGGAAGTTTTTTGTGCTCAGTTTTCATTGGTCGTTGACTGGACCCACTTGGATTGAATCGCTGACCATTATAGAGTCGGGTCTAAAAAAATCAAACGTTTGATATGCTGGTCTGAAAGTGATCAGGAAGCCAAAAATCTGAGTCTGCGCCTATCACACACTAACCGATTCTGTCTCCAACTGTCGACTCAGACCGGCGAAAAATCTGTAGACTAGGGCCAACCAGCACAGGCTCGGCCAGACTGAGATTCGGGGCTAAAAATCATATAGTGTAACTGCAGCTTAATACGAAGATGGGATTGTGGTGGTCTAGCAGTTAATGTACTGGACTGTGGACTCAAAGTCCCGGGGTTCAAATCCCACCATTGCCAAGCTGCCATTGTTGGATCTTTGAGCAAGGCCCTTAAACCACAATTGCTTGGACTGTAGGACTGCATCAGTTGTGAAGATCAGTAGTTGAAGATATCTGTAATAAATAATTCACCCCAGCTGGATCCTAAAACCTTTTTAGATGCATCTTTTTGTGATTCTGGTTTATCCAGTGTTACTGTCCAAATAAACTTCCTTGAGTTTAGAGTTAGCAATTAACGATCTTGCTCAGTATCTCTCTGGCATGCTTTTGACTTGAGCTCTCTTAATAGCACCAGCTTAAATGTAAAGCTTTGAACTGCCACTGCTCCTTTACATTTACAAAAGTTATGTTTTACCCTTTGTGGATGCTCCAAGGTTTCACCAGCTTTATTGGTTCTGTTAGTATTTCCATACTGTATTACGTCTTTCAGTGCAGTGATCTTATTTCACTTTAATATTCTGTTTTTTACAGATACTAGAAGTGAAGAGTCCCAAGAGGCAAGCAAAAGTGGACAAGGACAAGAATATTGACTGCGACAAGGTTTTCATTTTTGCCTTCTCAATGTAGCATGCACAATATCCAGACTTATTACTGGAAGAAATTGATGTACACTTGAACCAAACACTGTCACATGGCTAATGGTTATAAAGTGAAACTCTGGCATCTTTTTTTTTTTTCAGGCATACTTGGATGAACTGGTAGAGCTTCACAGAAGACTAATGGCACTGAGAGAGAGGCACATATTACAGCAGGTACTGCATTCATTTTAATGAAAGAAAAGCAGTAAATGAGCTGCAATCATACAAGTGAAAATTTTAAGGGTATACATTTATATGACAAGAATTGATAAATGAACATATTCATGGGGCAATAAGGATAAATTAATCCAGAAGAGATGGTTGAAGCACCTACAGAGTGTAGCTAAGTCTGTTGTTCACTATGGACTGTGTTTAGTGACGCATGCATAATGAGAAGTTAATACCTAAATTTGCACTTTGTTCATTATGGTGCAAGTCTGAGATCTGAGACCAGTTTTGGACCATGGACATTTTTTTTAACACAGATGCATCTATTTTACAGTCAATACCTGTTGCCCAAATGTACTTCATTTCGATGAATGGTTCAGATAACAAGTATTCAGAAAGTGGGAGCCCAATATGCATTTTTTTCAATGGTAATATCACTAACCTGGTTATTGTTTATTCAGAGTAACACTCACTGGCCACTTTATTAGGTGTTTCAACTGCTCATTAACACATATTCCTAATCGGCCAATCACATGGCAGAAACTCAGTGCATTTAGGCATGTAGACATGGTCAAAATGACCTGCTGAAGTACAAACCGAGCATCAGAATGGGACAGAAAGGTGATTTACGTGACTTTGAATGTGGCGTGGTTGATCTAGACTGGTCTGAGTATTCAGAAACTGCTGCTCTACTGGGATTTTCACACGCAGTCATCTCTGGGGTTTACAGAGAATGGTCCAGAAAAGAGAAACTATCCAGTAAGTGTCAGTTCTCTGGGCAAAAATGCCTTGATATTGTTTGCCACACTTGGGGACCCTTAATACCTTCTGAGCATCAAAGCTTACCTGAGTATTGTTGCTGACCATGTCCATCCCTTTATGACCACATTGTACCAGTCTTCTATGCATCATGAGTTCACTGTACTGAACTGACCCCACAGTCACAAGGTCACAATCCAGTAGAGCACCTATGGGATGTGGTGGAACGGGAGATTCACGTCATGGATGGGCTGCCGAAAAACTGGCAGCAACTGCCTAATGCTATCATGTTGGTATGGAGCAAATATTTCTAGGACAAGTTCTAGGACTTATCCTGCGTTAAACCTAAGGCAGTTCTGAAGGTTAAACAGGTCCAACCCGGTACCAGCAATGTGTACCTATTATAGTGGCCTGTTTGTGTATAGTGGTACTGTTAGTTAGCTGATTGGTCTTTCTGTCCACCTGTTGACAGTGGATTGGGCAGGGCTTCTCTCATCATGTGTAGCACTATGTATGTGCTCACTCGTTACTGTTGTAGAATAATTTCTAGCACTTAAAGCTACAATAAAAGTAGACCTATAACCTTATAATTATCAATGAATTAAACAAAAGTGGAGGACGTAGGCCAAGGTAAGGAGTCATTCCAAAATGCAATTTTTTCAGTTCAACACCTAAACAAACATATTATATTCTTTATATTTAGGTAATAAAAAGATTTCCTTTCTGAGTCACGCTTTTCTTTTTCTCTCGTGTTTTCGGTTGCCCCCAATTGTCCAATAACTCTTCAACCTACAAACAAACCTATAAAACTATATTAGATTTACCATGATGAGCCTTGTCTGAAACACACCTGAATAGCTATAAATAAGGTGGCTTTAAGTTCACCATGCTGTGTATTAAGACCCGTCATATCATGTTTGGCAAATAAACTCCTACTGTATGCTGTTATCTCCTGTAGTTGAGGTACTTCAAGTGAAAGGGAATTATTTATTTATATATTCCTGTATAATGGACAATGGTGCATGCGGTTCATTTCAAAGACATGCTTTAGGTAAACTGCTCTAAATTGGCCCAGTGTGAGTGTCTGCCTAGTATCAATGGAACTGTGGTCCTGTCATGAATAGCCATTGATGCTGATGTGACATTAAATAAACAAATAAATAAATAAACAATCATTTATTGTTAGATAATGGATTACAAAATTACTTTTTGCCACCCAGTTACTGGAAGAATGAGCTGCGTTCACAGGAAGGCCATGTTGGAATCCTTACCTGGTTAATGTGATGGGTGTTGTATCTACTAGGGAAGAAATTATATATGTAACTTTTTTTCTTTCTATTTTTTGTCTGGCAAGCTATAGCTTTAACCCATGAGCATTCCATTTCACTGTTGGAAATAACTCTTGGGTTATAGGCCTATATGTAATATGAAACTATATAAATCTTACATTATGAAAATGTATAAATCGACATTCTTGTACGTGTCCTTTCTGGCACCGTGTGATTGGCAGTGTGCATTTAGCCTATTAAATGTGATCTGCCCTATCAGTTAATATTTCCATGGCCAAATCAAAAGTAACTGGCAACGTCAGAAGCACACACACGGGTCCTTTCCATGGTCTAAATGGGCCAGTGTGGTTACAGAGAATTTTCTGCCACATATCTGTTGACATAATCTTTTCCACTCAAGTTACTGAATGAGTCTGCATCCCAGAGTCCTGTACGAAACCTCAGTGTTCTCTTTCCTCCACCGTTGGCTCACTAAATGCTTTGCAGTAATAATGCTTTGGGGCCTTGTTATGACAGAATGAAGAATGTCGCTTCTTTTTTTCAGGGCTTTGTTTTGCCTTTTTAAATAAAAGGCATGGAATAGAGTTGGGAAATTTCCAAGCGTGGTTTGGAAGCTAAGCTTGTGGCATGATCAAGCTAATCCTTGGAGGCCTGAGTATACAATATCACCATTAAGCAGTGCAGGGCTTGAAGTTCAGCCATGCTTCAGAAGGGAAAACCAGGCAAATTGTCTTTATTTTATGTCGTTAGTGGGGTCATGTTTTTGGTGTAAATAAGCATGCTATTTAAAGTAGGCTTTGGTTTGACAATTTAAGTGATTTAGTAGTATTTGGGTTTTTTTTTTTTTTGCAGGACACTCGTTAGCAGTAAAAACGCCTCTACACACACACAGCAGTACAGTCACACGAGCAGCTGATATCTATCTGCACTGTCCTAACAGAGAGTCTCTGTGTGTTTCTGGCCTTGGTTCAGCAACGAGACAAGAAATTCTTTCCATATGGGGGTCTAGCTTTGTAGTGTGAAGGGGATCAGGTTTGGGTCACATTACTGCAGTTTCATCTAAGCAGACATTGCAGAGACCCCCACCTCATATCCCCTTAATTACCCAGTATGATCCCCTCAAACTGGAGAGAGGACTGGAACCAATAAGTGCCCGTTTAGAAAAATGTTCCCCCAGTTCAGAGATGCTTCACCAAAGCACTTTATTAAGTGACCCTATAGAATTCTAGTGCAACGACCCATTTATGATCTATTTCACTCTTGCATGTTGGCAGCAGTTGATATGTTGTTGCCGTTCTCTTCCAGATTGTAAACCTAATAGAAGAAACTGGACATTTTCACATCACAAACACAACCTTCGATTTTGACCTTTGCTCTTTGGACAAAACCACGGTTCGAAAGCTGCAAAGCTACCTGGAAACATCCGGAGCATCTTGAACATGGCATGCAGCTGGCTGCTTGGAGCACAAACACCAGACCTCCAACTTGTGCTCGTCCTCCATTTTGTCTCCTGACTCAGTCAGCTTGTGTAGGAATATTCTGGATCCACTTCATCCAGAGATCCTGGAGCAACTATCTTCTCTCTGTGTTGTTCAGAGATGGACGAGCTATTCTTCCTGTCCAGCAGGACTTCACCTGAAAAGCCTTGAAAAGTCCACCGTTGCCAAAAAAGGAATACCAAGTTCATGCGCCAAAAAACACAAGGTGCATGTTGTTACTATGTATGAATGATGTTTTCTTTTGTTCTGTATGAGGAATGCATGTTTCAACACTGCCTTACACCGTTGTCTATTTATTGAATATGAGTTTCAAGTGTGTGAGTGTGTGAGAGAGAGAGAGAATGTGTGCGTGTGTGCGTGTGTGCGTGTGTGTGTGTGTGTGTGCACGCTTGTGCAAGCACTTGGGAACAGTCATCTTGTTTGCGCTCGTGGGAATTGGTGCTAAGGTGCGTTGTTGGATTGCCTCTGAATCTAACACTGACATCCAGTTCTCGGTGTGAAAGCAAAAACAAATAATCCATCACATTCTTTTTGGACATTTGAAGGTGTTGTAAAATCCATAGCTGCAGAAGAAAGCTTCATGTTGGTCTAGATTTTGTTTCCAGGAAAGGCCATGTCTTGGGTGAACTGTCATGATCAGTTGAAAGGTTTTAATGATTGCACATTCGCACTGTACCAACATTGGAACAAGCTTGAGCTAAAATGATTGATTTCAAGGTGAAATGTGCTCGTACAAGAATTTGCCTCTGTTGAAAGATGTGTCATACAATCTGGTGATGTTATTTATTTTACAGGGACCACAATTCTCATTATTCTAAGTTGACTCTAAACCAGCAAGGACTAGTCATGTCTAAGCTTACGTTTGGGAAACAGGTTCCTGTTCTAAACTGAGGAAATCAGAGTTTACTCTACAGGCCCTTGGGACTGTTCTTTTACAAGAAACTTGATCAACTGCTATATGCTGATTTGGCCAAATGGTGCACTTGTGCCGGATGGGTGAGTTGCCTTTAAGGCAAGAGCAGAATCTTTAGCGCCATCAGTTTGAATCAAATGCATGAATCTGTAATAAATACAGGTTACTTCGGACACCTGGTTGGTAGGGGGACTGAATTATTGGCACTGTGTGTATAAAAATCAAAAAAAGTGTACAAATTTTTTATAATTCTCCTTTTTTGTATTGTGTTTGGGTTTTTTTTTTTGTTTGTTTTTGTCTTGTTTTTGAAAAATGAAATCAAACCATGTATACTGTTTTGTCTGAATATCCCTGCTTGAGTTTCTCAACCCAAAGAACCTTTAGTTTAGAAATTATGATGTTTATAAGTGTGTATAAACTTTATATGTGTTCAAAAATGGAATATCTTTCCTTTCTTGGAAGGTACTGATTTGTTTCCAGCTGAACATTTTGATGGCTATACGAACAAAGCACACAAGTGTGTGTGTAAGGCAGTTTCAGAGACTGTGTGTGCATGTGTGAGAGTGTAAGAGTGTGTGCTCGTGAGTGAGTGAGATGAGTGTGTGAGTGTACTGACTGGAAAGTCTGTCTGACCCATGGCGATGTGGAAATATAGCTTTCATGCACATTGGCTCACATGGCAGGTAAGTTCTGAATGTGTGCTATATTATGGACTTAAAATTTTGTCTCATCTTTGAATGAGTTTGAATCTTTGCACCAATCCAGAGGAGACAGATGTGCATCGTATTGTGTGCTGAGTTTCCTCCTGATACTCCGCTTTCCTCACACCTCCTGCAGGCATGCTGATGGGCTGAGTCACTACTGCAAATTGTACATTTTTTGTCCAGCATTTGCAGTTTCACCCAGATAAAATACAACCCTCAACATAATACTGTCGATTAGTTGTTATCCTGCTGTAGAAGTTCCAAAAAAACCACACTGCTCCTTACATATACTTTGACTTTTATATCATTGCAGACAGTATGAACCCAGAATATTTAATGTTTTGTCTGATCAACTTCGTTTTATTTGTCAGTAAACATCCACTGGTGCATTTCAGGCCTGCAACACATTACAAAAAAGTTGGGACAGAAACAATTTATGGCTAGGAATGAGGTTTAAAAAAAACTACATTTATGATGGGATTTGCAACAGGTCATGATTTGGTACAAAAGCAGTGTCCACGAAAGGCTTTGAGAAGCAAAGATGTGTACAGGATCTCCAGTGGCCAACAAATGTTTGAGAAAATGATTGAAATGTTTAAAACCAATGTACCTCAACGAAAGACTGGAAGGGATTTCTATAGTTAAGTCTTAATTTTTTCTGATTTTACTTGTTTTGCATTGTCTTGTTGATAAATTCATGGATGTCCCTGGAATAGATGTCATCTTGAAGGACTTGATGTTGCTCTAAAATCTTAGTGACCTTTGCCAAGGACCCTTGTCTTGTCTTGTCTTGTACCTTGTCTTGCTATGCTTGTGAGGACCAAATGTATTTATAATGATAGGAAAACCTGGAATTTTGACTTGTGAGGATCATTTTTCTGGTCCTCACTTCTTTAACTGCTTTTTGCAGCAAGTTTTATTTGAAAAGCCAAAAGAGCCAAACAACTTGCTTTAGGTTACTGAGCTTAAGGTTAGGTGTAGGTGTAGCATTAATTAGCTGCAGTAATGCTTTGTTGCCATTCACGTCAATGGAAAGCCCTCACAAGAATAACAAGACTAACGTGTCTGTGTGTCAGAGTCTGTGTGTCTGTGTGAGAGAGAGAGAGAGTGAGTGACCCAGAACATCAGTTTAGAATGTGTTTCTCTGTTGCTTCTACAACAGCCTTCACTCTTAGGATTCTTTATAGTACATTTTGGAATGTGACCGTGATCTCAGACACTGAGTGGGTTTACATGCACTTAATAATTCAATCAGAATTTCTGCAGTTATCTGATTATTCAAGTGGTCATGTGAACAGATTTCCCAGATCACAGTAAGGTCTGGAAATCTGAGTATGAAATCGAGATGGATAGATGAGAGATGGATTTTATCTCAGTAATCAGGTTTCTCTTTCAATCAGGTTTCTCAGTCTGCTCATCCACACAAGTGTAACCCATCACGGTTGCCAGGTCTGTTTACTCTAAGAGACTTGGCTTTTTGGGGGTTTGGTTTCCCATTGACCTGTGGCTTATTTTTTTGTGGAACCTGGCAACCTGGGATCTGGGAATTAAAATTGCTATCAAACACTTTTTTGTGGAGACTCTGCAATGCAGTGTATGCTTGAGGAAATGAAGAAGTAATTCATTCATTCATTCTTTCTTATCCGCTTATCTTAGTCAGGGTCGCGGGAGAGCCGGTGCCTAACCGGCGACGTAGGGCGCAAGGCAGGAACAACCCTAGACAGGGCACCAGTCCATCATAGGGCACATGCACTCACACACTCATGGAAAAGAAGAATTCCTTTATTTAATGAATAAAGTTTGAAGTTGATGTCACAGACTTCTGTGAGATTATGGGCTGGTTCCAAAGGAATTTGATTATCCAAGTGCATGTAAACCTGTTGATTGGATTATTGACACAATCTGATTTTCTGCAGTTATTGGATTATTAAGTGCTTGTAAGCGCATTTGCTGATGTTGGACAATAAGCCCTGACTCACTGTTGCCGTTCCAGTTCAGCTCAAAGATAGCTGATGGAGCTAAGGCCAGCTCCATGCTAGCCTAGTTCTCCATCCAAAATGGCAAACCATTTCTTTATGGACATTGTTGTAGGAAGGCATCAAAGATAGTTGTGGAACTGACTTTTGGGGTGATGGAAACTTGATGAATGTGTGAGATTGAGAACTGAGGTGTTGAGTAGAGTGATGTCACACTTATACTGAAATGTTACATTTCCCAAAACTCAAAGAACAACCTTATGTGTTTACAATAAGCCACCTACCTCAAATCATTACAACTGGCCTGTTTTATAGCATTTTCATTGTTAGAAATGACTGCAATCTTATCATTGGATTCCTTCAGTGTCTTTTCTTCGGTGACAGAATTGGAATGAAGCATGGGAAGCGTGAGAGCAAGTATAACAGCCCAGTAAGCCTTTCACTTAACACCATTCCAAAAAGCCTGCGAGCAGCTGAACGTGAGATTGGAGCTGGCCTGCTGCCCATCTGTAGCTGCAGTGTTGCATAGTGGCACACCGAAGAACAGTATGCAATACATAAGGTACGCCATAGAATGCCAGCCAATCTGTTCAGATAGGTATCTAGGGATCTGATTACAAAATAATAATGAATAGGGGCATTTGGAAATCTATTAAAAATACCTTTTGCATGAGCTGAAAGACTTGGCTATGTTCTCTGGCACGAACTGAAATGTAGTGTTTAAAGTGTCTACAGTTAATCAGTGATGACTCATATTTTCGGTGTAAGAACCGTGTCACCTCTAACTTAGTCACAGTCAGCGAAATATGAGATGCTAACAAAATAAACTCGTAGCGAGGAGATAAACCTAGGAAAACATTGGAAAAAAGAAACGATTATCGTATTAACTAAAGCTGTGGAACACGCTCACAGTTTCAGGAAAAAAATATTTCCCTGGAAGAAACAGTACCCGCAATTTTACCCTTGATTCCTTGCAGCTTATTTGACCTTAATACTGTATGTAGTAACTGAACAGATTTTTAGAGCCAACAAAGTTCTTAGTTCTAATTTTCCCTTTCTCTCATTCTTCCAACCATTTGTACATTTCTGTATTCGGTTACAATGAGCAACGGTGAAGAGGGGAAAATAATTCGTATATTTACTAAAACTGTGGTGGGGGGGAAACTGTCCAACTTTTCACTTTCCTACTTTTTACACTTAAGGCATAAATCAATGGTCATATCCATTTCGTTTTTGCTGTTACATCACTCTTTAAAGGGCAGCTCCATAGATTCTCTATTCAATCCTGACCTTGGATGGTGTGGAGTCTGCATGTTCTCCCCATGTCTGCGTGGGTTTACACTGGGTACTCTGGTTTCCTCCCACATTCCAAAGACAGGCGTTAGGTTAAATGGTTGCTCTAAATTGGCCCAGAATTCATGTGTGTGTAGTATTGATGCAACCTTGCTCCTGTCATGAATAGCCATTGATGTTGATGTGATGTTAAAACATCACTCTTTAACAAAGCCTCTTTCTTCTAATAGCTGTATAGAGTTTAGAGCATAGACCACTGCTATAAGGCCACACAGGAAGCCCAGATTTCCTTTAATTTCATTAAAATGCGTTAATGAAATGTTTACCAAAGTGATAAAGTATCTCACTGCAGGGCTGGAGCCCCAGACAGACCTAACAGACTCTTCTTGATGCCCATGTGTCTCTGGGAGTCTATGATGTGTTCATGTAGCCTCTCTTCTGAATGGGATTAACAGTTTCGAACACAATTTGAACTGGTGTTCAATGGCAGTGAATGGAATATGGATGGATAAAACATTTTTGTTTATAATACAGAGTGCTTTTTGTTCCACTCTGAAGCATGGCTTCTCTTGATTGAGGTTTGGCCGACCTTATCAATGTAAATTAGGACTCAGGAACATAACTGTCTTCTCAAACTTTAATCAACCAGAACCAATATGTCTTAGAACTTATTTACAATTTAAGGCTTTGTCACACCAAGTATGATTTTTATGCCAAAAAAACAAACAAAATGGTTGTGGTTTTTAACATACTGGTACTTCCACACCAAGTCTGATGCATTTTTTGTCTAAACACTCAAACTCCATTTCCACATTTGATGTCCTTTTTCTTAAGGAAATCTTAATTTTTAATCTCCTTAAACGAAAATTCTTAGATTTCTTTTTCAAATCGTCAAATCAAATAATTAAAAAAAACAAAACAACACTAGCAAAGATTCATACAGGAAGTTATAGTGTGTTTTTTGTGAGCATGAACAGATTAGAATGCATTTAGATAAACAAGAAATCGGTTTCATCCAATCCCTGTGTGGTTTATCACCATCATACCCCAGCCTTTCAGTTATAATCATGACAGATATTTTCTTACATGTTTTTGTAGTCAGTGTGTTGCTAGTCATATAAGCTCTTGTGCTCTGCTACTAGCAGGATGAGCTGTTCTGCCTGACAACGGAGCTCTGATTGGTCAGCCTGATGGTAACGCATCCGAACAACGCAGAAATGACAACAGGCTCCGATTAAAGGCTTTATGCAGTGTGGCAGTCCATCAGTTTCATACTCGGTGTGAAGGACGACATTAATATACTTGTTTCCTTTCTCAAAACTTGACGTGCAATTTTCTTGTCTGTAAAAATCGGACTCGGTGTGAAAAGGCCTGGTTTAGTTCCTGAGTTCATTGTCTCCTTCCTTTTTCGTTTTCTTCTTATGTTCAACCTTTTGTTCGCTTCTGCATCTGAGATTAAATTAAGCAGTAATTTTAGGGCTTCAGGCTGAGCAGTCCTTAGTTTGCCTCTGGCTCTGTGAAACATATTTACAAGTGAAACATATATAATTCCTTGATCTAGCATGACAAATTGGATTATTAAGCCTATCAAGAAATATCAAGTGTGAAACTCACCATGTGACTTCTGAAAACGTGAAAGAGTAGTTCTTTATTATTCCTGTCACACTGTTCCTCCCACCAGACACCTGTTCATTACTTCATAAATCTCACGGAGAGGCCGCTATGAGATGCTCAGGAAATATATCATAGCCTTTGTGTTGGAGAAGACACAAACGTATGGGACTGTTTGCTGTCTTTACACAAGTAAACAGTTTATAAGTATATGATAAGACACTTTATTATAGCAGAACTTTAACAGGTAAAACAGGTCATGAAAAGTAATCCCTCTTCTCAATAAGACTATGCTTACTGGCAGTGACAGAAATGGCAGTTCATGTTCATGGTCAAAACTCAACCATGGGACGGTCCATCCCACACTAGAAAAAAAAAGTATTGTGTCCCACACTTCTTTCTCACTAACTTCAAAATGAGCAAGAACAAGAGGAGGGGAAAAAAGGAGGCTCTACAAGTTTTTGGGATCCTGGATTAACTTAAGCCATATCATATTGTCGGGGTGCCGATGGAGGGGGGGGACTGGTGGTTCACAGTCAGGGCCAACAGCAGGACATCCTGTTTGAGCCTCCAAATGGTATTTCCTCTAATATAAATGAGAGGAGAGACCTTCCACAATCAGCTTCCAAAGAAGAAAAGCAGGGACATGGATCATCATCCTGGCACAAGGCCAAGGGCAGAGAGAAAGGGGTCGCTAGAGCCTCTGGAAGGCAGACAGAAAAAAAGAAGCCCAAAGTATGTCATTAAAGCTGAATGTTGCCGAAAAGTCCTCAGCTGCTCTCCCAGCTTTCCCAAGAGACTTTCACAGACCGCTGGCTACAAAAGCTTACACATTTGAACTGCTAAAGAAAGTTCTACTCGCTCTTTTCTTATTAGTGAAGCTGTAACTACAAAAGGGTTGAACGCAAAAAAATTAATCATTTCTTGTGCGGTTCATGGCAGTGGATGAATCTGCCGGCAAAGTTTGATTATAGAAACGACTGCAATCTTAAGCATTACACGGTAGACATGTATTACAACTGTCCAAGAGAATGTAACGACAGGACCCTGATATTACTTTCTCTTCCCAAAGCCCCTCATTTAAATGTGAACAAATCTAGAGCAAATATTTGTCCACCTTTAATCTGTCTGCTCCCTCTATGTGGGCATCGTATTTGAGAATAAGTGGTTCAGGCAGGACAGTAATTGAGAGAGAAAGCCAGAAAAGCCTCCCCAAACTTCCTATTGCCCAAGTGATTTCATTTCACAAGTCCCTAATCCTCCATTCTCTGATTTGCACAGTGACAATCATTCACAGGTCTCTCGTCATGTTTTAGCCGAGGTGTCTTCTGGGCCATTTCTTCAGACGTTCACCTCTCGGCCGGGCCCTTGTGAAGGATTCTGGGTGGCAGCCGTGTCACTGGAAATGCATACAAATTAGCTTTTTCAAAAACATCAGCTTGAGTTATGTAAAGAACAAAAGAAAGCAGACTTCAAAGTGACAGGCAGAGCTGAAGAGAGGGATAACGGGCAGAAGGAGGGAGATCTTCGTTCAAGCTTCACGGAGGGAGCTGAATGGAAGCGTATAGACAGTTCCGACATAACCGGTCCGCCAGACGGCTGGGGATTTGATTATTTCTCACAAGCCTCCACCTCCTCCTCGTGTTTGGGCCCGGACCCCTGGTACCCACAGTGTGGGCCAGCACTCTTGGAGTGAAGCCCAGAGCCAACCTGCTCTTTGATTGGCCTAACTGAGGCTTTGTTCTCCCTCATGGAGCTGGGTGGGTCAGTGACCCGTGACCCCCAACCAGCCCACCAGTCTGTGAGTGAGTGCACAGACACTCTCCCTCACACATACACAATGCTTCAGTCGCTAAATCCTCCTCAAAGGAGGGACTCGGGGGTTACTGGGGGGAGGCTAGTAGAAGAAAACACACTCAGAAGACTGTCTGGGTGAGCCTTCATGGCCCAGCCTTTCAAAATCAAATCTTGTAAAAAATTCTACAGAACTTCATTGAATACGAGGACACTTTTGTTGCATCTTGGATGCCCTTGTAGACTCTCGGCTAGCTAATTGTAGGTGCAGGCTAAAAAAAAAAAACCCTTGACACTGTTTCAACTTGAAGTCTCTTTTGGATATAACATAACTTATTTCTGAACATGAACATTTAAACCATCACTGAAGAACAAATAGATTTTTTTGTCTGTTTCACATAAACACTGGGAATGAACACTTTGTGAAAAATACATTTGCAAAACAATCAGACCAGCAAGAAAACAGGTAAGAAAGTGTTAGCTTTTGTCACAGGTTGAATTCCAATACTGGAATCTTGATTTTATTTTCAATTACTTATTGTTTTCAATTATTTATTAGTGAGCATATTCATAACAAGTAAGGAGAGAAGGAGCCTTTGTTCTCTAATCATTTGAATTTTGAATGTCATTGCTTCAAGTCTATGGAGCTTAAAATGTTGACTTAAGCTGAAATGTCCTCCTTTATTTTGTTTTATTTTCATATATACTTGACAAGTCTGTTTTAAATGTAAAATGTTACTGTGCTAACCTGGATATTTGTTCAGAAGGATTTATATTCAGCAAGATACTGACCCAAATCACACATCAAAGTTTTACAACAACTTTTATTTAGATCTGTTATTAAGATCAATAAGTGCTGACTGTCACAGACACAGTCACCTGACCTAAATCCCATCAAGCACCTATAGGGGCACTTGAGGACAAAATGCCAAACGCCAAACATCACAAGATGCTCTTTGCACGAGCTTTTGGAGTCAGTTTGAGTATACTCTGTCATTACAGCAAAAGGGAAACATACCAAATTCTAATACAGTCTGAAATTAATCAAAAGAAGAAGAAGAATTGTTTTCAAAAGTTTAACTTTTCACTCAAATTGATATACTGATTATATAACCCCAAATCAGGATAAGTTGGGACAGTAAAGAAAATGCAAAAAACAAACAAACAACAACAAAAAAAAACATGTGACTTATATTTACTTTGACTTTTATTTCATTGCAGACAGTATGAATCCAAGATATGTCATGTTTTATCTGGTCAACTTCATTTCATTTGTTAATAAACATCCATTTCTGCATTTTGCACCTGCTACACATTCCCAGAAAAAAGTCACAAAATCAGTTTGAACAAAAGGCTGAGTTTTTGTGGAAGAGATTTGCATATTTTTCCCTCTACAGTTCATAATATCATGAAACAATTCAAGGAATTTCAGTTCATAAAGAGCAAGTCTAAAGACTCTGAAGACTCATGACCTCCGATCCCTCAGAAGGAACTGCATCAAGAATCGTCATTCATAAATAGCTAATAGAACCACATGTGCCAGGGATTATTTTGGCAAATCTTTGTCAAGTACTATAATATGGAGTTACATTCACAAATGCCACTTAAATGTTTACTGTGCAGAAAAGAAGCATTATGATAACCATGTCCAGGAGCAGCTTCTCTGGGCTCGGAGGCATCTGGGATGGACCATCACACAGTGGAAACATGTATTGTGGTTAGACCAGTGAGTGTCCCAGATCTTCTTTGGAAGAAATGGACACCGTGTGCTTCGGATCAAAGATGAAAAGGACCATCCAGACTGTTATCTTTGTTTGTTTGTTGGATTCAAACCAAAAGTAGTTTCGGTAGTGGCACCCACTGTACATAATTGGAAACAGCCATCCAAGAAGAAAAAAATCATTTAAAATGTTTTTAAGTTTAGGAGAAGTTTAAGAACAAATACGGTGGTGCTTGAAAGTTTGTGATCCCTTTAGAATTTTCTATATTTCTGCATAAATATGACCTAAAACATCATCAGATTTCCACACAAGTCCTAAAAGCATATAAAAAGAAATCAGTTAATGAAATGAGACAAAAATATTACACTTGGTCATTTATTTACTGAGGAAAATGATCCAATATTACATATCAGTGAGAGGCAAAAGTATGTGAACCTCTAGGATTAGCAGTTAATTTGAAGGTGAAATTAGAATCAGGTGTTTTCAATCAATGGGATGACAATCAGGTGAGAGTGGGCACCCTGTTTTATTTAAAGAACAGGGATCTATCAAAGTCTGCTCTTCACAACACACGTTTGTGGAAGTGTATCATGACATGAACAAAGGAGATTTCTGAGGACCTCAGAAAAAGACTTGTTGATGTTCATCAGGCTGGAAAAGGTTACAAAACCATCTCTAAAGAGTCTGGACCCATAGCACACAAGTCGTTCTACCAAAGAATGGTTAAAGAAGAATAAAGTTAATGTTTTGGAATGGCCAAGTCAAAGTCCTGACCTTAATCCAATCGAAATGTTGTGGAAGGACCTGAAGCGAGCAGCTAATGTGAGGAAACCCACCAACATCCCAGAGCTGAAGCTGTTCTGTACGGAGGAATGGTCTAAAATTCCTCCAAGCCGGTGTGCAGGACTGATCAACAGTTACAGGAAATGTTTAGTTGCAGTTATTGCTGCACAGGGGGGTCACATACTTTTGCACTCACTAATATGTAATATTCAATCATTTTCCTTAATAAATAAATGACTTGGACTTGTGTGAAAATCTGATGATGTTTTAGGTCATATTTATGCAGAAATAGAGAAAATTCTAAAGGGCTCACAAACTTTCAAGCACCTCTGTATACAATATCCAACGTTAATTACACCAATTATATCAATTATATGTCAATCCAGGTGAATGGGGATTATAGGGGGCATCGTATCAAACGGAATGCAGTCCAAAATGTCAGCTCCTTGCTGTGATGTTGGTTTAATTCCAAGATTAATTGAAAAGAAATGAAAAAATAGTAACTATGCTGTATCTAAATAACTTAATGGTCCATTGCTAGCTGTGCTGGCCTTCAAAGTCTAGATTAAACGGTTGTTCTGGTCTCGAAAGAAAACTAATTATTTAGCAATGCACAATTAATCACTGCTAGTGAATAAAACAAAGTAACTGTTCCAATCATTGGTTAGACTTTGGCTGGATTAAGGGACAAACAGCTCTGATTATGCTTATATGGAGATCATTATCACCAGAAGCTTTCAGTGAATAATTCTAAATGTAGCATGTCCACAGAATGCGAGTGGATATATCTGAGCTGATTTTTCCTTTCTTTGATGAGTTGCTTATGTGTTTAAAACAGCAAATGATAAAAAAGGCATTCTCGCCTCACAAGAGGGGCATAACCTAACCACCCGGGACCACTGCCAGCGTTGCCCCCACCTAAGCCCTAGATGACAAACCACAGACCTCCAGCACGCCTCCTCGTCTGATCTGCTCTTTCACACACCCAAAGAGTTGATGTGGAAAAGCTCATCAGTGCCAGTCAACTGTTGGGCTGCCTTGCTTCGTAATGAATTGAGGACATCTGGAGCCTCAAGCTCATGATGCATCAGATAAAAGCCCGAGGCTTGCCACAGACAGAACTGCAGCAATCATTTTTCATGGAATTTGCTGGAAGGTGGTATACTGAGTGTACATGTATGATGTTCTTCATCTGTGCTAAAGGCATACAACTCTTCCTAGAGCAACACTCTGTGGATGTTTCAGTTAAGTCTTCTTGACACTGGCAATCAATCACCACAAGCATTACAATGCTTGCTTCTTTCCTTCATTTATTTTTCCCTGTACATGCCAAGATTCTGCCTTATCTGATTCCCTACTATTTTCATTGTATAGAGTTTAATACAAAGTCTAGCAAGACTGGATTAAAGGAGGAATTCAATCCCTGGGTCAGTCACTTTAAAGTACAGTGGGGCAAAAAAGTACTTAGTCAGCCACTGATTGTGCAAGTTCTCTGACTTAGAAAGATGAGAGAGGTCTGTAATTTTCATCATGGATACACTTCAACTATGAGAGACAAAATGAGAAAAAAAATCCAGGAAATCACATTGAAGGATTTTCAAAGAATTTAAATTTAATTGTAAATTATGGTGGAAAATAAGTATTTGGTCAATAAATTTGGTTCAACTCAATACTTTGTAACATAACCTTTGTTGGCAATGACAGAGGTCAAACGTTTCCTGTAAGTCTTCACCAGGTTTGCACACACTGTAGCTGGTATTTTGGCCCATTCCTCCATGCAGATCTCCTCTAGAGCAGTGATGTTTTGGGACAACACGGACTTTCAACTCCCTCCACACAGTTTCTATGGGGTTGAGGTCCATATGCACTCTGGCAAACTTCAGATGGGCCTGGACATGTACCGGCTTAAGCAGGGGGGACACGCCTGGCACTGCAGGATCTGAGTCTCTCTTGGCGTAGTGTGTTACTGATGGTAGCCTTTGTTACTTTGGTCCCAGCTCTCTGCAGGTCATTCATCAGGTCCCTCCGTGTGGTTTTGGGATTTTTGCTCACCGTTCTCATGATAATTTTGACCCCACGGGATGAGATCTTGTGTGGAGCCCCAGATCAAGGGAGATTATCAGTGGTCTTGTATGTCTTACAATTGCTCCCACAGTTGATTTATTCACCCCAACCTGCTTGCCTATTGTAGATTCACTCTTCCCAGCCTGGTGCAGGTCTACAATTTTCTTCCTGGTGTTGTTCGACAGCTTTTTGGTCTTGGCCATGGTTGAGTTTGGAGTCTGACTGTTTGAGGCTGTGGACAGGTGTCTTTTATACAGACAACGAGTGCCATTAAAACAGGTAACGAGTGGAGGACAGAAGAGCTTCTTAAAGAAGTAGTTACGGGTCTGTGAGAGCCAGAAATCTTGCTTGTTTGTGGGTGACCAAATACTTATTTTCCACCATGATTTACAATTAAATTTTTAGAAAATCCTACAGTGTGATTTCCTGGATTTTTTTTTCTCATTTTGTCTCACATAGTTGAAGTGAAATGATGAAAATTACAGACCTCTCTCATCTTTCTAAGTAGGAGAACTTGCATAATCAGTGGCTGACTAAATACTTTTTTGCCCCACTTGTATGTTTTTAGGGATTCGCCAATGTTTTTTTTTTAATGTTTAAAATGTTTGTTAAAATATAATATCAAAGCTTTGTGTATGAGAAGATAACTGATACTAATTCAGTACAGACTACCTTAAAGTGATCAAACCTAGTAAGCTATGCAAAGACGTGACAGTGACCTACATTTAGTTTGGCAGTGCAGTCAGCTGTAGAATTATTGTTATTGACTAAAGATGAATACAAAATTGTATTAATTTTTGAAAATAAAAAAAGTCTTCATTCATTACCATTAATATATATATATTTTGTTTTTACTTTTCTAAGCTCACCTGAATATTTAGGAGGTCTTAGGCAGTCATCCATCACTTCCTATTTCAATGGGAAATAGAAATATGAGATGAGGGGTCAAGTCTCCTCTTCAACTTAATATTTAGGTTTTGAGGTTTTGCTCATAAGTGTGACTCTTTGGTGTCTGAACCATTTTTGTGTGGCTTTAAACACGTTACAGATCATTGTACTGCTGGAAGATCCAACAATGACCCAGCTGAGGCTTCTTGAGTGAGGAAGCCAGATATCCATTTAATGTCTGCTGGTGCTCCAGGGAGACAGTGATGTCATGTATCCTATCTAGCTTTCCAGAGCCTTTGGAAAATACATGACAACACAATACAACAACAACCTCAAATCATAAAAAGTTGGGACAAAATGGATAATGCAGATTTAAAAAATGCAGGGTGTCTTACATTTCCTTTGACTTTTACTGAATTGCAGACAGTATGAACCCAAGATATTTCATGTTTTGTTTGGTCAACTTGATTTTATTTGTTAATAAACATCTATCTCTGCATTTCCCACCTGCTACACATTCCAAAAAAAGTTGGGGAAGGGGTCATTTAAGGCTAGTAATGAGGTAAATAAAAATAATGAAGTTATTTCATAGTCAGGTGATGTAATCATGATTTGGTACAAAAGTAGTATCCTCAAAAGGCTGAGCCTTTGAGGAGCAAAGGTGAGCAGAGGATCTCCAGTTTGTCAACAAGTGCATGGGAAAAATATTGAAACGTGTAAAAACAATGTTCCTCAAAGAAAAATTAGAAGATTAGGATCTACATATTTCTCTCTCTACAGCGCATAATATAATTAAACAATTAAAGGAATCTGGAGAATGTTCAGTGTGTAAAGGGCAAGGGCGCAAGCTAAGCTGAAAACCCATGAGCTCTGATCCCTCAGACGGCACTGCATCAAGAACCATCATTCATCAATAGCTGATAGAACCACATGGGCAAGGAATTATTTTGGCAAACCTTTGTCAAACACTACAATACAGAGTAACATTCACAAATGACACTTAAAACTTTACTATGCAAAAAAGAAGCCTTTTTTTTAACTGTGTCTAGAAGTGGCTTTGACTTCTGTAGGTTTGGAGGCATCTATGATGGACCATCACAAAGTGGAAACGTGTATTGTGGTCAGCTGAACTGGTATTGCAGATGTTTTTTGGAAGAAATGTCCTTTTGCCAGGACCAAAGACAAGTAGGATCATCCAGACTGTTATCAGCAACAAACCCAAAAGCCACAATCTGTCATGGTATGGGGTTGTGTTAATGCCCTGGCAAAGGTCAATTACAACTTTTTGTGATCAGTTGTTGTAAGAATCTACACCATTTCTGTTGTATAAAACCCATTTTGAGCTTTTGTTGTAAAATAAAAAAAGAAGAAGCATATAGTGAACCTCCAGTGCTTATATTTGTAGTTAGCCAAAAGCAAAAAAATTCTCCTGCCACAGTATCCAAACAGATTGTTGTCTATTCCAATTATAGATTTAGTGACTTGGTGACTCCAAATCTCTCCTTGGAAAAATCCTTGCCTCTCTAACCGTCACCTCAGCTGTGATCATTTTATAATCCTTAATTATTAACAGTGGATATTAACATTTTAAGCATGTTGCTATTTTTAAAGCTATTTCCAGATTTATGAAGGTCAAGACATTTGTCTCACTACGTCTCGTGTTCTCCATATAGACGGCATTTGCTCTTTTGTGTCACCTTATATTTATACCTGTGCGAAATGGATAACCTCTTAAAAGTTTCTAAACACTGAATTATAGCTACGTAAACGCCCTTCAGTTACATTTTACGAAGTACGTCTGCCAATAATTTTTGACCTGACTGTACTGTAAATATTTTGACAAGGTGTGATGAGCCTACTTTCCCACAATGGCACCGAATTTGCCAGTTTGTGCAAGAAATGACAGTGTGCCACCCTTGACTGGAATTCTCCTTCACCCCCCCTCGAGACAACGCCCTGCCTTGGCACAAAAACATAATTATCCATTGTGTGTCAAGATAGTTGAAAATGCCTCTGCCAGACCCAGCAGACCTGCCAAGAGTCAGCCAATCTGTTCTCTCCTGCTGCATTCTGAAAGGACTTATTTGGATCAATAAGCAAACTGCATCATTAATTTATCCATTTAAGTACCCATACACGTCAGCCTTTATTTGTTTGGGCATGTAGTCTGGACCTCTTTTCACTGCACTTGTCTCTGGATCCTCATGTTATTTCCGATCAGGGACCGGTAATTTGGCGCGTGTATGAGATGAGGTGTCACATCAGATTTTCATGAGGTACTTGGTAAACTGAAGCAGCTGCATTCCGATAACAGTTGGGGATGATGGTGAGCATGGGAGCTTGATCCACTCAGAGAAATGTCTGTAAGGGTTCTACTCAGTGTGGATGTTACTGAATTCAGAACATACACATCTACACAAGTTTCAATTAAAAAAAACCTTCAAACTCTGCTCCAATTGCTCCAGATTGGAGATAATGCTAAGGCATGATGGGCAAATGTCACATTGTCACACACCTACACCTTATTTTCTTGAGCAAGGAGGCTTTAACTGTATTGGCAGAGATAATTTGAGTGCTATGTGTGTGTGTGTGTGACAGCTTGGCAGCACTGGTACCAAGGACATATGGGAAGTGATAAAAGAATCTGATGCATTGCTAATCTCAAGCTGTACATGCATCTCTAGCTATCATGGGGTCACATCACCGCTGCTTCTCACTGGAATGTAGTGTGCAAATGGCATCCTAGTTTAAGGTTCAATAAGGCTTTATTGGTTTTCTAACCATATGCAAGTAAGTATACAATATGCAAATATACAAAAACGTACAGTACAGAATCTATGGAATGAGAGCGGGGTATCATATAGCATTGACATGGCTATTCTGCATGACTGTGCAAGACACACTGTACAACATAGGCATGTCCAGCACCCTTTTTAGCAGTGCTCAAGCACTCCTAAATTGACTTCAACACCCCTAAAAATAATAAAAATACGTTTTGTTACTGTTGTTTTAAACTGAAGTTTTTCTCAGATTTGTCGGTTCCATTAGCCACAAGTTCTTCCTTCACAAGTGTGTTAATGACAGTCCAAAATTACGTTAAAATGTACATTTGTTTATTAAAAAAAAGAGAAAAACAGGTCACCCAGTCATCCATCAAGAGAATCCATGCTTCAGAGTAGGACAAAAAAAATGCACTGTCCATTAAATGCAGAGATGTTTTTTTTTGGTGTTCAAAATGTTCGTCCAATGAGAGTAATCTTTCATCACCGATCAGCCATAACACTAAAGGGACTTGGATAATATTGTGTAGATCCCGTTCTTCCGTGGTTCAAAACTAGATACATTATTTTATTTGTAACTGCCAGTAATGTCAGTACATTAGAAGAACCACAAGATCACTCACTCATACTGAGGGGCAATTTAGTGCAGCTAATCTAGACAATTATTTGTGTTGCAAAAGGAAACCTGAAAGAAACCATATGTCAACATGGGAACAACATGCCAAACTCTGAATAGTGTAGAATCAGAGTGTGGGACCAGACATTCTAGATTCTAGAGCTGCAAGGCACCAGGTCTATATACAGTACCACCATCCATCCATCCATAAATAATACAGGGTTAGAGCAGTATGTAGAAGTTTGACTCAAGAATTAATAACAGTGTACAGCAAAGGTATTCTCTTGAAACCTTTGAGCCCTTTCACATTTCTCCCCTTAGACTTTCCTATGGAAAATTGGATTTCCATTCTTTTCACAGTACAGAGATATGTACATAATTAATGTTTATGATGCTATACATGCTCATATTTGTGTTGCACTTGGTTTAATACCACTGGCAGTCCCTGAAGGAACAATAGTTCAGTTGTAAGTCCCAATAAGAGTGAATTCTCCTCCAAACATGAAGAAACACCTCAGACAATAAGCCGTCCTTCTATGTAGAATAAAATGTAGACAGAGATTAAGCAGAAAAACACTGCAGTATCCCTAGGTTCTGACCTAGTCACTGATAAATGATGCAAGAGATCACTTTGGCCTTAACAAAGTGTTCAGTTGTATCCCTGGGTTGTGCTCTTCAACATGGGTCACTTTTGTATGAAATCAAGTGCAAGTTACCAGTCTTCACACTGAGGCCTGCAGGCTCTGTATTCCACACCTGTGGCGGTATCTCATTCACAGGCTATTCTATCTTAACCTATGCTGAGGCAATCTGTCTTTCATTCCCTAGGCACAGAAAGTGGGTTAGCCAGGAGTTTTGCCTTTTTATCCAAATGAATTCTGCTGATCCTTGTTAACACACCACATATCTTTTTTTCTACTTGGGTGGCAGTTCATGGGGGGATTTGGAGACTTCTCAAAGAGCTCACTGTAAAAGAAGTCTATTGACAGAAGATCACTGTGCAGGTGCACAAAACAAAGGAAAGTAAGTGGTCAGGATTCTACACTCCTATCTTCAACATAAAGCTTTTGGAGTTTTATGAATAAGAGGGTATGATGGTATGACATAAACGTTTAAGGCATAATTATTTAATACATAGTTCAAATAAAATGACCACTGGATTAGATCAGATTTAACACTAGGCTTAAAATGTTTTGTGTCTGGAAGTATGAGACACAGTATGCCTTTTTATGCGGGTTTTAAGATGCTTATGCAGTTTGGTTGCCTGTTAGAACGTTAATTTGAACTCTGTTGTTGGGGCCTGACTGCCCTCTATTGGCAGACGCTGTTAACATGCTAACGTGTGGTTCTACATAGACGGAAAGCTGGAAAATGTCTGAGATGTTTCTCCTTAATGTTTGGATGAGAGTAAAGCTAACACTTATTCAGAGTTACAGACGAACTATTGTTCATTCAGTGTCTGACAGAAGTACTGAAGTACAGCACAATATTGAGCTGTGGTTAGCATAGCTAGCCTACCTAGCTTTAATTCATTAGCTGTTATATGCAAGCCAATATCTTTTGCAAAGAGAGCCATCCCATTCTATTGAATCAATTTGTGTGTGTGTGTGTTCCAATTATGGAGAATAGGATGCAGGCACAGCATGTCTGACATTCCTACAAAGGTCTGCTGACATCACCCAATATCCAATAGCTTCTGTTAAAACACATGCACACATTATTCACATTGCTACAGTGAAGTACAATTCTATTTTAGTAGGCGTTACTAATGTAAGCTTCCCAACAAGAGATGTTTTCAAGAGTGCTAACCTCTTGAAAAAGCTACAAAATGCCCATCTTCTCTGTTTGAATCAGGGAGGAGTTGCAACTGAGAAGAAGGCAAATAATGCCACAGCTATTTACATTCATAAAATAGAGTAATTATGTTATTATTAAGTGTTATCAATTCAGTTGTGACTCTTGATGACCACATGGTGTTCCTCCAAAGTCTTCTGTGTTTTTATGGGCTCTCCAAGCTTCTTAATGGATTGTACATGGTTCATTTAATCATATCCATCCATCTTCCTGGTGTACTCCCGCTCCCACCAGGAAAAAATGTACTGTGAATTTTCATAGTAAAACTGTGAATTGCTTGACAGTTTTAATCTGAACTTTCACAGTTTGACCATGAAGTTCAGAGTTCTACTTTTTGATGGGAATTTTTGATGGTAACTTCATGGTTCTACTGTGAAATTTCATAGTACAACTGTAAACTTGTTTGACTATGAACTGACCATGAATTATTTCACAGTTGTACTATGAATTTTGGTGGTAATTTGGCCACTTCATGGTTCTACTGTCAAATTTCACAGTACATTTTTTCCTGGGCCTCTTTTACTTTCAACTGTTCTTAGCATAACTGACTTTTCCTATTAACTGGTTTGTCTCATAAGGTCCAAAATTATAGAGCAGGTTTGGTAACCTGGCCTTTGAATGAAATTACTGTATTATTTCTACATATCTTTACATATAATATTTTGTTAAACAGTAATATGTTAAGTCTACATTAATCAGCAAGTTAAATGATGATTTATTAAAAATGTTTTGACACGCTTTTTGCCCACCAACTTTCTGATGATTATCAGTTTCAGAAGTATAATAACATTTCAAGTATAATTAAGATTTCCCTTCACAATTCCTACTGTATAACAGTCTGTATTATTAATAATACTATATAATCATAACATTTAAAAATCATGATATAAAAACATGAATAAGTGCATAAATAAGTTTTTACCTTTTTTTGGATATTGTTTCTGGTTAATCTCTAGATCTTCAAATCAACGTAGTTCTAAATTTGCATCAATCTGCATAAGTCAACTCAGGAAACGTTACCACGTTTGACCTAGTAATTGCAAATAAGGTTTGAAGACGCCCTGGCACATTGGACAGCATGACTCCCTGTTGCTGCACAGCTATTAAACCTGACACTACTAGGCAGTTTAGTTTACCATTTAATTTGAAACACATGACACATTTAATGTGGGGAAAAAACATGCACTCAATATAGATATGGCATGGCCTGAACTTAGATTCTGTGAAAACAAAATTGCCTTGGCAACCCAGATTTAACTGAGTTCTGCAGATGATTGCCATTCTGCTAGTGAAGACATGTGAGGACTAATTTGATCACTTCAGAACGTGTAAAACAGTCAAGCAATGCTTCATGTTCATATTGAGTGATGAAAAGAAGAGGTCTATTCTTAGTATCATTCATATGTCATCTGAGTTGTGCTTCAAGATAGCACACAGCTTATGATAGTGAAAAGCTATTAAATTAAATAGCTTATTAAATAAAATTAAATAAATTATTTAAATTAATTTAAAAATATATTTTTAAAAAATCTGTTCATCCAAGTCTGACTACAAATCCTAAGCTTAGTAAGCATACTGTAAGTAATTTATATAAAAGGTCTTGGCATGAGCCTGGATTGAATAAGCACAGACAGTCTGGCTACTGCACAGGTCTCCTAAATGATATCCATCTCTGATCTCACCTTTCAGAGTTGGAAAGCCCCTATCCTGGCTCAACTAAGACCTAAAGGTCAGGGAAGCTCAAATGGTAGCAAGTTCATGTCGATGCCATTTCCGTCCCCAGGATGTTACATGTATAGATAATTTATATATTTAGGTTTAATAATGTTTATTATTAAGCAAGGTGTTTTGCACTCGTTCTTATCTGCTTAATCCTGGACAGGGTCACGGGAGAGCCAGTGCCTGGTCGGTGCCATGGGGCGCAAGGCCGAAACAACCCTAGGCAGGGTGCCAATCCATTGCAGGGCACACACTCACATGCATTTCTTGGACTGTGGGAGGAAACCAGAGCACCCGAAATAAACCCACACGGACACAGGGAGGACATGCAGACTCCATACAGAAGGGACCCAGACCTCTCCACTCTGGGATCGAACACAGGACCTTCTCGCTGTGAGGCGATAGTGCTACCCACTGAGCCACCATGCCACCCAATTGTAAATTTAAGGTATATAATTTAAAACATTATTAAAAACTCGTAATGAACACTGAAAAATAGTATTTGTTAGCTGTCCCTGGTCTCTAAAGTTACACTTTAGAATCTGTTTTTCATTCTTGTGTCACTCCATATCCCATCTGTGCCTTAAATATTTTTTTTTCCTTAAACAAATCATAATATTTTACTTTAAAATACACATTTTACTCATGTCCCCATGTTTTCACTCAGTCTTGTTACCCTAACATGTTTCCACTTCTGATAATTATGGAACATACCACAAGTCACATGTTCAATAAGAAGTTGTATCATCTGGATTTTCTGAAGTCCATGGGAAGAGCCAAAAGTTAGTTCTACAATTTTTTTCTACATTACACCCTGGTCAGACTGCCAGTCCAACACGCCACCCCACCTTTATGCTGCATGTCCCACCTGGAATCTGAAACCAGACCCTTAGGAACTGCCATTTGCTGCAGTTGGCTGTTACCACTGAGCCGCCGGAGTTGCATTATCAGATTTAATAAGGGTCAATTAGATGCCAGTAACCAAACAACAAAACACAAGCAAAATATGACTATGGGTATGTTGAGTGCATAGGTTTATCGTCTAGAGTCTGCACTGCACCAGGGCTATTCAGAAAAAAAGATACCAGATAAGGAGTGAGAAACGTGAAGCTAGTCTGTAAATTTTGGGACCAGTTACAGTGGGTTGTCTTGTGAGTGATTAGCCTTCATTGCACAGTAAACTCTGTGCAATGTAAACACTAGTTATGGCCTTTTTGGCAAAAGATCATAGCTACAGCGGTGCAAAAAGTTTTGTGAACCCTTTAGGATTTTGTTGATAACTTTTTTTGGATTTAGCATAAATAGGACCTCATGGAAACGTCATCATATTTTCACAAAAGTCCTAATAGTAGATAAAGAGAACCCAGTTAAACAAATGAACCAAAGTGTTATATTTAGTTATTTATTTATTGAGGAAAATGATCCATTATTAGATATCTGTGAGTGGCAAAAGTATGTGAACCTCTAGTATTAGCAATTCATTTGAAGGTAAAATTTGAGTCAGGTTTTTTCTATCAATGATATGACAATCATGTGTGAGCAGGCACTCTGATGTATTTAAAGAACAAGTACCCATCACAGTCTCATTTTCACAACAAACATCCTGGCCCAGATGAAGATACAAAAACATTGAAAAGTCTATATGGTTCCTTCAGCTCCACTAAAAGATGACTACCTGTACATTTTCTACATGTTGGTAGTTAGGCATGTAAAATATAGTTGACAGGATGGTGCAGGACAAAGAAAATTAACAATAATTAATTTGCTTAATGTATATACAATGATGTGCTTCTATATTTAATTATCAAAAAAATCCAAGCACCATTAAAAATGTACTCAATCACCAGATCTGTGTGTGTGTGTGTGTGTGTGTGTGTGTGTATATATATATATATATATATATATATATATATATATATATATATATATATATGGGACTGTGGTAGCCTAGCGGTTAAGGACTGGACTATGGACCAGAAGGTCCAGGGTTCAAATCCCACCTCTGCCAAGCTTCCACTGATGGGTCCTTGAGCAAGACCCTTAACCCATAATTGCTTGGCGTCTGCTAAATGCTGTAAATGTAAATGTGTGTGTATGTATATATATATATATATATATATATATATATATATATATATATATATATATATATATAATGTAATTGAGTACATTTTAACACACCCAGTTTGTACATCTTAGTATTAAGTTATGTATTCAGTGACTGATATTGGGCCATTATGTATTTATTTATTTATTTATTGCAGAATACAGTTTAATAGAAAGGAAGATACAGTATCTGGCAGTGACAGAATGAGAAATGGGTTTCCCCATTAGTGAATGATGGTGGTGTTTGTCTCTCTCTCTCTCTCTCTCTCTCTCTCTCTCTCTCTCTCTCTCTCTCATACACACACAGTCTCATGATCTCTTACTGAGTACAGCAAATGTGAAGGCACATAATAACAATACGAAAATACAATAACAATAACTTGCCGACATAAACAACAGTGAAAATATTAAAATAAAGACTGATCTGAGTGAGAAATGCCACTCTGCCAATACCATGTAGGGTTTCCATGGTGTTACGAGGGGACACATGCCAAATTTTAGGACAGTGAGGCCAGGCAGTGGGCATGTCAGATTTATAAAATCTGCAGCTGTTGCAGTTGGAATATGAGAGTCCTAATAACAGTTGTGTATCCTTTCTTTCCAGTGAGCCAACTGTTCCAAATAGTATTAGACAAACCTAAGGCACAATATACAGTGCAACAGAAAGAGCAGTTAAACCATATACATAATCAAGCAATTACAATACAGTTTTCCTCCTCAGAAGTGATACATTTTGCACTGTACAAAGCCAGATGTCAGGCAGTTTGTGATGCCTTTTGAATTTTCTATATTTCTGCATAAAAATGACCAAAATATCATCAAAGTTTTACCATAAGCTAGATAAACAGAACCCAATTAAACAAGTGAGACAAGTATAATTGGTTGTGTATTTAATGAGGAAGTGATCCAATATTACATAACTGTGAGTAGCAAAGGTATATGAACCTCTAGGACTGACAGTTAAGAGTCAGGTGTTTTCAGTCAGTGGGATGAGAATCAGGTGTGAGTGGGCACCCTGCTGTATTTAACGAACAGGGATCTATCAAAGTCTAATATTCACAACAAATGATCCAATACCCATGAGTACATTATAGACTCAAAGATCCTCATATCTGAGAGTCTAAAAAGTATGTGAACCTTTTCCTTCAGTATCTGTTGTGACCCTGTGTGAACTGTTACTAAACATTTCTGGTAACTGTTGATCAGTTCTGCACATTGGCTTGGAGGAACTTGCGCTCAATCCTCTGTACAGAACAACTTCAGTGCTGAGATGCTGGTGGGTTTCCTCACATGGTCACCTGCTTCAGGTCCTTCCACAACATTGCTTATGAATTAAGGTCAGGACTTAGATATGGCCTTTCCAATACTTCTTTCTTCTTTTTACCATTCTTTGGTAGAATGACTTGTGCGCTTAGGGTTGTTACATTCACATTTATGTCATACACATGTTGTTACCCATTCTCTTGAGGGTTAGAAGAGCCTGACTGCATGCCACTGGCCAAACTTACACCAAACTACATTCTTACAGTCCAAGCAACTGTGGATAATAGGCCGAGATCAAGAACCTAACAATGGCAGCTTGGCAGAGGTGGGATTTGAACCCTGGATCTATTGGTCCATAGTACAGTACCTTAACTGTTAGACCACCACAGTCCTTTGTTGTCTTGCTGAATGACCCACTTTCTCTTGAGATTTAGTTCACAGACAGAGGTCCTGACCATTTCCTTTAGAATTTGCTGGTATAATTCAGAATTACCATCCTGGTCCAGATGCAGCAAAATAGGCCCAAACAGTGATACTACTACCACCATGTTTCACAGATGGGATAATTTTATTATGCAGGAATAAAGTGTTTTCCTTTATCCAGACATAATACGTCTCATTTAAACCAAAAAGTTCTGTAAACAATGGTCTGCAATTTATTCAATTTGTACATAGTCTGTCTGACTGTGGATTTATGGAGTCCAAACTCTTTAGAGATGGTTTTGTAACCTTTTCCAGCCTGATGAGCATCAACAACTCTTTTTTTCGAGGTTGTCAAAAATCTCCTGTTCGAGGCTTGATAAATGTCCACACACATGTTGTGAAGATCAGACTTAAGATAAATATTGGTGCTTTAAATACAATAGGGCACCCACTCACACCTGATTGTCTTCTCATCCATTGAAAACCCTTGACTCTAATTTCACCTTCAATTTAACTGCTTATCCTTGCCACTTGCAACGTTTGCCACTCACTAATATGTAACACTGGATCATTGTCATCAACATTATCTCAATAAATAAATGCTCACGTGTAATCATTTTAATAACTGTCTCCTTTGTTTCATTGGGTTGTTCTATCCACATCTGTGAAAATCTGATGATATTTCAGGTCATATTTATGCACAAATATAGAAAATTCTGAATGGTGCACTGCATGTGGTAGAGGATAGATATATATTTACTATACATCTATGTTATTCTTGTAGAAATGGCTATTAAGCCTAAAGAAAGACATATATACATACACCTCACTAATGCTATTTTGGCTGAATGGAAGTGAATCCCTAGAGCCAAGTCTTTTCTATAATAAAAGTGCACCATGGTATAGAGAGGAGTATTCCTCGTGACAGCCTGTTAATCCCAATATAACACTGAAGCAGCTGCTACATCTTGCTTGCTGTAATATAAGATAACTTACTGTGTTACTGTACATGCTGGCTTAAAATTTCACAGAGCACATAAAGTGGCAACAAGCATGTTAGTTGAACTGTAATCTGTGTGAGAGTCCCACAAATCTGCTGTAAAGCTCAGCTGATGGTATGAGACAAACTAGGATTGTGGGCTCTTTATGGCTTATAGTGCTAACAATATTCATCAGTGCAGTATGATTATTTAGTCATTTGGGAGACCTTGTTACCCAGAGGAAACTATGCACAGTACTTAATATTCTGTAAGTATTTTCAGACTTGCAAATTACATTTCTGACTCTTATCACTATGCATATATTTTGGAGCGGTTGAACATAAACTGATCAGTCATGACATTAAAACCTCCTTGTTTCCATAAACTGATCAGTCATTGTCCATTTATTTATCATTGTCCATTTATTACAGTGTAGTCTATCTGTTGCTCTGCATACTTTGTTAGCTCCCTTTCACCTGTTCTTTGTTGGTCAGGTCCCACACAGGACAGCTACAGAGGAGGTCATTTTTATGTGGTGGATCATTCTGGTGGCATGTTAGTGTATGTTGCACTGGTATAAGTTAATCAGTCACAGCAGTGCCTCAGGAGTTTTTAATACTATGCCCACTCACTGTCCACTATATTAGATACACAGTCCTTGTTGGTCCACCTTGCAAATTCAGAGGCAGTAGCTCGTCTGTTGCTGCACAGTTTGAGTTAGTAACCCTATATTCTGTCACCATGGGTGACCGGATGCTGCCCACAGGAAGCTGTTGGCTGGATATTTTTGATTGGTGAACAACGCTCAGTCCAGCAGTGACACTGAGAATGATCCAACACACAAATTATATGTTCTAAGGTGGTCCTTTGGGGGTACTGACCATTGAGGAACAGGTTGGAAGGCATCAAACAAAGTATGCAGAGCAGCTGAAGGATCTATATGGTAAGTGGAGCTGATAAAATGGACTAATGTAGAAACAAGAAGTGGTTTTAAGTGATGGATGATTGCTGTGATTCTGCTTAACATAAAAAGGAAATGTCCTCCTAACATTAACACTAAATGTGTTATATAGATTTGTCTCTGATTAGGGTGTGTTTTTTCATTAAGAAAATCAAAACACGTAATTTGCCCAGAGGTGCCCAAACCTTGGCAGTAGACTGTAAAGGTGTAAACGCAAACCAATGACCTCATATCGTTGAGATCTGAGGAGCTGTCCACGCTTTTGGTGCTGAAATAGACTAAAAAATAGACTCTGTGTGTGTGTGTGTGTGTGTGTGTGTGTGTGTGTGTGTGTGTGTGTGTGTGTGTGTGTGTGTGTGTGTATTATATATACTCGGGTTGCTGACAAAATAAATTCCACTTCATGCTGTCATTCATGTTGCATGGAGCTCTACGATGAGAGCGTCACCATTTCTCTTGATCACGTTAGAGCTAAAGTAGCCTACATCTGTTTTTATTTTATCTTATTATGAAGACAGTCTCAGTCATACTACTTAGGCTGATTTGCAGACTTACAGATTACAGATTTCTATTTTTAGTCTGTTGTGACGGGGATTGAGCCTTGTCTGAAGGAGGTAACAAAACATCATCCCAGTTTTAAAATAGCCGTTTTGCGCGTTTCGTCACGCTCTCTATATTTGTAGATCTGCATTTTAAAGACAAGGGTTAGGACAACAGAATGGGCGTGGAGAAGCTGATAGGCTAAAGTTACAATACTGTGTTAGGGTATGAAATCATTCCAATAAAATGTAGAAATGAGTGGTGTGTATGGCTGTGCTGCCCCTCAACTGGGCGCTGGAATGTCTGCCCTGTCACCATCTGAAACGGGAGTCTGGAGCGCCACGCTGACAGCTGTGGGCATGGAAAGCTGTACAGAGGTACAACTCAACTAGGACTGTACAGTACAACAGAGGGGAGCAGTAGGGTTTCCTGGGGAATAGTGTCTCTAATATTTACCCCTAAAAAGATAAATACCATCCTATAAGCAAAGCTGAAAGGAAATGGCAGCAACAGAGAAGACACTGACAACACACGGCGCTTTAAAGAACTCACTGTCTGTGGCGACTTCAAACGATTCCAAGTATGTGGACCTGAATGATCTACTGGACCTGAAACTGGATGCGAAAACGGTGAAAGTGAGTTTTACTGGTGAGGCCAATCGACTGGCGATCATTAAAAGCACGAACAGGGCGGATGACTCAAACTCGAAGGATATAATTCAGCGCGTCCAGTTTCCTTCCGCGCCAAAACTACCAGTCGTTACAAGGAAATGTGTTAATCTGGAATGCTGGAGACCAGAGGGCGAGACTGATACAGAAACAGCTGATTCTTTAGAAGAGTCACGGGGCAATCCGGGAAACTTCACGGAGCTGTGCGAAGAGGAAAATGGAACGCCAACAGATTTGGACACAGAAGCGTCTGACGAGCACACTGATGCGTATTTGAGTGGGAAAAACGAGTCCGACGACGAGGTGAGTCTGGTGATCGCGGATTACCGCGTAAGAGAACGAACCGAAGATGAGGCACACTACATCAGCACGCACGAAATTGAAATTGCAGAGCTTGACCACGACGTGGACAGCGATTCCGTGACCCCAACCAACTGGGACATCGACGACGATCACCAGGTTTACTCATTTGTGGACTACGCGTCTATCGACAGCGACGAGACCATAAGCGCCCAGGAGGAAAGCAGTGCTGCCGAGGTTCACGAGAGCGCAGCGGTAATATGCAGTCAAGCAGAAAGCGATCCAGCCGACGCCAAGTGCACCACATCAGACGAGAAAGTGACCGAGAGCCAAAACCAGCGCGCCAGCCACATTCACCTGTCAATCAAAGCCACGTCCAGGGCTATAAACGAGCCTAGCAACGTCCAAGAAAAGGATGGAGCCATCCATCATTCTATAAATACCGGAGACATGAGCCACTGTGTTTTCAGAGCAGCAAAGGGCGAAAAGATAAGTGATGGCGCGAAATGCCTGATTGCCCTACCGGGACGTTTGCACTTTGGCACCAAATTCAAAGGGAAAGACGTTACTGAGTATTCAAGCGGGACATCCAGCGCTGTTAGTGACCTGGATGATGCGGACAAAGAAGTGCGCAACCTCACGGCCAAAGCTTTCAGAAGTCTGGCCTACCCGTACCTCGATGCCATCAACTTCAGCACTTCCAGTGAATCATCGACCTCTGAGCACGGCCGGGGAATGAACAGGTGGTCACTTGTTGATCTAAAGTACAGCAACGTGAACGTTTCCAAAGCAGGAAATAACAATATAGTAACCCATAAAAGCGCCACGTCTAATTTTCAGCTGGCAAAAAGAAGACAGAGCAATGGGATAACAGGACTAACACTGACCAGCAGAAGGGCGCCCCCAGTCGAAATATTCGCTTTGAACGGCAGTTTGATGAAAGCCCGAAACGCATCGTCCACTCAAAAAATTGAGCTCATGGGGAAATTTGGACAGAGCCAGAGCGGGGTCATAAGGCTGACCGAAACGCTGAACTTTCGCTGCAACGTTAAAGCAGCGACGCCTGCAAACGAGAGGCACGCAAAATCCGCCCGAGGATCACGTTCCGCAGATGAGGTTACAAACGCTCGGTCAGGGGCGCACAACAAACCACCGTGCAATCCAGAGGAAGCCATGGAGGACTCGCACAAGAAATCCATATTCGCGTCGAGCTTACTGAAAAATGTCATTTCAAAGAAAATGCAGTTCGAGCAGGAGCGTAAGATGGAGCGCGGGGAGATTTGTGAGCCGTGCAGCGCGCCCACGTCGTGCACTCCCGTTCACGAACACGAACCGCAGCCAGACAGAGAGACAGTGCACAGACAGACATCCAAACTCTCCGAGACGGGATCCGACTTCACCATAGTCTGCTTAGATGAACTCGGGGACATCATGGACAGCGGTTCGTGCGACACTAAGGATGACGAGCGTCTCCAAGAAACTTTCGCTCTCGCATCGGACACCAGTTTAGATTCCACGCGCAGCGCGGCATTCGACGCTAAAAAAGGAGCATCAGAGGCGTCAAGGAGCGCGCTGATTCGAAGCCAAAATAGCGCTTTCAGAAGCTGGAGGGACGACGAGCTGGATGTGCAGACCGAGCGCCAACACGAGCAGACGTCTCCAGACTTAAACAGTAAGCTGACTAAAATGTCGCGTTTATTTGTGCCGAACATCCAGCCTGTGTCCGGAGAGAAGAGCCCTGTGAAGCCTGAACCCAGCACAAATAACGACCCAGTCAAAGGAGCTATGAATAACACCCTGTGTGTGTCCGACTCGGGCCAGAGCGCAGGAGGCTCAAAATCACCAGAAATTAAAATCAGTTTGAGAAGTCTAAGAGACACCAGGAGCGACCCGTTAAGCATCGCAAAGCTGCTCACTCCCAATATAGGCGACCATGTGAAAGCAACGGATGAGTCCAAGTACCAAGCGCTGACCGCGGCATTAAAGAGTGATTCGTCCGACAGAATCCCGCAGTTCACCGTCAGAGACGTACGAGACAAGGGCAAGGTGCAAGCGCCCATACACCAGGTTCGAGACGTGCGCAAACTGGTTAAGAGCTCTTATCATTTTGTGTCTTCAGACAACAACGAGCACAAGACTAACTGCGCGGATATGGAGCACAAAACCCCCAAGCAGAGCCTGACTAGGAATGCCGCGACACTGTCCCCCATAGTGATTAAGTGCCAATCGGTGAATACAAATAGCAATGTGAAGCAATCAGCCAAATCTACAGAGACTCAAAAACATAGACTGACCGATGACTTAGTAGAGGTGGATGAGTCATATCCTCTGGTGCCTACAGAGGGCATCAAAGCCGGTGGGACACAAATGAATAAACCAGCTGGACGATTGCCTTTAGCCAACTCAAATCATGAGGGGCCTACCGGATTAAGAATTGAGGCAAGAACCACAGCAAGGAAACAAGACAAAGTAGAAGACCCGGGTGATAAGAAGACTGATTCCAAAATGGTTGCTTTAGAGAAGCTCCAGGCTGCTGTCAAAACAATGGAGCAGCTTTATGTTTTTGACAAAAATGAATGGAAGAGGAAAGCTGAGCCTCAGCCCGTGACAGACAGCCACGTGCTTTCGCTCATCAGTAGAGAGGAGCACAAAGGTACTGAGCAGGAGCTGGGGAGCACTGCTTCTGCATTAGCCACCATAAGGCACGCCTCGTATTCAAACCAAGACAAAATGCTACCTGCAGGGCAGCAAACTCAGAAAGAAGATAAAGAAATGTTAAAAACATCGCACACTCCTGCCATCCACGAGAAACGCAGTGGCACCAAAACTCTGATGCACCTTGGCAGAACTTCTAAGAAGACCGGCCTGAGTCACAGTCAGAAAGTGCCTGTCACAACCAGCTCAACAAAAGTCCCACAGGTGCACAGCTCATCTCAAGTGTCTTTTAGTTCTAAAGCGGCACCCCATAAGTCACCAAGGCTGCCTGTGTCTTTTAAGATCACCAAACCAAAGCCTGTCACAGAAGACAAAGAAACACCGAATAGCAATGAAGCTGGATTTACCCCTGTTCAGTTCACATCCGACTCAGGGAATTACATAACCATACCTGTGAAACCTCACGCCACTCCTGCTACACAGTCTCACCTGAAACTCAGCAGTAACACCAGAAACCATGGAGACAGTAATCAGTCACCAAAACGCTCCAGTATTGTTATGGAGACACGTTCCCCAGATACCCCTACTGCTTCAATCTACCATCACCCTCTACCCATTTCAATGCAAGCTGCTCAGGCTCAAGTAATCTGTTTCTCCCCTACAGTGCAGCCCTCTCCAGTCCCCACAGACCACTATCATCCCACACAGAGAAAAATGCTTCTGGATCCCACCACCGGAAACTATTATTTAGTGGACACCCCAGTACAACCAGCCACAAAGCGACTCTTTGATCCAGAAACAGGACAATATGTCGATGTCCCCATGCCCCAACAGCCCCCTATGACCCCTGTCCCTGTACCCATCTCTCCTCTTGCGATCAGCCCTGGTAGTTATGGTCATACCTACATGTTCTATCCAGGATACATGGCCACCACAGTAATTCCTGCCAGGACCATTCAGTCTCAGCTATCAATGCAGTCAGAGGGGGAGGCAGGAGATAACAGTCTCACAGGACAGCAGGGAGATGGAACTTACATGGAAAGCCCTTATTACATGCCCTCTGGGATATCACCTCAGGGAGCACAACATATCACAACTGTCAAGGGAGCCAGCACCAAAGTGCCTGTTATTAGCATCACTTCCCAACAAGGGCCCAGGATCATTGCACCTCCCTCCTTTGATGGTACCACCATGAGCTTTGTGGTGGAACACCAGTAACTCTCTGGGCTCTTAAAATGTAAGTATTAATTAAAAGTTCAATACTCACCTGCACACTTTCAGTATCAACATACACAGCTTGCAAATAGTTTATAGTCAAATAGTCAGTCTGTACTCATGCATTTGCTTGTGTTTGTTTGCTCTTATACACTCACTGACCACTTTATAAAGCACACCTGATACACAAGTAATCAGCCCATCAAATGGCAGAAACTTTTTTTTGCATTTAGTCATGTATCCATGCTCAAGATGGCCTACTGAAGTTCAAGCTGAGCATCAGAATGAGGAAGAAAGGTGATTTAAGTGACATCGAGTATGGCATGGTGGTTGGTCCCAGACCTATTGGGGAGTTTCACACACAGCCATCTCTAGGGTTTAAAGAGGGGGTTTGTGGTCAGAAAAAGAGAAAATATCCAGTGAACAGCAGTTCTCTGGGTGATAATGCCAGAAGTCAGACAAAAATGGCTAGATTGGTTTGAGCTGATAGAAAGGCAACAGTAACTCAAATAACTTACTGGTTACGACTGAGATATGGTGAAGAGCATCTCTGAATGTGCAACATGCTGAACCTTGAAGCAGATGGGCTACAGCAGCAGAAGACCACACCAGGTACTTCTCCTGTTAGCTACAGTGGTACTTGAAAGTTTGTGAACCCTTTAGAATTTTCTATATTTCTGCATAAATATGACCTAAAACATCATCAGATTTTCACACAAGTCCTAAAAGTAGATAAAGAGAACCCAGTTAAACAAATGAGACAAACATATTATACTTGGTCATTTATTTATAGAGGGAAATGATCCAGTATTACATATTAGTGAGTGGCAAAAGTATGTGAACCTGCAACTAAATGTTTCCTGTAAATGTTGATCAGTCCTGCACACCGGCTTGGAGGAATTTTAGCCCATTCCTCCGTACAGAACAGCTTCAGCTCTGGGATGTTGGTGGGTTTCCTCACAATAACTGTACGCTTCAGGTCCTTCCACAACATTTCGATTGGATTAAGGTCAGGACTTTGACTTGGCCATTACCAAAACATTAACTTTATTCTTCTTTAACTATTCTTTGGTAGAACGACTTGTGTGCTTAGGGTCGTTGTCTTGCTGCATGACCCACCTTCTCTTGAGATTCAGTTCATGGACAGATGTCCTGACATTTTCCTTTAGAATTCTCTGATATAACTCAGAATTCATTGTTCCATCAATGATGGCAAGCCGTCCTGGCCCAGATGCAGCAAAACAGGCCCAAACCATGATACTACCACCACCATGTTTTACAGATGGGATAAGGTTCTTGTGATTTTTAGCAAACTGCAGACAACAGCAATGTTCTTTTTGGAGAGCAGTGGCTTTCTCCTTGCTACCCTGCCATGCATACCTTTGTTGTTCAGTGTTCTTCTGATGTTGGCCTTCAGCTGTCTCCTCAGAAATCTCATTTGTTCATGCCATGATACAATTACACAAACGTGTGTTGTGAAGAGCAGACTGATAGATCCCTGTTCTTTAAATAAAACAGAGTGCCCACTCACACCTGATTGTCATACCATTGATTGAAAACACCTGACTCTAGTTTCACCTTCAAATTAACTGCGAATCCTAGAGGTTCTTTTGCCACTCACTAATATGTAATATTGGATCATTTTCCTCAATAAATAAATGACAAAGTATAATAGTTTTGTCTCATTTGTTTAACTGGGTTCTCTTTATCTACTTTTAGGACTTGTGTGAAAATCTGATGATGTTTTAGGTCATATTTATTCAGAAATATAGAAATTTCAAAAGGGTTCACAAACTTTCAAGCACAACTGTAAGAACAGGCAACTAAGGCTACTAATCATACAGGCTCAATATTGGAAAATTGGACTGTAGTAGATTGAAGAAACATTGCCTGGTCTGATGAGTATCCATTTCTGCTGCGACATGCGGATGGATGCAGAATTTGGCGTAAACTACGAGATTCGCATCATGGATGTGCTGCCAACAAATCTGCAACCACTCTGCAATGCTATCATTTCAATATGAACCCAAATTCAATATGAACTTATTGAGTCAGTGCCACAAAGAATTAAAGCAGTTCTGAAGGCAAAAGGGGGTCCAACATGGTACTTTCAATGTGTCCCTAATGAAGTGGCCGGTGTGTTTGTATCACTTACACACAACACTTTATCAGAAACTGCTCAGTTATGCAATTATCAGGTCAATATCCAGCCAACAGTCAGAAATTCTATATTCAGAACTACCTGATGGACAAAAGAATAACCTACACAAACTCTGCACAAAATACGTATTCTAGTATTACACCTACAAGCTGTACCAACAAGGGAAGTGTATCTGATCATGTGTCCAGGAAAACCAATAATACTCCTGCACCTGACTCACTCATACCAGCATTACACTACCTGTCATGCTACTACTATGTCAGAGTCACTGCTGTTCTTAAAATGATCCATCACTCAATAGATATGTGACCTGTCATGTCTCTTTATATTGTTGGGCAGGATACGGGGGGTGGAGGAGTGACTATTGTGCAGCAGAAGAGCTACAACTAGTAATTGCATATATAGAAAGTACATTTATGTGTTAGGTGTACCTTCTAAAATGACCATTACGTCTAGGTAGAGGGTACAGTGGTGCTTGAAAGTTTGTGAACCCTTTAGAAATTTCTATATTTCTGCATAAACATGATCTAAAACATCATCAGATTTCACACAAGTCCTAAAAGTAGATAAAGAGAACCCAGTTAAACAAATGAGACAAAAATATTATACTTGGTCATTTATTTATTGAGGAAAATGATCAAATATTAAATATTAGTCAGTGGCAAAAGTATGTGAACCTTTGCTTTCAGTATCTGGTGTGACCCCCCTTGTGCAGCAATAACTGCAACTAAATGTTTCCTGTAATTGTTGATCAGTCCTGCACACCGGCTTGGAGGAATTTTAGCCCATTCCTCCGTACAGAACAGCTTCAGCTCTGGGATGTTGGTGGGTTTCCTCACATTAGCTGCTCACTTCAGGTCCTTCCCACAACATTTCGATTGGATTAAGGTCAGGACTTTGACTTGGCCATTCCAAAACATTAACTTTATTTTCTTTAACCATTCTTTGGTAGAACAACTGTGTGCTTAGGGGTCGTTGTCTTGCTGCATGACCCACCTTCTCTTGAGATTCAGTTCATGGACAGATGTCCTGATAGTTTCCTTTAGAATTCTCTGATATAATTCAGAATCATTGTTCCATCAATGATGGAAAGCGTCCTGGCACAGACAGATGCAGCAAAACAGGCCCAAACCATGATACTACCACCACCCCATGTTTCACAGATGGGATAAGGTTCTTATGCTGGAATGCAGTGTTTTCCTTTCTCCAAACATAACGCTTTTCTTTTAAACCAAAAACTTCTATTTTGGTCTCATCCGTCCACAAAACATTCTTCCAATAGCCTTCTGGCTTGTCCATGTGATCTTTAGCAAACTGCAGACGAGCAGCAATGTTCTTTTTGGAGAGCAGTGGCTTTCTCCTTGCAACCCTGCCATGCACACCATTGTTGTTCAGTGTTCTTCTGATGGTGGACTCATGAACATTAACATTAGCTAATGTGAGAGAGGCCTTCAGTTGCTTACCTTTAGTTTCTAGTTCCTTACCCTGGGCTCCTTTGTGACCTCGCCAACTATTACACGCCTTGCTCTTGGAGTGATCTTTGCTGGTTGACCACTCCTGACCACTTCTGTCTGACTGTGGATTGGTTGAGTCCAAACTCTTTAGAGATGGTTTTGTAACCTTTTCCAGCTTGATGAGCATCAACAATTCTTTTTCTGAGTTCCACAGAAGTCTCCTTTGTTTGTGCCATGATACACCTGATTGTCACACCTACAGTGCCCACTCACACCTGATTGTCATCCTATTGATTGCAAACACCTGACTCTAATTTCACCTTCAAATTAACAGCTAATGCTAGAGGTTCACATACTTTTGCCACTCACTAATATGTAATATAGGATAATTTTTCTCAATAAATAAATGACCAAGTATGATATTTTTGTCTCATTTGTTTAACTGGGTTCTCTTTATCTACTTTTAGGACTTGTGTGAAAATCTTATGATGTTTTAGGTCATATTTATTCAGAAATATAGAAAATTCTAAAGGGTTCACAAACTTTCAAGCACCACTGTAGATGCATCTAATAAACTGATGTAATGTTACAATTATAGTTACTGCCAAAATATTTAGACCTCCAGTAAAAACACTGATTCAACACTGATAATGTGAAAGCTATTGAACTTTTCTAACGACTGCTTCTACATGATTGGATAAGGGTTTGACTGGGATGGAGGACAGGTGTTGGTAATAATGTGACTGGTAAGTTGATGCATTCAAAACTCTCAAAGAAAATCACTTCATTATGGATGAAGCAGTCATTCATCTCCTCAAAGCCAACCATTTCATGCTTTTCATAATATTTGACTCCTATAGTTTTCTAAGGCAATTGGGCCAAAGGTATTTTACCCATAATAGAATAGAGATGATTTTACTTACAATCCCAATCAGAAAAAAGTTGGGACGGTATGAAAAATGCAAATGGAAATAAACTCAGTGTTCCTTACATTTACTTTGACTTTTATATCATTGCAGACAGTATGAACCCAAGATATTTCTTGTTTGTCTATTTAACTTCATTTCATTTGTTAATAAACATCCACAGATGACATCAACAGGTAATTATAATAATAATGTGGAACAAAAGCAGTATCCATCAAAGGCTCAGATCCATAGTCTGTCAACAAATGGGTGATAAAATGTTTTGAAATGTTTAAAATGTGAAACATTTAAAAACAATATTCCTCAAAGAAAGATTGGAAGGGATTCTGGCCATCTTTTTCCTCAAAGTTCAGCCTTTTTTTGATACTGATTTTGTACCAAATCAGGATTATAATCATATGCTGACATTACCTGTGTGAAATCATATCATTTTTTAGATCTTTTATCTCATCACGAGCCCTAAATTGTCAATGTTCCAACTTTTTTTGGAATGTGTTGGAGGCCTGAAAAGCAGGAATGGATGTTTATTAACAAATGAAATGCAGTTGACCAGACAAAACATGAAATAACTTGGATTCATACTGTCTGCAATTAAATAAATCTCTTACCTCACACCTCCACAGACCTGGGTTTGAGTCCCTGTTTGGCCACTTCTTATGTGGAGTTTGCATGTTCTCCTTGTGTCTGTGTGGGCTTCCTCCCACATTTCAAAGACATGTTAGATTAATTGCCATCTGTGTCCCAGTGTCCCAGTATGTATGTATGTGTGTGTATTAGTGTGTGCCCTGTGATGATCTGGTGCACTATGCTGCCAGTTAAGCCCCGTTTGACCTGCAACCCTGAATTATGTGACAATTAATATAGTCACCTTACAAAAGTGTCGTGGCTAGGCTCTTGTTTACATACACTGCTCTGGAAGATGGTTATTCATAGTTATGTAATTTATGTAAAGGCTGATGTAGTACTCTGATATAGAGGCAGCATTTAACCCATGTTTACAGCTAATATCAACACATGGCTGTGGCTTAAATTATGCACACAGGTTTTTTGTAAGGAGACACTTTAGAGAACTTAGAACTTCGGAAACTAATTATATGATTACATGTCTTACAATGTTTAGAGGTCAGGAAACAAAAGAAGAATATAAAATATTTTTTTCTGGAGAAACTGTGTGCATTCCAAAAGTTCTGTCAAGAATCCCAAGGATCTATTTCATAAAACACCAATCCTTGTAATAACACTCAGTTACCACTTGCATGGTTGGAAGTATTTTGATGGATGAGGGAGCTAAAGGTCAGCATATGTGCTGATACAGAACTCTACCAGCTGCTACTGAATGTCAAGACCAGGGTGGAGTGGGGTCAGCCTTTTTATAGGACAGCCTAATGCAAAAGAGAAAGGATCAAAAGGCAGACTAGGGAAGATAGCAAATACAAAATCATAACATTTCTGCAGTCACTTGAGGCTGGAATATGACAATTGAATGAACTAAATTTTCAATCTTTGTATAGGGTTTATTATCTACAGTGGTCCTTAAAGTCTGTGAACCCTTTGGAATTGTCTATATTTCAGTAAGTATGGCCTAAAACATCATCAGATTTTCACAAAGTTCTAAAAGTAGATAAAATAACCAAATTAATCCAATTAAACAAAAATATTATACTTGGTTATTTCTTTATTGAGATAATTATCCAATACTGCATACCTCTAGGGGTGGCATGGTGACTCGGTGGGTAGCACTGTCGCCTCACAGCAAGAAGGTCAGCGGCTTGGGTCCTCCCTGTGTCCACGTGGCTTTACCCCTAACTCTGGTTTCCTCCTACAGTCCAAAGACATGCATGTTAGGTTAATTGATTATGCTAAATTGGCATTGACTTGAGTGTGTGTATATGACTAGTCTTGATGTAACCTTGTTTATGGATGTAACCTCATGTGTCAGCAAAATGGCTACTGATGCTGATAGTGATCTTAAGTAAACCAAATAAACAAATCTGTGAGTAGCAAAATTGTGTGAACCTCTAGGATTTGCAGTTAGTTTGAAGGTGAAATTGCTTAGAGATTATTCCAGTTAGGTGTTTTCAGTAAGTGGGATGACAATGAGGTGTGAGTGGGCTTCCTGTTGTAATTTAAATACAAGGGTTCTATCAAAGTCTTCATAACACATTTGTGAAAGTGTACCATGACATAAACAAAGACCATTTCTGAGGAGCTCAGATGGTCAGAGATGATGGAGAATGTTATCAAACCATCTCTAGTGAGTTTGGACTCCTGTAATCCACAGGTGGCCTAGTGGTTAAGGTGCAGGACTATGAACCAGAAGGTCCAGAGTTCAAATCCCACCTCAGCCAAAGCTGCCACTGTTGGCTCCTTGAGCAAGATCCTTAACCCACAATTGCTTGGATTGTAAGACTGTATCAACTGTAAGTCGCTCTGGATAAGGGCGTCTGCTAAATGCTGTAAATGTAAATGTAAATATTTTACTAAGCATCCAAGGCCTCTGTGATGTTAGCTAATGCTATTGTTTATGAATTCACAATAAGGAGAACATTGAACACCAATTATGTAAATGGCAGAGTGAAAGGAGAAACACTGCTCCCCATAAAAAAAATGCTGCATGTCTACAGTTTAGCAAAGATCATGTGGATGACTATTAGTAAATTGTTCTGTGGATGGTCGAGGCCAAAAAAAATTACTGCATTCCAGCATAAGAACCTTATCCCATCTGTGAAACATGGTGGTTGTAGTATCATGGTTTTATGCCTGTTTTGCTGCATCTGGACCATGGTTCCATTTTTGATGGAACAACTGATTCTAAAATTATACCAGCAGATTCTAAAAGAAAATGTCATGGATCATGTAGTAAAACAATGACACTAACCACACAAGTAATTCTACGAAAGAATATAACCCTAACCCTTATAATAGAAATATTATCTATGGAAGATGTTGTGTATGGAGCAATGGGCTAAACTCTCTCTGATGTGTAGAACTGATCAACAGTTTCCGGAAATGATTAGCTGCAGTTATTGCTTCACAAGGGGGTCGTACCAGATACTGAAAGAAAAGGTTCACAAACTTTTGTCAGGCTTTAGGCATACAGATACAGTGGGGCAAAAAACGTATTTAGTCAGCCACTGATTGTGCAAGTTCTCCTACTTAGAAAGATGAGAGAGGTCTGTAATTTTCATCATAGGTACACTTCAATTATGAGAGACAAAATCCAGGAAATCACATTGTAGGATTTTTAAAGAATTTAATTGTAAATCATGGTGAAAAATAAGTATTTGGTCAACAACAAAAGTTCAACTCAATACTCTGAAACATAACCTTTGTTGGCAATGACAGAGGTCAAACGTTTGCTGCAAGTCTTCACCAGGTTTGCACACACTGTAGCTGGTATTTTGGCCCATTCCTCCATGCAGATCTCCTCTAGAGCAGTGATGTTTTGGGGCTGTCGCTGGGCAACACGGGCTTTCAACTCCCTCCACAAATTTTCTATGGTGAGTTGAGGTCTGGAGACTGGCTAGGTCACTCCAGGACCTTGAAATGCTTTTTACGGACCCACTCCTTCATTTCCCGAGCGTTGTGTTTGGGATGGTTGTCATGCTGGAAGACCCTGATGGAAGGAGGTTTTGGCTTAAAATCTCACGATACATGGCCCCGTTCATTCTTCCCTTAACACGGATCAGTCATCCTGTACCTCTTTGCAGAAAAACAGCCCCAAAGTATGATGTTTCCACCCCCATGCTTCACCTTAGGTATGGTGCAACAGTTGAGTTTTTACCAAAAGGTCCTATTTTGGTTTCATCTAACCACATGATATTCTCCCAGTCCTCTCGATCATCCATATGCTCTGTGGCAAACTTCAGATGGGCCTGGACATGTACTGGCTTAAGCAGGGAGACACGCCTGGTACTGCAGGATCTGAGACCCTCTCGGCGTAGTGTGTTACTGATGGTACCTTTGTTACTTTGGTCCCAGCTCTCTGCAGGTCATTCATCAGGTCCCTCCTTGTAGTTCTGGAATTTTTGCTCACCGATCTCATGATCATTTTGACCCCACAGGATGAGATCTTGCGTGGGATCAAAGATCGAGAGAGATTATCAGTGATCTTGTATGTCTTCCATTTTCTTGTAATTGCTCCCACAGTTGATTTATTCACACCAACCTGCTTGCCTATTGTAGATTCACTCTTCCCAGCCTGGTGCAGGTCTACAATTTTCTTCCTGGTGTCCTTCGACAGCTCTTTAGTCTTGGCCATGGTTGAGATTGGAGTCTGACTGTATGAGGCTGTGGACAGGTGTCTTTTATACAGATAACGAGGTCAAACAGGTGCCATTAATACAGGTAATGAGTGAAGGACAGAAGAGCTTCTTAAAGAAGAAGTTACAGGTCTGTGAGAGCCAGAAATCTTGCTTGTTTGTGGGTGACCAAATACTTATTTTCCACCATGATTTACAATTATTTAAAAATCCTACAATGTGATTTCCTGGATTTTTTTTCTCATTTTGTCTCTCATAGTTGAAGTGTACCTATGATGAAAATTACAGACCTCTCTCATCTTTCTAAGTAGGAGAACTTGCACAATCAGTGACTGACTAAATACTTTTTTGCCACACTGTATAAGAAATATGTCCCAAGTTTTTCAAAAAATTTTTTTAGTTTAACGTTAGTTAACGTTAGTTTAGAAAATCAACAAATCATAATTGACTGGAATATATACACAGTACATAGGTCTAACATTAATGTATAACTTTATTAAAATAACACACTGTCCAGTAGTACCTAATAATTATAACAATTTCATTCACACAGGGGCTGCTTTGAAGTCACCCAAGAAGTCCAAGATTTCTTTTTTTTTTTTTTCTTTTAATGATTTACTTAATACCCATCAGAATCCTTGATCATCTTCAACGCAAACATCGTCATCATCATCTATCCTTGTTCTTTACTGTTTGTTGTTGTTGTTGTTGTTTTGCAGTGCAATTTCCTGGTAAATGTTTAGCTTTGCATCTTTGCACCTTTGCTTTAGCACCTTTCTGGACATGGTAAAAATGAGTATGGCTTAAAGCATGCATTAGAACAACACCTTGACTTCCAAAATATTGGTATCAAATACCACATGCTTGACAGGAAAGTACTGTTTTGAAAATTATTTCCCATTGTATCCCACACTGTTTTACAGAAACTGTTTGCCTTGATCTTCACCATCCTTTCCTAAGAGGTGCTTGAATTACAGTACAAATTAGTACTGTATATATTCCTGTTCTGTTGTGCTACTCCTTGTACTGAGAGAACTACCATAAAACACAGTGGTTTGTGTTAATTAATAAGGTGGTGAACAAGATGCTTTAGGGGACTATCCCTCCTCTATTATCTTAATCTCAGTATGAATGCAGTGTATGTGTTTTGTGTCAGTGATTCAGTGTGAACTTTCAGTCGAAGCCTTTGGAATCGATGGTAGAAGATCAAGTCCAATAGGACTGTATTCCTTAAATGAGGGATACAAGGTAAATTATTTTCGTTAAAAGTGCCAACCTATCAACTGAGCGAAGACATAATACTCCTCTAATGCACATGTAATATGGCCTGGTTAGCTTTTGGTCTAAGACATTAAGCATGTACTACATTTCAGTCAATTTAGCAAGAATGGATGAATCTCTCAATTACCATGCCCAAATGAACTGAACCATTTGCTTGTGTGTTTGTATTGAGGCTGTGCCTTTTTGTTTTTAGGCCTTGTTATTTGTTGTATTGTTTTATAGTCTGGCCCATGAACAATGTTCCCAATGTACAAACAACATGTCTAACATAAGGTTTGAGCAAAACTTGGGGTCAATCAAAGTGAAGCTGTCATAAATAGAAATGATCATTTTTCAGTGCGTATTGAACACTCATAATTTAAATGTATGGGTCAGCTGCTAATACGAAATTAATCTGATGCCAAGCATACTACCAAAGAACGAAAAAGTGACAGGGATTAAGGTGATGTTTAGTACAGCCAGACAACAATGTTTTTTACATGCAGTCTTCCTATTTTTCACTGATATCTGGTTTCATTCTATGCATTAGTAATTTTGTAATGATATATTATATTATAATTACATTATGTACTATAATTATATTATAGTACTATGGAAGCTTTCGGAGCTGCTGGTCAGTCCATCGAGCTGTTACCTTTGTGATTTACTGTCAGTATCTCTGAACATTTCGAATGTGAATATGTTAAGTCTGATTTTTTGCGAAATTATTATCTTGGTTGTCTGTATTATCAATAATATATCCAAAGATGGCAGATAATTAAACTGTGTCAAAGGGCCAGCAAATATTTTCTGTTGTTATAGACCCTTGATCTGCAATGTAAAAATTCTTCAGACTTCATTTTTTATTCAAAAAGCTGGATATTCATTTGTATGTTTCAAGCTGAGAGATGATACATAGGCCTAATGAGATATTAGGAAATAAATCTGAACTAGAGTAGCACTTGACATTTTTGTGGGTAACTCACTTAGAATTATTAGCAATTGATCGAAAAGACATTAATTATGTTATCACAGCAGCCATTGCCCACTGAAGCCATGTAGTGTAGGAAATGTTTGAATGAGATATTGAAATGACAAAGCTATGTTGCGAGGGTATGTCGAATTGTGTTGAATGTGAAGAAGAGGAAGCATGAGAACATTAAATGAAAGGGTTACAAGTCTAATGAATGCAAAAGTAAGAAGGATCTGATTGAAGAAAATGTCTTCACTGTTGCAAAGATGCTTATTGGAGTGGTTGCTTTTGAAAACACAAATTACTGTTCAATAAACTAAAACACTTTTCCAAAATTGTTTTGTTTGTTTCAGTCAATGAACGATAAATGCAACCTGGTGCTATTTCTTGTACAGATGGTTAATTATTGGGATAATTCTTCTGAGACAAAGACAAAACACCTTCAAAATAAATATTATCCAAGCATGCGAATCTGCAACCTTGTTACAAGCTATTTTTACGCCTTGGCAAAGCTGCATGGGAGATCCCCAATGCATAACTCAGTGGTACAACACTGATATCCTTTGCAGTTATTTCCAGTTTAAGAAGGCAGAACCATTAAGTAAACAAAACAGAACAGACAAAACAACAATTTACCCTCCCCCAACCATATAGCCAGCTCATATTATAAGGATATACATAAAACATGTATAATACTATGAAGTTCTAATTTGAAAACAAAAACAAGGTAAAGAGTAAATGACTCAGCCTCAAAGTGCTGCTAAATCTTGTGTCAGGTTTCATCATCGGATAGTAACCACCTCAAAATATAAAAATTTTCTTTACATGCATGGTAGGCAGACATTAGCTAGCATATAATGAAAACATTACCATGAAAAGACAGCTCTTTTTATGATTTAAACAAAGTTATAAATAAGCAGTCCAATGAAACTAACAGACTGTTTCACTATCAGTGTGTGCACAGAATGCTGTTCTTGTGGCCACCTGCCCATGCCTTTCAACTACTTAAAATGATCAACGCTATACTCCTGTATCACTCCTCACACACAAAATAACTAATCAAATATATGTTCAGAATTCTTGGTTTATCCACTTATAAAAGCAATCCATAAAAGACAGGAGTAATATTGTAATAACTGAAATCTTTTACTGGAGTTTACTGGATTTTGGTGCTTCTTTTTGATTTCTATAAACTCTGGCCATAGAGAAAGTGTCAGGTAATGCATTGTCTGCCACATTTTCAAAAACCATATTTCATATGATGTCTACCTTTAAAATAACCCAACAATATCCGCCATTTATAGGAATTACATGAATACACCATCTACCGAAAGTGCATGTGTGTTATTGCTATTTTTAATCAAAATTAATACATTTTTAAAAACTGAACTCCAAATTATTCATAAAAAATAAATAGCACATGTGATATATGAACCTGTATGTATCTATGCATGCAGCACATCATAATCTTTGTTATGCCATCTCAACAGAAACATCGTGACCTCTTTTGGCCTCTTGCCCAGAGTAACTATATCAAGTAACAGAAATAGGAGATTGGCAGAGAGGAGGAAAAGCACAAGTGTTTGTCCCACAAATCAGATAAATAGGGTGTGATAAGATTTCGGAAGGATCAAATTGATATGGACAGCACTTGCCTAATCCCTGAAATGTATTCACTGCATTCCCAAGATTTCAAATGGACAACTTCTCTTCCTTTACTCTTTCCTGGAAGAGATGATTGATATTCAGCTTCAGAGTATAAACCCTTGGCACACTAGGTAAATACGGATTGAAAAAGGTTCTTAAAAATGAAAACCTTTAATTAGCCTCAACTCGCTATTAATTATATTTATTTTAAAAAAAATCAAACCATTAGGTAATAAGGCAAAATTATGTTTTACAAATATTGACAAAAACTAAAACTCTTATGAATGAACTAACAGATGTTCCATTTATATTTCTCTTTTTTAACTTGTCTGAGGGTTGTCATCTACAACTTCCTGTTTTAATATTTAAAATTAATCCTTGAATATGTAATATGTAAATAAGTCAAGTCAAGTCAAGTCAGATTTATTTATATAGCGCTTTTCACAATGGAGCATTGTCTCAAAGCAACTTTACAAGTTTAGATTATCTCCTAATAACTACGTCCAATCCCAAATTGAGCAAGCCTAGGGCGACAGTGGCAAGGAAAAACTCCCTAGTTCTAGGAAGAAACCTTGGGAGGACCAAGACTCAAAAAGGGACCAAACCTCCTTGGGCGGTGTAGATGATAAATCTAAGAGCGAACTAAAGTCATGGAGTCAAAGTTCGAATAAAATGTGAAGTATGCACATCGACATCAAGTGGCCCGGGTATGATGGGGCTGGAGCTCCAGCAGATGAACGTCATGTGTGGGGCTGGAACTGGTACCGGAACACAGCTCGGAGAGAAAACAGAAAATGTAATTAGTTATTGATTAAGAGCACAGTGTTTATTAACAATCACTGATGCCATGTCCAATCACTGATGCCAAGTGTAGCATGAGGGACCCCGGCAGCATTAGCTATAGCAGCATAGCTGGAAAGAGGAGAACTGGTAGGTAACACAGCCAAGAGGGATCCACATGAGACATTGGCAACCCCACGAGAGGCAGAAGACAGCAACCCAACGTCTCTGATCACCATAAGACTCTTTGACTATGAACCCCCAGCTCTGCCCTTATTCTAAGGCAAGGATGCATGAGTCAAGATCACGAGGACCGAACAATAAAGGGCGCTTCCATAGTTGGTAGGTTATCTCAAATAAGTGACTGGCGCAGTGAAAGCACGGAAGGTTCTGGGTTTGATCCCGGGTGAAGTTTGCATCCCCCTGTCCGCTTGGCTTCACTCCAAGTACTCTGGTTTCCTCCCACAGTACATTAAACATATGTGTATATATATATTTATATGACTAGTTTCGATGTGAGCTTGTGTATGTCCTTCGCTAAATGACCACTGATACTGAAAACGACGTTAAACAAACATCTCAAATAAGTCTTACTATGCCCTCACAAACATGGAGGAATGCTACTGACGTTTGCAACGATGCGCGTGCGCATCCGGCGGTCTTAAATGACGTTGCACTGGAGCACACTGCATGCTAGAAGATAACGCTGAGCTGAAGTTTGGTGTTGAACTGTTTTAATGTACGTATCATTTTTTTATTTTACAGATTCATTCGTATTTTATGTTTAACAGTGTTTTAATTTCAATGGGAATTAAAAGGCATGTGTTATTGAGTTATTTTAAAATAAACCTAGGTGGTTTGGATAGCTTGCTAACTTATACTGATGTAACTGATTCAAAGAAGTGCGAAACCTGGGTTAAATGTCTAAACCTCTCTGATGAAACAAAGTGTCCATACCACATGAGCTATACCATCATTTAATTGGTGAACAATTTATAAAATAGACAGGATAACTGTTCTGTCAATATATTGTCCTCTATGCTGGGACACTGGTAGCTGGTCAATCAGCCTTACTAGCAAGATCATTCGAGTCTGCCAGTTAAACCATCACCAGACCAGCACTAAAAAGCATAACCCAGCCAATATGGAATATGGACCTTTTAATTGCCCAGCATCCAAAACACGTGCTGTTATTTAAGAAGGGCTCCCAGTGAATAAGAACATTATACAGTATACAAGACATCACGTGCAAATACCAAAGTAGGACAAGTTCAAATTTCAGTAAATACACAGGACAGTAGGTGCTTATGAACAAGGTGGGTGTGCTTTATGAAATGCAAAGGTTTTGTGTAATTGGGACAGACCTTTCCACTCGGTTTCCCACAGGTAGTTGCAATCTCCAGTAACCCAACAGCGGCATCATGTCCTCTGATGCAGACATTGATGCCACAGCTTGTGGACATGAGCAGGATGCCCAGCATGCAACAACACTGTCAAAGAGGCAGAGGAAGAAGCTTCTTAAGCAACAGCAGTGGGAAGAACAGAGAGACCTTCGAAAGTAAGAATAATATGAATTATAATGCTACTGTGCTGGAAAGAAACAGCAATGACCGGATGTGTTGTGGACACTGGTGTGCTGGTGAACCGGGATTAGATTAAATTAGATTAGATTAGATTCAGCTTTATTGTCACTGTGTAGAGTATGACTACAAAGCCAATGAAATGCAGTTAGCATCTAACCAGAAGTGCATTACAGTTCTTTACAAATAAATTCAGAATTATTTACAGATAATTGCGACAGTACAATGATGGCGCATATACAGAAAGTATATACCATGAGTGCAACACATGTAAAAAGATATGGAAATGTGCAAATGAGAAGACTTCTCAATACTGTACAGTGCTTACAGCATGTATACAGATAATTTGTGCAAGGTAGTGCAAATGTTAAAGTACAGTGCAGTGCAGTTAGGACATAGATGGAGAATTTAGCAAGGGTTACCGCCTCAGGGAAGAAACTCTTCCTTGGCCTGCTGGTGTGGGAACGTAGGCTTCTGTAACGCCTGCCGGATGGGAGGAGGATGTACAGTCTGTGGTTAGGCTGGTGGACATCCTTAATGATGCTGCTAGACCTGCTCAGACGGCGCTTGCGGTAAATGTTCTCGATGGTGGGTAACAATGATCCGTTGGCCAGTTTTCACCACCCGCTGGAGTTCTGCCCCAGTCTGATGTGGAGCAGTTCCATACGATACAGATATGCAGTTTGTGAGAATGCTCTCAATGGTACAGTGGTAGAAGTCTACCAATATCCTGGGATCTAAGCGACCTTTCATAAGCATCCTTAGAAAGAAGAGGCACTGTTGTGCCTTTTTTACCAGGATAGAGGAGTTAGGTGATCATCTGAGATGTGGGAGCAAAGGAACTTGAGACTTGATGCTACGACGTCTCCATTTATGCGGATGGATTTGTGTGAAAGGCACTCAGTCCGTCTGAAGTCCACAATGATCTCCTTGCTCTTCAGGGTGTAGACCATTGGAATTCACTAGCTAAACCACCACCAGACCTACACTAACCAGTATAAAGCAACTTGGACCTATGTGGAACTTTCCATGTTCCCAGCATGCCAACATACACAATGCAACATATGCTGTTTTTTTAGCAAGGTAATTATTTTGTGCAACATTTGTGAAAGCCTTTGTTTAAATTGGGGATGAAATAATCTTAGTTACTCCATTTTATATTCGCCAATAAACCAAAACATTATGGCCGTCTTCCTAATATGCTGTTCCTCCTCTGAATGCTGCCAGAACAGCTCATCCGCTGTAGCATGGACTAGTAAAGACCCCTGAAGGTACCCTGTGATAACTGGTAGCATGGACTAGTAAAGACCCCTGAAGGTACCCTGTGATAACTGGCATCAAGAAGTGGGCAGAGCCCCGTAGGATCAGACTTGTTGTTCCAGTTCATCCCACTGATGTTCAATCCGGTTGAGATTTGGGCAGTTTGGATTCTAGAGTAACTTGTAGCCTAGTCTAGATTGGGAAGCCAGAATAGGAAAAGTATAAAAGGAAGTGAAGTGGAGAAAATGGTCATCAGTGCCCATCACCACACATACCTAAGGAACACACAAAAGCTATATGCAACCAGCCTCTGAATCCAATGGCCAAAGCAAATAATCGGTACCAGAATCTCACTTATCGAACACAGTGGTGCACAAGTAAACACTAGCCGAGGCTAAACGAACGAGTGTACAAAGCGAGGATTAAAACTAGCATCAAAATAAACCAGCGTTTCAAATTGAGTATCTAAACGATTATCAAGTCGAGTTTCAACAAACACAAAATGAGCCAGAGCACAATACTAACCACTAATGGTCGACCGATATGGGTTTTTTAATTGCTGATGCCAATATTTAGAGAGCAGGATGACTGATGGCTAAGATATAATGCCGTTATTATATTTTCTTTTTCTTTTTTTTGCAGCTGATTAGACTAATAATGATAAATGAGAGACAAATTGCTGCACTTAAATTAACATTTAAGATTTAAATGCACTGTTTGCAGTCAGTCTTTTTTATAAATAAAAAATAAATTCAAAGTTTGTTGCACTTAACAGCAACATTAATTACCAGATAATGGCATCTTCTTGTTTGTGGGGAAAATGTTTAAATACTTGCAAAAATTTAAAAGGTTAGAGTAGTGCACAGGGTAGCAGCATCTTTTTGTTCCAGGTGTTCTCCGTTCCAGTTAAGAACAGCAAGTTGTAATGCTGGAAACAAAGTTTTCATCTTCTCATAAATGGCCCCACTATCACTGAATGTTCTCTGTGTCTCTTTGTTTTTAGTCACTCAGTAGTCTCAGCTTATGAGCTGCATGGCGTAATGCAGGAAATAAGGTTTCTCTGCATTTTTGATTATCTCATATTTTCGAATTTTGGCTGGTGCAGGTTATCTCAAAATGGCAATAATCGTCCCGATTAATCGGCCAACCTACCGTATTTTTCGGAACATAAGGCGCACTTAAAATCTTTTAACTTTCTCAAAAATCGACAGTGCGCCTTAAAATGCGGTGCGTCTAATGTATGAATTAATTCTGGTTATGCTTTCTGACCTAGAACCGATTGTAGATAAATCTGTCAAAATGTTTTAGCACGGTCTTGGTAAGTTACGAAGCTTACGGCCACCGTTAGTGAGCAGGCATCGTGGAGTACTACGGTTATTGCTTCAGCATTAGGGTAGGCAATTCATTCATTTATTTTCGAAGCGGATTTCAACAAACGCTATCGGTCACGCAGTTTAAACATTGGACATAGAGCAGCTGCGAGAGAATTCAACATTAACGAATCAATGGTACGGAAGTGGAGGAAGCAAGAAGACGCCCTGCGCCAGGTAAAGACCAAACTGAGCTTCCGGTGCGCGTTATGTATGAAAATATACCCATTAGCAGCCGATCGTTGATATTGTGTCTTATAATCCGGTGTGCTTTATGGTCCGAAAAATACGGTAAATTGCTCTATCACTACTAACCACTGATCTCAAGGTTATGCTCGAAAACATGGAAGCAGCACACTTGATCTCATTGACCTCTGACATGCTCAGGCTTACAGAGAGAGATGCAGCAATATGAAGGATCTGCAGTGCAGGTTGTAATGGTAACACTGAAATCCTCATCATGTTTCTCAAACTATTCCCAATTTTACCCAAATATGTGCACTCGTAACCACTACTCTATCAGTGGGATGTCAAACTGTGGTTGAACATTCATGTAAATAAGGCTTCTAATAAGACTTATTAAAAATGATTGTTTTAATTGAAAGAATATGCGTGTAGGATAACAGATTTAGGCTTATAAGAAAGCTTAGCTATATTCTGATTGTTTTAGTTGCAGTGTTGCTGGTATGATGTACCCTTTATATTAGTGATTCTACCTTTCTCATTCAGACAGAAGCGCAAGGAGCGGAAACAGCAGAGGAAGTTGGAAAGACAGTCTCAGGCTGAGGATAGAACAGAGTGTCCAGCCAGGAAACGAGTGCGTAGAGAGGCAGAGCCCAGTCCTCTCCGGCTGGTCATAGACTGCAGCTTTGACAACCTCATGGAGCTTAAGGTAGGGCTTGGTATAGATACATGGTGTCTGTACTGTACTGTTTGCCACGTTAGTAGGCCACATTGCTTCCAGTGCAGTGGAGCGGTTAATAGGAGTCTGCATTAAGGATTTTTCTTCAGATACTTTATAGTGTCTTGTCCAACAGCCCATGTTTGGCTTTGGGACATATTAGGCAGGAGTGAACAGTAGGTTCTCATAGTCGGCGTGTTGGATTTTGGAGAAATTTTCAGGAGTAAAGACCCCTTTAACAAGGGCGAAACTGTTATATCCACCTGACTGGGTTGGAGCAGCTAAACGACAAGGCTTTTTAGTCAGGGACAAACCATGAAGGTGTTTTGATGCACGAGAGCAACAAATCCTACGAGCTGCTGTGGTACAAGTTACAGCAATTTTTAATGCTAGTGCCCCCTGCTGAGAACTGCCTAGTCACAGATTGCTTAGCTGTCCAATGTCGACAGCACCCACAATGAACACAAGTGTCAGAACTGGAGCTTGGAGCAATGACGTGAGTCCCATTTTTATTTTCTATCAAGTGGACAGTTGAGTACAAGTTCACCAATTACTTGGACGTTATGGCATCAGGGTACAGTGTAGTAAGGGGACAAGCCAGTGGAGAGAGCATAATGCTCTGGGTAATGCTCTGCTGGGAAGTCAACTTACTGAATAATGGGCAGATGGGACCTCCTCTTGTTCTGGTGAACCTTGATCCAGATTTTCATGTTTCATTTGGTTGACTCTCCAAAATGATTCTGAGGAAGCAAAAACTAGTCATTAGTGCATCTTTATTGATGTGATGTTCAGATAGTGATGAAGGAAATATTAACGTGACCAGAACACCTCATGATATCAAATGTTTGTATATATCATGGGTTTGAATGATTGGTTCTGATGTGCAGGATGTAAAGAAACTCCACAAACAAATCCAGAGGTGCTATGCAGAGAACCGACGAGCTGCACATCCAGTCCAGGTACAGTGTGCTCTTTTTTGTTGTACTAGTTCAACATGATTTGTAGTTAGATGTGGCATTTTTACCTTTTCAACTCTTTCTTGTGCAGTTTTATATAACCAGCCATGGGGGGCAGCTGAAACAAAATATGGATGAAATTAACAAAGGCTGGGTGAACTGGAAGGTAAGACAAACAGCCTGTTGCATTTTTTTTATAGCACAAAGTTACCAGTTTATTAGATACACTTATATTGGACCTGCACCCGGTTGCCATTTTACCAAATATATCAATAATTAAAATGTGCTTTGTCAGTACAGGCATGCTCCGTTTAACGTTCATCCGATCAGTTTCCTTTTTCTTTAATGTCTGAGGTCTTAGATTTTATTTCCTGTTGTAATTCTTATCTTGTATACAGGTACTTCCTGTTTTCCGAGGGCCTGACCTACAGTATTTTACCTTTACGATGGGAATCTGATAATGAACATAAATACACATTCAGCAGAAACCGTACTATGAATTTTGGGCAGTTGATATGTAGTTACACAGTAGTCTCAGTACTCTCTCGCACTCAGATGAGGAAGTCGTGAGTCGTGGTGGGAGTGATGCACACTGGGAAATGTAGTGAGGAAAAGCCATGGTCGCACAATCTTTTTTTTTTTTTTTTTTTTTTTTTTTTTTCCCACTTTCAATACATTTATTCAATAAATTACATTAGATATTAAATACTGTATTATAAAATAAGCTTTATGACTTTGCCCAAATGCAAAAGTGGTCTTTTTAAACGTCCCGGGCGTGTTTTAAATTTGTTTAATGTACGCTATGCCCTATAATACTCTCCAGCACTCTGCAGTGCGTGACATGGGGAGTTTCATGGCGGGATTGATAAACGTCTTTAATGTAGCTTACTCTGAGATATACACTCTATGTATCCTCCTGAGACACAGGAAAACTAAAGTTTTATCATTTCAGTAATTTTGAAATAAAATAAGTCTGAGATGGAAAAAAAAAAACATGTCGCAAGGATCTTTTTTTTTCCAAAACACTTTTTGTTTATTTTTCATCAAATGGGACATGGTATAGTAATTTTCTTGTATGTATTTTGTGTTTCCCGTCTGCATCAGATCAAAAAGTAAGTCCCAATGTCCACTACAGAGGACATTAAAAAAAATTACACTTAAGTGGTTAAACATAAGTGCAAATAAGTAAAAAAACTGCTTTGAAAATGTGCTAAAACAGTTTTCTTTGTAAAACATGTAAATTATAGGCTTTAGAAAAATCATTAATACATATTATTCAACAATTTACGTAAAACGTGGTTGCTGAGATGGCAGCCATTTTGATGTCCTCTAGATGGCGCATCAGCTTTTAGCTCTGTAGATTATATGGTTAATGAAATATTCTTTGTGAACTCATGTCCCCCACAGTGGACAAAAATGAATTATGAGGTCTTGTGAGGATATTAAAGTCCTTGATTTATGATAAATTCGACTTAGGATGGATTTGTCGGAACGTATCATTGTAAATCGGGGCCTATCTGTACTGCTAATTCATGTCCTAATGACAGAACTCTAGTACATGCGGACCGTTGCAACACCTGCTGACAGAAAAGAGAATTGCAGTCTTGAAAGGAAAACATGGTAACTTTCTTTTTTGTTTTCGGTAAGTGTTTCAAGTTTAATAAAAGATACAAATATAGGAATTACTGCATTGTACTGTAGAAAGTGCTTTCATATTGTGTTTTAAATAGATTTATTGTTTGAAATGAAACTATGTGCAGAGTATCTAAACTACTGTGTGACTAGATGGTAATGACTGGTCAGCGTCCTGTTTCACAAACTGTAGTACAGATGCATTTCTCTAATAGAAAACTTGGTGATTCTGTGAGGTAATGCAGTAAAGTGACCTAACCATGGTGCTGAGCACTGGATTTATTCATATAACAGTTCTCTATGTAGGCCTACCCTGGCTTATCTGTTGTTCTGTGAAGAGTTGGGTCCATTAATACTACAATCATTCGCAGTCTACACCGGATTCATACATGGTACTGTTTGGTATTGTCAGGTTAGATTTTAGAGGGTGCAGTGTAATCAGGTAGGTTTGACTTGAGCATTGACTGTTAACGCATTCACTGTCATCTTGTTGAATTCAATACTCACAGGATGTCCATATCAAGCCTGAACACTTTCATGAAGTGTTAAGCAAAGAGGATCTGGTCTACCTCACTTCTGATTCACCCAATGTACTCCAGGAGCTGGATGAGACTAAAGCCTATGTAATTGGAGGTCTGGTGGACCACAACCATCATAAGGTTAGTGTGTTTTCATCATTACATGACCTCTTGTGTAACTTGCCTTAGATGCCATGCAAATAATTATTTCCTGTTAAATCGGTTTTATTGGAAATGTTCCAGTATTGCAATTTTAAGAACCTACAGTATTATAAGTCAAGTGCTTTTCTTTGTAGTGTTGCAGGCAAATTAGAGTTCAAACTACAGCAGTACCTCTGTTCTTGTCGTTGATTTAATTCCTGAAGGCTTGTCAAGAACAGGAAATGACAAGTAGAGCGCAAAGACCCCCAGAATATTCATCACAAGTTAAATGCATCATGAACTGAAGAATTTGTGTTTGGTAGAGCGCTCTATATTGTATCATGTGGAAAGGATACTAATGATAAGTAAGATAATGTTTAAAACACCTACAGTTGGACAAAATCATTAACACAAAGCTTATTTTATAATAAAGTGTTGAAAAATCTCATGTGATGTAGTGAGTAATGGGTTGCAAGTGAAAAGTAAACTAGCATAGCTGCTAAGCTAACTGCAGCTTGTGTTCTGGAGTATTCAATTTCGGTTTTGCTTTCAGGTTGGCTTATACAGATAACCTTATTGGTCCTAATAAGGTTATGGAGAATTATTTGCACTAAGGATACAGTACTTTAGATGTAAAAAATAAAGAAAAACAATAAAAATAGTGGAGTTCTTCTCCGAGTGCTATTGTGAATTCTGAATCACTGTGTACTGAATCATGAAGAGAGTTGTGGCCGGACTCCTACAAGTTTAAGCAAGTGCGCCGAGTACTGAGCAGCCAACGAGAACTGAGACGCGTTTCTAGTCAAAATGGGTCAAGAACCGAATTTCTTCAAGAACCAAAGTTCTGAGGTGGTCGAGGTACTACTGTATTTGAACAAATACACTATTATCATTACAGTACTTGGAGTCAATATTTGTATTCACTGGGTTGTTTTGGGTCTATATACTTTTATATATGAGTTGCACTGCAGAATGTTAGTATGATACACCACAACCATTTTATGCACAAGTACCAGGAACTTATGTGTGTCATAAATGCTCTGCTCTTTTTGTGTAAGACCATCTTAAGATTAAAAGTCAAATCTAACATGTAAACGGATCCTTTCTCTCTCTTCCACCTTGATTTCTGATTTCCTTTAATGCCAGGTACAGCCTATCTGTGCTGGAATGGCAATAAATACCAGCTCATATTGTGCAGTGTGGTAACATTGTATATTGCTTTTCAGGGAATCTCTTTCAACCGTGCTACAGAACTTGGAATCGCTCATGCTCAACTGCCATTGGGCAGTTTTGTCAAGATGAACAGCCGCAAAGTGCTCGCCGTCAACCACGGTAAGATTGCCCACACACAAGCATGCAATAATAAAACAAGCCCATAACTGGGTCTTTGATACCTATTTTTTGGCGGTTAAATCAGACACACTTTCCTGTAGAAGACAAAAAAGGCTCTGAATCTTATCAGCTAATTACTGCAAATTACTAATGGCTGTGTCAGCTAATGAACCTGCCTTTTTACAAACTCTAAATGCTAACCTTTTATAGTCAGTATCTTTTTTTTGTTTGTTTGGTTTTTGGGTCCCCACTTCTCCTGGGTTGGGGTGTAGAAGCTAAAAGGTAAAGTAGCTTAGTATAAATATGTGGACATGTTTATTCTTTTTCAGTCTTTGAGATCATGCTTTCGTATCTGGAGAAACGTGATTGGAAGGAGGCCTTCTTTAATGTCCTCCCTCAGCGCAAAGGAGCCGTACCTATGGGGCAAGAGGAAACACAGGGACAGGAAGATGCCGAAGAGGAGGAAGACTCTGACAGAGACTCAGGAACATGTGAACAAGTCACACAAAAAACTGAATATACAAAGGATCAATCAAATGGCAAACAGGAAGCACATGAATCTAAACTTCACCACTCCGATTTAAATGAAGAACAGACTCCTGTATAGAAATAAATATTCTTTTTTTAATTTACTTATATTTATTGTTTTCAGTGAAACATGGGATGACTACTACTCATAGGTTTTTACTTTTTGCTTTGTCCACAGTATTGAGAATACTGGGATCAATCACTGTTTCATGATCATCTCAGATCTGAACATTTCACTGCCATTAAAGTTCCCATGCAGTGATAACATGCTTCTTCCTTAAGTCTCATTTCATGTTGCATTCTCCTCTTCTTTCAGCAGACTTTTTGTCCACAGTGAGGCAGTGTTTAATTTTGTCTCTGTTCACTACACATGGTGTATTTGTTTACCATGAATTATCACGTGACTAAATTAACTTGATCACCCCTATGATCCATATACAGTTTGTAATAATTAGGTTGTAGTATTTCATGCAAACCTTCGTTAATAATGTTGACTCAATAGGCTGCAACATTACGTAAAATGATTTCGGATTCTTGCCAAATGAAACAGAATCTTGAGCTCTACAAGCAATTTTTGTAACAGTATATTTTCAACGAAAGCTAGTGATTGTGCCAGTGCAAACTTACAATGTCTTAATGTTTATTTAATTTAAGGCTGAGTAATAAACTTGGCAGACTTCAACTTTGTAAAAAATGTGCTAAATTGCAGTGCACACTTCTGTACGAGAAACAACTACTGGTCTCATAATGCATTGCTGTCATGTGTTTAGGTTTTTACATTGGGCTTTCACATATACACTTGTTGGCCCCTTTCTTGGGGAAACATTTTGCTCTTCAATCCACCTAAATTCTTTGGGGCATTAAATGCTTTAAATAACTTGTAGAGATTCTGAGAATCCGTGTTTACATGAATCATGTGATTATCTTTCATGTTGCAGAGCTCTACCTCTGCATCCTAGCTTTGTGCTATTAGATTCAGATCTGGTGAGTGGAGAAATGCTGAAGTACTAAACGCATTATGCTTAATGAATGAGATTGAGATGACTGTGGCATCCGAACAATGCACCACTTGTATTAGAGAGCTCGTGTGCTCGTAAATCATTACACACCAATACGGATGGCTCACAGCAAGAAGGTCCTAGGTTCAATTCCTGGGTCCTTTCTATGTGGAGTCTGCATGTCCTCCCAGTGTCTGGGTGGGTTACTCTGGTTTCCTCCCACAGTCCAGCTTTAGGTTAATTCATTATGCTAAATTGGCATTGACTTGAGTGTATGTATAAGATTAGTCTTGATGTGGCCTTGTGTGTGTGTCACTGAAATGCCCACTGATGGCGACGTTAAACAAACGTACCAATACACGAACAGCAACAGCTCAAACTGTTAACACACGGTAGGCTGGGTAAATGGTTTTACCTCAAATTATGATCCCACCATTTGCATATTGCTGCAGAAATCAAGACTGCTCAGACCTGGTGGCAGTTTGCCAGCATTTTAGTTGACGAGTAGTGGTGACTATGTACCCACTAGACTGATTCCTGTTCTTGCCTGACAGAAATGAAACCTGATGTAGATTTCTGCAGCTATGGCTTACCCGCTTCAACACTAAACGTGTTGTGCACTTAGAAATGCTTTTCTATTGACCACTGTTGTAAAGAGTGATTATTAGAATTACTGTGGCCTTCCTGTCAAATGAGGTTTGGCTATTTATTGCTGGCCCCTCTAATCTAGAAGTTGTTACTGCTCACAAACATACCGCCGCTCACTGGATGTTCTGTTTTTCATACTATTCGGTGTAAGCTCTAACTCCAACCACTATTTGGTAACAATAAGCAAGTAATCTCCATATTCTCCAGTAAGCATCTCCATATTCTTATGTGGAACTGTGGTGGCGGCCTAGTGGTTAAGGTACTGGACTATGGACCAGAAGGTCCAGGGTTCAAAACCCACCTCTACCAGACTGCCACTGCTGGGTCCTTGAGCAAGGCCCTTAACCCACAATTGCTTGGATTGTAAGACCGTATCAGTTGTAAGTCGCTCTGGATAAGGGCGTCTGCTAAATGCTGTAAATGTAAGTCACCTTTCTGCCTTTCAGGTGTTCTGGGGGGGCGTCACGGTGGTGCAAGTGGTTAGCACAGTTGCCTCACTGCCCTGTTGCAATCACGGCCACTGTGGATTTATCGGGTTCTCTGGTTTCCTCCCACATTTCAAAGACATGCATTAGGTTAATCGGTCGCTTTAAATTTCCCCAGCATGAATGTGTCTGACTAGCATCGATGTAACTTTGCTCCTGCTGTGAATAGCCACTGATGCTGATGCGATGTTAAATAAACAAACTAACAAACAAACCTGTTCTGTGCTTCCATGATTGCACTGCTGCCACATAATTGGATGATTAGATAATTACACAGCAATCTGTCTGGGCTGTCTAGGCCCTAGACAGGAAACGTTAGCTCCATTTCCAGCTTATAGAGGTTACCTAGTTAGAAAATGACAACATATGTAATTTATCCGCAAACAATACTTCATTTAATAATTGATACAAAACACTACACAAAGATGGTGCCAAAGATAAAATAAAAGTGACCCGCGTGGCATCAGTTCTTTCAATAAACTGCTGACATGGAAGTCTGCACGTCCTTCTCATGTCCATGTGGGTTTACTCCGGGTGCTCTGGTTTCCTCCTACAGACGGGTTTTCCTCCTAAGAGGTGTGTGTTAGGTTAATTGGTGGTTTTTAAAAGTGCGCTAGTGTGTGAGTGTGTGCCCTGCGATGGATTGGCACCCTGTCTAGGGTTGTTCCTGCCTCGCGCCCTGTGCCGCTTGCTAGGCATCGGCTCTCCCGTGACCCTGTTCAGGATTAAGTGGATAAGAAACTGAATGAATGAATGAATGCTCTCACATGGTTTGGTTTCACACTATACATTCTTGATTTATTTTGGATAAAATGAATAGGGAGTTTTGCTGTCTAACCTACATTTCAAAACAAGAAGATAAGCTGTAGTAGTGCCTCAGGCTTGCATTTATTACATGTAGGTCAATATCCTACTGAAGCCAAAAATGCACTCCCTTTACAAAATGAAGACATTCATTCACTTGGTACCGACAGCTGCTGTAATGAATGATGTGGCAGTCTGACATTTTGTGGTTGATGATCTGTTCTACCGTCATGAATGTCACTGTCTGAAGTGAAGTGCTCACATAAACGTTGCTGTATGCTTTGAGAAATCAAAGATCAGTGCTACATATTGACAGCAAAAAATAAATGTCAAATATTTTACAAGATGCAATAAGGTAGCAATGTTATCGTGTACCTCCAAACATCTCAGCTGCACAAACCCTAACCACATAGGAGTGTAAAAGATGAGACTTGGTGACACTTATAAGCTGCTATTAGCATGAATGTGTAGCCAGGACAAAAATCGTAAATAATCTCTTAATAACTTTCAATTCTGAACTTGTAAATAATTGGTGTTGGGTGTGTGGTAGGGATTAAGTGATTTCTGAAAAAGGAATATTCCTCGCTTGCTGTTCCGGCTGCACACTTTTTTATTGTTGAAGTGTCACTGAAGTGTCATTCTACAGTGTTGCCATTATCTCTCCATAGTTTAGCACTTACATAAGAATTCGCCGCTACCACAAGTAGACAATTCTTATGAATGTATGTATTGTTTACCAGTAGCATTAAAGGAATACAAGCTAATCTGTTGTGTATGTGCCAGTCCGATAATTAGCCTGTAGGCCTGTATGTTTCCCTGTGCTGAGCAGTAACTCGAAATTGCTTATTTTTTAAACATATGGGCAGTTGTTCAATTTGCCTTTATACAAAAGTTCTAGAAATCAATTAGCCTTAATACAAAACAAATTTAATAAAACACCTTCATGAACTCATCTCCATATTCTTCTGTATTCTTCCTTTTAGAGATAAGACTATTAGTCTGCTAAATGACTAAATGTACTCTTTCCAGTGTAGCTGTGTCTTGATACTAAAACAACTTAGGTGAACTTAAGTGATTAAATTTTACTGTAACTCATTCATTTGTTCACTCAACATATTTTAATCTTACACTGACACAGTTGAGCATTAGCATATCCAAGTTCTGTAGCATGATTGATAGTTTGTTTGTTTAGTTTATTTAAGCATCAATGAGTATTTTAACGACAGACACAAGGTTGCAGTTTAACTAGTCATACATACTAAGGTCGGGCTAATTAGAGTAATAAGTTAACCTAATGCATGTCTTTGTACTGTGGGAGGAAACCAGAGCACTTGGTGTAAACCCACATGGACATGGGGAGGACATTGGGAGGACATGTAAACTCCGAGTTCGGGGTCCGGATCAAACCGGGGACGCTGGAACTGTGAGGTAACCGCTCTAACCGCTGCGCCATGTCGCTTGCAGTGTGGTCGAAAGAGATTCCCTAAACACCAACATGCAGTTCTGTTACCACAAAGTCAAAAATAAAAATGGTAAAAAAAAATACGACTGTACTCAGGTAACCAGTTATCTGTGCTATATAAAATGGTGTGACTGTGATGACCTCTGCGAATGAAAAATGTTTACCAGGTCAAAGATGTTGACTTCCCTTCGTCCTGCGAGAGTGTTTCTACACATTTCAGCATGCGGTATGCACTTAAATCTAGTCCTAATCAAAAATTCTGACCAAAAAACATTTTTCGTTCGGGATACATTGCTTAAAAACACCTAGCATTATGGATGTGGCATTCTCATGTCTGACATGATTATGTAAGTAATGGTAGTATGAAAAAATTGTTCCCTATGATGGGTTTGGTGCCCTCTCTAGGGTTGTTCCTGCTCTGCGCCCTATGCCACCAGCTAGGCACTGTAATCGGATAAGAAAGTGAATGAATGAATGAATGAATGAATGAAAGAATTGTTTACGAAATCTATTTTTTTTTCAAATCCGGTTGCAACAATGGGCAGTTGCAACATGGCTAATTCCACCAGTTAGGAACGAGTTACAGTGTTGATATTCCTACTGCACATGCTCAGTTAGTCCCTCCTCATTCCTGGAGGAAAACAGCCACATATGACTACTCCTTCTGCAAAAACTACTGTTCATGATGAAAAAGGTTTTTTAATTATCATAGTTTCTGTCATAGTCTAAACTGTTTGCCTGGAACACTGTGAAGTCATAGCAGTTTAATCTGTGTGTTTATTGTGTCCAGCTAGTATAGCAAGGTTGATCATGGCTGTCAATGTAGGGAGAGTTGCAACACCTTGTTGCAACTGTCCCTTATGACAAAATTAATGTAAAATCTTGAATTTACATTAATTATAACATTGTGAATTTTATTGATTCATGTAGAATAATCTTCAATATTTACCTAAAAGCTGCAGGCAATCTATTCTATTTTTATTTTAATTCAGTAATCTATCACAAAGGTTTACAGAAGCTTTATTTGTTATGGGGTCAGTTGCAACATTTGACTGTGTCTGTTCAAGTGTAAATTGTAACTATAATATCATATGTCCACGTGTTAAAGCAGTGTGGGTGGGTACCTGACATATGTGGTGTTACTGGGTTAAAATTTTGCCTTTTCAATTCATACAGTCTCTGACAAACGGAAAGAAATGCAAAGTGTCCCCACTCTCCCCTACATAGCCTACCTACACTGGGACAGTTTGACACCAACCGACCTAACCCATGTCTTTGGAAACCCACGCAGACACGGGGAGAACATACAAACTCTCCACTGGCGGAGCCCGCGTAGGAAATAGAACTGGGGATCTCTGTGAGGCAACAACGCTAACTCTGCTCCGTCTAGCCGCCCGTTATAAGTAGAGAAAATTTCACTGTCAGAATCTTAACACAGGCTGAGGGTGCTGTGTGGTTTGGATTATTTTAGGAAGTATTCAAGAATACTTTTTAGTAAGTAAACGTATTTCAAACGAGGAAGTGGCTGAGAGTGAAACACACCTGTGTGAAAATGGTTCAGAACAGGAATAGTGAGTGTGAGTGAGTGTGTGTGTGTGTGTGTGTGTGTGTGTGTGTGTGTGTGTGTGTGTGTGTGAGAGAGAGAGAGAGAGAGAGAGAGAGAGAGAGAGATCCGGTTAACAGGTGCTATACTTCAAATCAGCCGCAACACGTGAAGTAGCTAAACTTCTGCCTGGATTAATGGATTTTATTCATTTCATTATGTTATTTTTCTTTGATAGATAGCTACACTTATCGGACTAATTTGTTTGAGCAGAGAACTGAATATGTTTGAATTATGTTGCAACGGTCAGAGGAATTCGTTGGTAATGTGGACTGTGTTCATCGTTGCTGCATCCGTCTGGAAGCGAGTAAACAAACAGGGAATTAACATTTCAATTATTTTTTAATTATTCAGTTTGATCATTTGTGCACCACTTTTGTGTTGTGGATGGTGAAAAAAACACCAGACATCTTCAGACTGGTGTTCAGAGGTTCAGTGGAGAACCTAAGTGGACTGTGGGGACTATGGCCTCGGTATTACGTTATACGAGGATTTTGATTATCTGGAATTTATGTAAGTATTTCATTAGTATTGTTTTGTCTTTCTAGAAGTTTTTACACTTGTTGCTCAAGCTCTGGGCATTCAACAACACGTCCAAAGCTGTCTGACATTTCAGGAAGAACAGGTTCTGATCAGCTCTCAGCTCTGACAGTCTGCAGAGACAATGTGACAAGATCTCTCTCTCTCTCTCTCTCTCTCTCTCTCTCTCTCTCTCTCTCTCTCTCTCACACACACACACACACACACAAGTGTGAACGTTATTATGGAAAATATGTTTTGCCATTCCATGCAAAATCATTCTTTCCATGTAAAACTAAATTTGGTGGCACAGGAAAATTCATGTTGATTTGCTCAGTTTTGAATTATCTTAACCTTTTGTGATTTAAAAACTTTTTGTACATTTCTTCTTACTGTTTATTGTGATATGCTGTGATTTATATTGTGATATGCTGTTTCTTTTGTGTGTTTTCCATCTTCCATTACTGATATGTATGGGTTTTAAGGAGTAATGCAGAATGGCGTGGATACTTTCTTCTAGTGAGTAATGAGTAAAGCAATCCCATGACATTTTCAAGGAAGTAGTCATTTGTAATGGAGGACTTATTCAGAGCAACTACACCACCATTGGAAGGCACACATGCATTCCATTCAAGAGTGTAGCCATAAACTGTATGACCAATAATATGTGAACACCCATTCATTGACGTCCATATACACTAATCATCCATAACATTAAAAACACCACCTTGTTTCTATGCTCATTGTCTAGTTTATCAGCTCCACTTACCATATAGGTGCTGTACAATTACAGACCATCTGTAGTCCATCTGTTGTTCTGCATACATTGTTAGCCTCCTTGTACCCTTTTCTTCAATGGTCAGGACCTCCACTGGACAATCACAGAGCAAGTATTATTTGCCTGGTGGATCATTACTCAGTACTGCAGTGACACTGACATGGTGGTGGTCAGTTACTCTCTTGTCCTGGTATGAGTGGATCAGAAACAGCACTGCTTCTGGATTTTTTAAACACTGTGCCCACTCAGATTTGAAGTCAGATTTATTTATATAGTACTTTTTTTGTGAAGCATTGTCTCAAAGCAGCTTCACAAATATCTTGGCAAACACCACAAATCAAAGCAAAACTAGGGTGACAGTGACGAGGAAACACTCCCTACTTGTGATGAGGAAGAAACTTTGGGAGGACCACGACCCAAAAAGGGACCCAACCTCCTTGTTCAGCCTAGATGTTATATGTAACAATAAAAGTGAATCACCTAAATAGTACATTTATAATAATAGTTCTTTATACAGATAAACTAAACAGCAGAATTAAAATAGAGAATATAAAAAATAAAATCAATAAAATATAGAATATAATAAATACAAGAGAGAATACAATATTGTGGAATTGTCCACTATTAGACAAACCAACCTTGTTGCTTCACCTTGTAGATAGACCAGAGGTGTTTAAAAACTCCAGCAGCACTGCTATGTCTGATCCACTCACCACCCTAACTCACCACCACCACATCAGTGTCACTGCAGTGCTGAGAATGCTACCCAAATAGTACCTGATCTGTGCTGGTTCTGTGGGGGTCCTGAAGACTGAGGAACCATGTGAAGGGGGGGGTATGTATGTATGTATGTAGACATGATCAACACACCCTGCTAAAATGCAGACCGAGCTTCAGAATGGGAAGAAATGTGATTTAAGTGACTATGAACGTGGCATCTTGAGTAGTTCAGAAACTACTGATCTACTGGGATTTTCAGGCGGCATGGTGGCTCTGTGGGTAGCACCATTGCTTCACAGCAAGAAGGGGTTTGATCCCAGGTGGAGTGACCTGGGTCCTTTCTTTGTGGAGACTGCATGTCCTCTCCGTAGGTTTACTCCAGGTACTCCGGTTTCCTCCCACAGTCCAAAGGCATGCACTAGGTTAATCGATTATGCTAAATTGGCCCGACACAAGTGTATATATATGACTAGTCTTGATTTAACTTGTGTATCACTGTATCCTTGTGTGTCTTGTATCCAAATGTCCACTGATGCTTATAGTGATGTTAAACAAATCCAAGCGAACAAACAAACTGGGATTTTCACACACAGCCATCTCGAGGGTCTACAGAGACAAAAGAGAAGAGAAAAGAGAATTTATCCAGTGAGTGGCAGTAACTCAAATCACCGCTTGTTACAACCAAGGTATGCAGAAGAGCATCTCTGAATGCAAAACACATCGAACCTTGAAGCTACCGCAGCGGGACACAGAGGGTGCCACTATTGTCAACTAAGTACAGGCAACTGAGGCTACAATTTGCACAGGCTCAGCAAAACTGGACATTGCCTGGTCTGGTTCTTGGCATACAGTGGTGCTTAAAAGTTTGTGGACCCTTTAGAATTTTCTGTATTTCCGCATAAATATGACCTAAAACATCATCAGATTTTCACACAAGACCTAAAAGTAGATAAAGAGAACCCAGTTAAACAAATGAGTCAAAAATATTATGCTCGGTCATTTATTTATTGAGGCAAATGATCCAATATTACATATGAGTGGCAAAAGTATGTGAACCTCTAGGATTAGCAGTTAATTTGAAGGTGAAATTAGAGTCAGGTGTTTTCAATCAATGGGATGACAATCAGGTGAGAAGCTCAGAAAAAGAGTTGTTGATGCTCATCAGGCTGGAAAAGGTTACAAAACCATCTCTAAAGAGTTTGGACTCCACCAATCCACAGTCACACAGATTGTGTACAAATGGAGGAAATTCAAGACCATTGTTACCCTCCCCAGGAGTGGTCGACCAACAAAGATCACTCCAAGAACAAGGTGTGTAATAGTTGGCGAGGTCACAAAGGACCCCAGGGTAACTTCTAAGCATCTGAAGGCCTCTCTCACATTAGATAATGTTAATGTTCATGAGTCCACCATCAGAAGAAAACTGAACAACAATGGTGTGCATGGCAGGGTTGCAGTGAGAAAGCCACTGCTCTCCAAAAAGAACATTGCTGCTCGTCTGCAGTTTGCTAAAGATCACGTGGACAAGTCAGAATGCTATTGGAAGAATGTTTTGTGGGTGGATGAGACCGAAATACAACTTTTGCATTTAAAAGCACAGTGTTATGTTTGGAGAAAGGAAAACACTGCATTCCAGCATAAGAACCTTATCCCATCTGTGAAACATGGTGGTGTTAGTATCATGGTTTGGACCTGTTTTGCTGCATCTGGGCCAGGACGGCTTGCCATCATTGATGGAACAATGAATTCTGAATTATATCAGAAAATTCTAAAGGAAAACGTCAGGACATCTGTCCATGAACTGAATCTCAAGAGAAGGTGGGTCATGCAGCAAGACAACGACCCTAAGCACACAAGATGTTCTACCAAAAGAATGGTTAAAGAAGAATAAAGTTAATGTTTTTGGAATGGCCAAGTCAAAGTTCTGACCTTAATCCAATCGAAATTTGTGGAAGGACCTGAAGTGAGCAGTTAATGTGAGGAAACCCACCAACATCCCAGAGCTGAAGCTGTTCTGTATGGAGGAATGGGCTAAAATTCCTCCAAGCCGGTGTGCAGGACTGATCAACAGTTACAGGAAACGTTTAGTTGAAGTTATTGCTGCACAGGGGGGGTCACACCAGATACTGAAAGCAGAGGTTCACATACTTTTGCCACTCAGTAATATGTAATATTGGATCATTTTCCTCAATAAACAAATTACCAAGTATAATATTTTTGTCTCATTTGTTTAACTGGGTTCTCTTTATCTACTTGTAGGACTTGTGTGAAAGTCTGATGATATTTTACGTCATATTTATGCAGAAATATAGAACATTCTAAAGGGTTCACAAACTTTCAAGCACCACTGTACTTTGGGTTCTTTATCACCAATTAATTGTTTAATCATTTACATGCCACAGTCTATCTGAGTATTGTTGCTCACCCTGTTCATCCCTTTATGACCACAGTGTACCCATCTTCTACATACTATGTCACAAAGCCCAAATAATCTCGAATTGGTTTTTGAACATGACAATGAGTTCACTGAACTCAAATGGCCTCCACAGTCACCAGATCTCAATCTAATTGAGTACCTTTGGGATATAGTTGAGCAGCAGATCTGCATCATGCATGTGCAGCTGACAAATCTGCAGCAACTGCATGATGTTTTCTTGTCAATATGGACTAAAATCTCTGAGGAATGTTTCCATCAGCTTGTGGAATCTATGCCACGAAGAAGGGGTGGTCACCACCGCTAATTCCCATTCCGCTTTGTGTAGAGTTTGCTTGTTCTCCCATTGTTTGTGTGGGCTTCCTCTGGGTATTTTGGTTTCCTACCACTTCCCAAGGTCATCCATTAGGTCTGTTGGTGTCTGTGAAAGTGCCCAAGTGAGTGTGTTGGATTAAACTGGTATGAAAATGAATGAATAACACTGGGTTAAAAGGCCTGGCTTACAGTTGGAATCCATCCCTAAACTGTTGAGATCAGGCCTCTGTGCAGCCCAGCCCAAAACAAACTCAAACAATTATTCCTCCAGCAAACTTTACAGGTGTCGCTATGACAACTGGCAAAGCTATCAGGTTTCCAGATAGTGAAGTATGAAGTATCATCATTCCAGAGAATGCATTTCCTCTGGCTTTGCATTTTCCATAGCTTTAAAGGCCAATAGTAGTGTGCTTTACACCAGTCCTACACATGCTTTGAATTGTTTGCAGAAGCTCAGCTCCTGCAAGCAGTTCTTAGGCTAATTCTGCTTCCAGAGGTTATTGGAAATCACTAGTGAGCCGTCCAGCTAATCACTGATTGTTTTATTGTACTGTGTGAATCCATTCTGTAAGCCTGTGTGGCTTCTTGACTTTCTAAAGTGCTTAGAGTTCACATGGCATCCCCGGTAGTTCAGAACTGTATAAAGTTAGCGTCCTGGTGCAGTGCCACATTAAAAGTCACTATGCATTTCAGTATGACCCTACTCTTAATGTTTATCTATGAAGAGGACATGATTATATGTCTGATTTCTGTTAGGGAAGGTTATGCACATCAAAAGCTAAAATAGTTAGAATCACCAGTTAGAAGAGGTGTCTGCACTCTTCAGGTCGTGTGGTGTAGATGTGAGAGGAGACAGAAGAACTCTTTGAGAAGTGAGGCACCTTAAAGAGATCTTAATGTTAAGATTCCCTTAAGGATTCTCAGATCTGTATAAACATACAACTCCTTAAGAGAGTGTTCCACTTTATTGTTACTAATTAGAACTGGTAACATGCCATGAGGAACCCTTACTGTGTTTGTTTTCATTGTTTTAGCGACATTGTGCCTCTGCAAAATCTAGAAATGACGTTAACACTGGCCAGTAGAACTGTACAACTGTTCTGTACAGTATTTCAGAGAATGAATGCTGGCTAATTAATTTGGTGCTTTCTAAGTGTGAGCACTTCAGCCAACAGCTTTAGCAGCCTGTGTAACATTAGGCATTATACATGCATCAAATATGTCTATGGTTCATCTTTTGTTTCATCTGCTGCTTTTTATGACATGAATGTACTTCAGTTTCCCAGTTTTCACGATGAGTTTGTGATGCACTGAAAGCAAGATAATGGATTAGCAATGTATGCAACAGAAACAGACATGTTGCCTAACTACAATATAATGAATTATTTTCCAGTCTATTTTATGACCTTATATGAAATCTACTTAAAAACTACAAGATGACACAAAAGCATCCATCCATTTTGTTACTTTGTCCAGCTACAATGCTATACAGTATTACGATTACAGTGGAAACAGCTGTCTTTGGGCAAGCTTGAAAGAACATTTTTAGTCACAGAAATTTTGATGCATTCCACGATTGTACATGTTTTAGGAATGTATGAGAGTATGATCATTTTATATCACCCAGAATTAAATTAAATCTCCATGATTGGTGATACAGATTTCTCCATGTTAAGGGATATAAATACTTTTAATTAGCCTTTTAATTTCCAAACCAATATCAATATTAGAGCTCTTTGGAACCACCTGAAATGCAGTCCTGATTCAGGATAATATTGGCCAGACACCCATGGTCATTAACAGATTGATGCATATCTAACTGTAAGAATGTGTTTTGATGATTATCTACTCTGTGTCATATGTTTGGCCAGTTCACAGCTGCACAGCATGTACTCAGTAAAGATTCACAGATAGAACAAGAAATGCCATGGAACTCTGCAGATAAAGACAAAACGCATCTATGTATTTTTTTGTAAATTCTGTGTGCACTACAAAAAATTTAGCATGCGAAAAAGTAAAGGTACATATACCTCAGATTTCTCATTATGAGATGAGAATAAAATTATTATGAGATCATTTAACCAATTCAGTGTAGCTCTCTTTTCATTTTAGCAGTCTGCACTTTGCACTCTTGCCACCCAGGGATAATTAGTTTTGAGGGTTTGAACAAGTTCAACAGCATATCTACTCTTCATCCATTAAGTCTCTGCTACGTTTGTTTTTGACTCCACCCTCCCTCCAACACACTAACGCCCTTCTGCTTTGTTCTTTGTCTTATTATCATAGTCACCCATTATTACCCAAACTTATAATCCAGCCCAGTGTCATGAAAACTGTTTTCAGGGTCATCATGCTATCATGAGTTCATCTATGTGTAATAACTCAGTAAATTATGTGTAAAAAGTATGTTGTAAGTTGGTTCATATTCATGAGAATTCTTATTGAGAAATGAGTGATCAATGAGTGTTTTGTGGCCCTTTAAGTCAAGATTTCTTGTGATGGTCATTTCTTTCATTTCTTTTGCCTAATACTTTCCTCTCTGTCTTGAAGTGACCTGTGTAAATGGTGGGGAGTTTGTGAAGCCTTCAACCTCATTGGTGACTACAGTGGTAGAGGGAGAGGCACATCTGCCCTGTCAATTCAAGCCATCAGAAGATGAAGTAATTGTTCAAGTTATCTGGACGCGAGATAAACAAGATGGTTCCAGCGTACAGATCATAACAGCTCATCACATCGATGGGCAGCTAGGTACAGTGGATCTACTGCATCTGTTTGTTGTGTTCAATATTCCTGCTACATTCACACTAAAGTATACACAATTAAGACAACAGACATGGGCTATGCTGTTAAAGACATTACAAATGAATATTCATAAGCACAGAGATTTACGTCATTGTTTGTAGGATGTATCTGGACTACAGTAGCACATAGCTTCAAATTATAGCTAAGAACCAGGATTTCCATGCCCATTTTATAAGATTGGAGGTTTGACATTTAAAAATGTAAATTAGGACCATGTTGTTTAGCTCATGAATGATCCCAGGATTTATTGTACACATTTTATCTCAGGTAAGTCCAATTATATGTAATACTACATAAGTAAAAAGCTGTAAAACATGTGTGAGCAATAACATTATAATCTTTACATACACAATAAATAGCTGCATTGTTGCATGGTGCCACTGTGTCACAATCATGCACTGCTAACATTACTTAATGACAATCAGATTGATAAATAACCGCATTACAAATGTCATTTTGTCCTAAAAACACTCTGTGTCTGAGTGTGCCAGTTGTACATGCAATGTAAAACTGGGATACTGGCATACTGGCATTTTGAAATGCGATTTCTTAAATATAAATGACTAAATGTACATGTAAATCACACTGTATGAGACGATTCCCATAAAATCTTGGGTGAATTCCACATACTGTTTGATGTCATGTGTTCTCCATGCCTGATTATACAATGAGCGTTTTCTTATAATCTGCAAATAAAGAAAATTCATACCTGCTGCTTGAGTTATCAGCTGGGAAGCATTAAATAGTTTTATACTGAGCAAACCTGCTTGCTATTTAGGTAGCTACGTACTACTGGAAGCTATAGTTAATCTGTTATTTAATTCCATTCTGCCTTGCTCTGTCTTTTAAACACATTTTCTCTACTGCCACAATTCCACAGACCACTCTTCCTTTAAATCCCACGTCACGTTTGTGTTTCACCATTGCAACCGCATTTCAGACTTTATCCATGCATGTTTTATCCACTGCCATCCTTCTGTTGGTGGCTTTTAGACGAGCCTCATAGCAGCAGTCACACTGAGACTTTTGTCCCAAATTTTTGACACTGCCAGAACTTTGTTGTTGGCTGTCAATGATTCATTGATATTTTTGTATATATCTTGATTCACTTTTTAGGAGACTCAAAACGTATAAACTATTCCTTTAGTTTTTAAAGGTCTAAGCTTGCAAATATGGCCACCATCAATTCTGTAGGCACCAACCTGCACAGCAGCATTGTTATTGTTTAATTAATTGAAATGGTCTATAAAATCTTTTCTCTATTGCTTTCTGTGGCTTAGATGGGAATGACTGGGGCAGGCTGAGAAGGTCACCAGTCATCTGTCCGTTTAATGTTGTCGTGTTCAGTCAGTTATTATCGTTTACTGCAGATATTGTAATATTATTTTTAAATTCATTTTACTCTAGCATAAGGTATTTTCCGCCACTTCATTTTATATATAATTTGTTTCAATTCTGGTCAATTTAGCTTTGAATTTCTATTAATAGAGGACGGAAAAATACACACTGCACATTGTGTACTGGAAAGACAAACAGAATTGTAAATTCTACTCAAGTAAAAGTACTATTATTCTGATTAAATGTTATTAAGTACAAGTAAAATACTGGTCTGAAAATCTACTCAAGTAAAAGTAAAATGTACCTCATATAAAATTTACTCTTACTTAGTTACTCTATTAACAGTGGGACGTTGGTCTCTCCTGTGTAGTTCAAAAAGGAGAATGGGATAAAAATATCTCAACTAGTTGTTTTTAATTAAAATACCTTTGCAAATTAAAGTGCCATAGCAAAATTAAACATGTTGACACACGATCAAAATGTAGGGAGGTATAATGCGTCATTTCATTGCAGACTATCTCATAAAACATTTTCAGACAATACAACCACTGAAGGTCTTTAATAAAGCATAATAAAGCTGTTGCCTTTCATGCAATTGAAGGCAATGTGCTCCTTTAAATATGGCCAGGGGTTCACTTTATTTCCTTCTAGTTCAACTTCAGCAGAATTCGACAGGGTTTTGCTGTCACTGGAGTTGTCCCTGGGACTCTTTTTTGCATTATTTATTTCCAACTCAGTAAAATATGTGATTTAAAATGAAGTGAATCATAATACTTCAAACTAAATATACTTACGTGAAAGTAAAATTACATATTTAAAAAAACACTTTAAAAAGTACAAGTAAACTAAAACACTACTCAATTGCAGTATCGTGGGTAAATAAAATTATTTACATTCCACCTCTGCATATGTATCTAATAAACATAACATATATAACATAACATAACTAATAAACTACATATAAACTAAGCATAGGTGCTTGATCGTAGGGAAAAAAGATTTATCATCACTTTAAGTAGGCTTTATTAATGTTATTTGAATTAGGTCCAGAGGTAATGTTTTTGTTTATTTGTAGTTGTCGTTTTAAGTTTTAGATTCATATTTTAATGACATTGTGTGCAGTAAAGCATTCTTAAATTGTAAATTGTTTCCATTCCTGCTACGTACAGATTTTTACTCTCTAATTTTGTCTGTCTTTTTCAGAATCAAATGCCTATGCAGGTCGTGTGCGGTTCGAGAACAGTGACCCCATGGCAAACTCTGCTTTGATTATTATGAAGGCAGACCTTTCAGATGAGGGCAGTTATACCTGTACCGTTGCCATATATCCCAGTGGGAACAGGAAGACTCAGGTGTCTCTCAATCTGTGGTGTAAGTTGTTTAATATTTCAGTCCCACTTACATACAATTTAGTTTTATATACATAATGGCTTGGAAACTTTGTATATTTTTCATATTGCCAAATATAATGTATGTTTAGACCTATTCTTAATCAGTGAGTTTGACTATGTAGCCACAGCCTGTGTATTCCATAGACAAACATTGGTAATAGAATGGGCTGTAACAGAGCTCAGGTTTCTCGTGTGTGTGTGTGTGTGTGTGTGTGTGTGTGTGTGTGTGTGTACCTTGTGCCTTGTGGGGGCATGTTGCTTGCCCTCATAGGGAAAATTCAAACTTTAGGATACTGAGGTTAAGGTTAAGGTTAGGGTTAGGGGTGTATGTAGAATTAATAAGCTACAGTAATAATTAGGTCAATGGAAAATCTCCAAAATGTGTGTGTATGTGTGTTTGTTTCCCCTTTTTCCTTCCTTTCCTATCTTTATTGTGTGTTTTATATATTTATATGATCTAAAAATAGGTAGCAGAAATGTGTATTGCATTGAACACTGAGGCAAACTTGGGTGTATATAAATATATATGAGCACATTTTAAAAATATTTTTGTTATTTTGAAATTTATATGTAGTATTAAAACAACTGGAAAAAAAACAGCTTCTATAGGCTACAGTGGCAAGTATAGACTTACACTTGAGCAGTAGCAGCATCAGGCAGCTTCGCTAGGATGCCAAGTTGACCCTTCTACAGTCAAAAGAAGTTTGATCAGAAATTGTCTTTTTTGGAAGGGTAGCAGCCAAGAAACCACTTTTTCAGAAGGGGAACAGGGTGAAAAAGCTAAAATACGCTAAAGCTCACAAGGACTGGAATGAAGATCAGTGGAAAAGAGCATTACAGAGTGGATCCAATCATAGACAATATGTTATATATGGTCATTGCTAAAAAAAACAAATCTAATGGTGGCCTAAGAATTTTGCACGATACTGTACATACAGTGTGATAGTACACTTTATTATCAGTATCTAATCCTATGACAGAATTCCTGTGTTCACTCACTATCTATAACTGCTTAATCTAATTCAAGGTCATGGGGTTCTGGGTCAGCACAGTGCTCAAGGCAGAAACAAATCCTATACAGGGTGCCAGTCCATAGCAGGACACACTCACATTCACTCACGCCCACTGGGTCACTTTTGTGACGTCAGTTGATCTAATGCATGACTTTGTCTTTCCAAAGAATGTAGCAGGAAACTGTAGTACCTGGAGGAAACCCACACAGACATGGGAAAATCTCCATACAGGCAGCGGCTAGGCCAGGACTCGAAACCGGGTTTCTGGAGCTGTGAGCTGACAGGGCTAAGCTCTGTGCCTCCATGCCACAGTGAATACCAATACATTAACCATGACTGTTTATATGAGTGCTGGATCTAAGCTCAGTGCCCATTTATCAGAATCATACATTGACACAGACGATTGCTTAAAGATCTTACCAGAAGCCCTTCAGATCATTAAAATGAAAAGCTGGCCAAAGTGTGTTGGCCAACAGTTGGGTCAGCATGGAAAATGTAAATAAAAAACACCATGAAGACATTTAAAATTTTGTCTGGTCAACTTCATTTCATTTATTAATAAACATCCATTACTGCACTACAGGCCTGCAACACTTTCCAAAAGAGTTGGGAGCATTCACCAGTTTGTAATGTTACCATTCCTTCTTACAACACTTTTTAGCATCGATGATACCATTCGATGAATTTTGTGTTATTGTGTTAGTTTGTGTAAATTGTGTTATTTTGTCCCATTCTTCCTGCAAACACGTCTTAAGATGCGCAACAGTACGGGGTCATCGTTGTCGCATTTTTTGTTTCAAAATTCTCCACACGTTCTCTAATGGGGACAGTTCAGGACCAGGCAGGCCAGTCCAGTACCCATACCCTTTTCTCCAGACATGCCTTTGTAATGTCTACAGCATTTGGTTTTGCATTGCCTTGTTGAAAAATGCATGGACATCCCTGGAAATATGTCATTTTGAAGGCAGCATATATTGCTCTAAAATCTCTATGTAATTTTCTGCATTAATTCTGCCATCACAGAACTGAATAACATTTTTCAAGGGCACTGGCACAACCCCATACAATGACAGACCCTGGCTTTGGACTTGTTGCTGATAACAGTCTGGGTGGTCCTTTTCGTGTTTGGTCTGGAGCACACAGTGTCTATTTCTTTGAAGAAAGATCTGGAATACTGGTTAAATACATGTTTCCACTGTATGACGGTCCATCCCATATGCCTCAGAGCCCAGGGAGGTCATGGACATGGTTAAGCTTCTGGACATGGTTAAGTGGCATTTGTGAATGTCTCTGTATTGTAGTGCTTGCCAAAGGAATCATTTGTCCATGTGGTTCTATCAGTTATTGATGAATGATGGTTCTTAGTGCAGTCTGAGGACTCAGAGATCACGAGAGCTCAATTTACGCTTGTGCCCTTGGCCTTCATACACTGAAATCCTCCCAATTCCTTGAATTGTTTAATGATTTTATGCACTGTAGAGGAAGAAATATACAAATCCCTTACAATCTTCCTTTGAGGAACATTGTTTATAGTATTTCAATAATTTTCTCATACATTTGTTGACAAACTGCAGCTCCTCTGCCCTTCTTTACTCCTTAGCGACTCAGAATTTCGTGGATGCTGCTTTTGTACCAAATTCAAATCATAATCACCTGTTGAAATCACTTCATTATTTAGTTTTTTTTTTACCTCATTACTGATCCTAAATGTGCTTCTCCTATTTTAAAAACCAGCTGCTAATGATTGAATGCAAAAAGGCATACAGTAAAAAAACAACCCAAGAAATACATTTTTTTGCATTACCCACAAGAAGCTAGTGCATTTGTCTTTCATTTCAGATTATTGTCTCTTGTCCTTTCAGTGTCCTTATTAATATTCTTTTTTTTAACATATTAACAGTTGTCTGTGAAAGCGTATGCATTTTCAGTTAAATGTCTTATGGCACTTGGATTACAGAATTCTATGTTGTAGTTTCTTTTTATTCTTATCAATTTTATATGAAATGGAACAGAAACCTTCCTCAGTTTTATAATAATTGTACATAATGACTTTTAGCACATGTATATGGGATTGAGAAATATCAGTGTCCTTTCTGAGTTTGACCTTCACAGTGTTAAGACACACTCTCCCAGGTAATAAATTACTATGTTGACCCAGCCCTCATGACTCAAAGATTTCTGAGACTTGAAGGAGGGGTTAGCCACTGGGGTGGTGAACAGACAACGGAGAATGCTGCTGCAAAATCTGACTGGTGATCTGACTGTTCACCACTAAAGGGGCCAAGACTCAAAACCGAAAGACAAACCTAACCTTGCTATAGGTAGGATATGAACCAGGGTGGCTTAACATTGGGAATCAGTGCTCCAGAGACTGGGCCACTCTGGCTTGCATTGTGCTTGTGCCGAGGTGAGGTTCGTCTGTTGATTTGCCAGGGGATTCCTGTTTCCTTTGAGCCTCTGGAGTTCTCAGAGTTGTTGGGCTGGGTCACATGAGAGAGGGAGAGTAAAAAAGACAAAAATATTTGCAGGTTGACCTAAATTTCACCTTCCTTAAACATGCACACCATTTAACACGTAAAGCGCAGATTAATAATAACACCTATTTGTCCTAAGTTTAAGTTTTCCCTTCTTTCAGCCACACCTATCATGACGTTGGACCCTGTAACTTTAGTGGAAGGAGAGTCGTTCCGGGTGGCTGCCACGTGCCGTGCGGTGGCTAGACCTCAGGCAGGTCTCTCATGGGACACGGACCTGCCAGGCCAGAGCCAGAACCGCAGTCTGGAGAATGGCATAGTCTCCACCCAGTTCTCCCTCCACCCGCTGCGGAGTATGAACGGCCGCAAGCTGGACTGCCTCGTCTGGCACCCTTTTCTGAAAACACCACGGAGGATCAGCAATAACCTCGTAGTACACTGTGAGTTTGACAAGGTCATGTTGTCAGTCATTATCATACTGAGGAATCATACGTACCTCACCTTGTTGTTTTGCCTGTGGTAACATGTACAGCTGCTTATGTGCTGAGCTGTGTGTTACGTTTAATCAGGCTTTGCTGAATGTCATTTTACTATTATAAAAAGTGAAACTTTGACTTTTCAGCTTTAAGTGTAAATGATTCAGATTTTAACAGTTGCAAGCACAAACTACATTTTCTAGAATAAGAGCTCCCTATTTCTGTAACATATGTTATTTAGCTAGCTATTAGGTGAGTAGCTATTGGTTATTTGGTACACATAAATGATCAAATCCTAATTCTCTGGTCTGTTTAGCAGATAACCTCTGTCAACCTTCTGTGTAGCATGTAGTGGCTGGTTTGTAGCACCTGTTTCATGCTTGCCTCAGAATAGTGACTATGCCCGGTTTCTGTCTGATTCATTGTCTTAACATCTTAGGTTACAAGAAATTATCTAAGCACCGTTTGGGTGTGTCCATATGAATAGAATCTTTTGCATTAGTTCTTTAAAGTGAAATCTTTAGTAGTTTTGTTAAAGGTGCATTGGGTAGAATTTGGCTCTAGTGGTTACCAGGCAAGTTAGAAGAATATGCTTTATTTTTGGTTTTGGTCTTACTGTGGATGGTTCAGCCAAACAGAAGACAGGATGTAATCACATGTCCAGACCTGTGTGTTAAGGAGTATACACTTGTGTTAATCACAATTTTTAACTTCTGTTTCATGCAGGTTTCCTGATATTTCAATTTTGCAATAGTGACAATACAAATATTGGCCAATCCACTTTTATTATTGCTGTTGTTATTATTACGATGATGATTATTAATGATGGATATTTAGACATACTGTGTGTTTGCATTTAGACCCTCCTGAAGCATCCATCTCAGGTTATGACGAGAACTGGTATGTGGGATTAGAGGGTGCGATGCTACATTGTGATGTTAAAGGAAACCCAAAACCACACAACTTCACCTGGACCAGGTGAGTAACCATGCATATGTATCCCCACCTATCTAACTACCTGGTTGATACTTTGTAATTTAGCTGTATTGATTTTTTTATCCTAAAAGTTGGCTTAAGGACAGAGGGGTTAGGGGTAAAGATATTTTTTTCCCCAAATCTTTTTTTATTGATGACTCCACAATAAAATAAAAAAAGAACAGTCATACATTTCAAATAGTTATACAGAAGTCATCGCTTTTCACCCAATAACCAAACATCAACACACATACACAGGGGTAAAGATATTTTAAGGACCATTTATTCTGCAGGATGTGGGATGCGTCACTCCAAAAATCTCCCGTAGGTGATCATTTGAGATCTATGAAGGACTGTAATCATTATCATAGACATCAAACCATTTAGTGACCCTCTGATGCCCTGTGGATAGGGGCTTCATCCTGGAATAAGCCACTCCCACCACTATAGAAACGTTCATCATTATGATCAGGGGATCAGATAGATTGCCACTGTAATGCTCTTTGCAGTGAAGGAGAGAGGAAGTGGATCCAAATCATGCTAGCTAAATTCTCCCCGCAACATAACAATACTTAACTACTGTAACCTTTAAAACACATATACAGTGGTACCTCGGTTCTCTACGCATTTGGCTAAAAAACTTTCTTGGTACTTTGCTCACTTGCTTAAACTTGTATGCGTTGAGCCGCGTGATTCATTTCAGCTGAAACTCGATTCATGATTCATGGTTCACGATTCACAATTCAGTACAGAGTGATTCAGTGATTCAGAATTACAATAGCCATTATATAGTTTTTTATCTTTATATTTATGTCTACAGTACTGTATTCTTAGTGCAAATAAGTCTCCTTTTGGCTGAACAGTTAGCATTAGCATTAGCATTAGTTAGAGTTCGCCAACAGAGTTTTACTTTTACTTTTCACTTTCAATTCATTACTCACTAATTTACATGAGATTTTTCAACCCTTTATTATAAAATAAGTTGTGTGTTAATGATTTTGGCCAACTGTAAGTTAATGAACATGTCAATGGCTCCGGTATTGTACAGTATGGATTATATTAAACTCCTCCTCATGATACATGTAACTTATGATGGATTTGTTGGAACATATCCCCATCGTAAATCAGGGAGCACCTGTACAGTACAACTCCATTAACACATATAATGCCTTATACAGTCTGGACTTTCTGGGGGTTTGGAATGGATCAATTCAATTTACAATATTCCTTATGGGAAAAATTTGCGGTTCTAGACAAGGCTTCTGCAACATATTATCGCTGAGAACCGAGGTACCACTGTTTTAAAATTTGGACCATCTCTATTGAGAATTCTTTCAAATCGTGATCTTTGTGTAACCTCCATCTGGATAATCCAGCAGTAATTATAGGCACTTTAACACTTTTTCCATTTCATTGTTTTTGCCTAGGTCTCTGTCCTATCAGGGCAGTTTTTTTGTGTTTTTGTTGTTCTCCTTGCCTCACCACAGTAATCCAGGCTCAAGGTGTGGTTTGTTAGTGATTCAATCTGTTGTATTTATTAACACACCCCGATTGATACTGTTTTTCCAGACTTACCTTGCTTTTATGTGGCACTGGTCTTTATGGTCATTTTAATATAACTCTGTATACAGTCATGTGATAAATTAGGTTTATTTTATTAGTCTTATTGTATGTAAGGAAGATCCCAGATTTTGAATTTGCCTATAGGAATACCTCACATTTGTATGCACACACCTTTGTTAGTCACTTTGGCGCGCGCACACACACACACACACACACACACACACACACACACACACACACTCAACACACACACATGTAAAACCTATGTTTTGGGGACTTTCCATTGACATAAGCAGTACTGTAGCTTGTTAATGCTATACCTAACCCTAACTCTTTTGGTTTCTCAAAAAAAAACAAAAAAAAACAACAGTTTTGGTTGCATACCAGCAAAATGTCCCTACAAGGTAAAAAAATCAGATCGTTCTATCCTTGTGATTTGGTCCTCTCAATGACATATAAACTTTACACACATACACACACATTTCACAGGCACCATAAGTGGGAGAACCTGTTCCGTGCCTGCTTTGGTGGCAAATGCAAACCGAGTGAATTAAGTGTGTCCTGGTATCGTGTTCCAGCTTGTGTAAAACCGTCATAAACACATTTCACACAAAGGAGGGAGAGGTGGATGAAAAAGGCAGAAAACAGTTAATGACTAGTGAATGATTGGACACTGTTTTGGAAATGATGGAAGTGTTCGACTCGTCATGTTGCTGCATTTAAGCTGCATTTAATTCGTTTGATTCAGAAGTTTTAGCCGTTAGCAGCAGCCGTGTTATGGTCGCTGTCTCTCTCTAATGTAGCTGTCTCTCATGTAAAATATTGTAAACATACTGGCTTGAGTTTTAGACATATGGGAGACTATAAATACGCTTTCATTCATAACTAACTTGTGTGATTTAAAATGATGACAGTGGAATGAATTTTGTTTGAATGTTGAGTTGTGTGATCTTCTACTGTTACAACACTGAACAATATTTGTCTACTTCACAGGAAAGGTGAAGATTTACCTGAAGGCGTGACCATAGACAAGGAGTTTCTGCGATTTAACAGGCCTCTTAGCTTGACAGACAAGGGAATGTATGAATGTATAGCCACCAATGTGGTGGGTTCTGGGAACGCTGCCTTGGAGATAACTGTAGGTATGTGTCTGGTTTTGTCCATTTTCAAGACAATACAAATAGTGACACTGAGAATTGACCTGTCTGTTAAAGTTATTGGTATGAGCCTGAATATTGCTTAGTGAGTGAGCTTTATTTATCTAGATTACAGGGATATTGATCAATCTCAATCAGTTTAAATATAGTTTTTATTTTTTAAATTAGTGTTTAAAAAAATTTTTTACTTATACAGTTTTGTTTCAGTTTTCGTGATTTAATTCTAGAAAACTAGTTGTAAAGCTCTTTCTAGGGGTATAACGATTCGATTCATGATACTGAGTTCACAATTTGATTTTTTTACAATTCTTTCTGAAGTGTAAACAATGCAAAACAATGCACATTTTATTGAACACATTTTTTTAAACAAAAACAAACCTTTAGTCCCCTGTACTTAAAATAAATGACTAGAAACGAATATGAACTTTTATTGTATAAAATTAGACTAAACTAATCTTTAGTCTGCTGCAATGAAAAAAAATGATAAGGAGTTTTAAATGTGTATGGGAGCATGATGTATGATTGCGACCTCTGGTGTTCAAAAAATGCAACTGCATCAGATGACGTAAAACAGAAGACGTGACATCAGTCTCTGTGATGCATGTGACATTTTTGCATCGCAATGCATTTTCGCACCTCTACTTTTTTTCTCATCTGTAAAGACAAATACACATTGCACTGTGTAACCTCACTTTAATATGCAAAATAAATTGAAGATGTCCTTAATGCTGCACAAGAAACATGGCATAACTTTATCTGGCTAATTATGAAAGAGTAAAGCAGTGGCTGCAATATATATTTTAATATGCTACAGTTTTGTTGTAGTTTTATATTTAGTTATTTATAATATGATATTCAATATTTAGAAATTATTTAACTTATCCACCACCTTACCTACTAGTTTAGAAGCCCGTAACTTGTTTTAATGGGTTTTGCTTCCCATTGCTGACCCCTGGTGCATTATGCACGTTATGACACCTTATTGTTAAAGTATAGGCACCACACCAAGTGAAATTCACAAAACGTGACCTAAAATGTATCTTGGGGCTAACGTGTTAGATAGCCTGCTACTAAACATAGTACACAGCATCAGTGCTTACTTTCACTACAAAATGTATACAGTCCTTAAATATTTTATTGTTCAGAAATGCACACAGTTTAGTATCTAAGCATTGAAAAATAAACTACACTACACATGGGCACTAAGCACTGCTTGTTGTTCTGTAAACTAGACTGTCTTGCAAACAAATAGGTAAGGCCACGTAAGCTGATATAAAGGCCTAGCAATTTTGGCAATGTCCCTAACAAATCACCTAAACTATTAAGCTAATCCCAGCAAACAGTCCACATCTATTTGATTACTGGGAACCTCGCTCTGCAGGGCTGCCATGACTTTCCCTGGATTAGTCTGAACCCTGCTCTTTGGAAATGGCATGAAGAAGATATTTGTCCTTTTTGCAAACAGCTGACATTTGGCTTACCTTTATGTTGGCTTGCTTTCATTTGATCTACAGATGTCCAAGTCATTCCTCTTTGAAACCCTCCAAAAATAATATCATCCAAATAGATGACACAATCAATCTACTGCAGATCTGCCAGCAATAACATTGCAGAAATGTGATACGACCACTAAACAGGATAAAGTGATGAATGTTAAAACTGTATGCTGAAGAAATGGGATCTAGACCATATTTACCATGCAGTAAATACTAACACTTATTTCCATGATCAACATAGAAGCATAAAGTCCCATCTCTTTTTCTAACACGGACCGCAGGGGCCACCCAAGTACTACTAAAAGGGATGATAATAGCTATACGCAGCATGTGGCAAACATATTTCTTCATTATCTCCTGAAGCTGATGCACTTGGTTATTTAGCGGCACATTCCAAATATTGATCTGATGTAAACAAAGCTGACTTCTACTGAAAAGGAGGACTAGTGCTAAAAAAGTTCTCCTTTTAGCTAGTCACTGATCATGCTCTAAACCAGTGTTTCCCATCCACTGTGCCGGGGCACATGAGTGTGCCTTGAGAAATCATCAGGTGTGCTGTGGAAGATTATCCAATTTCACCTGTGAGTGGCAGAACAATTACATTCTCTTCCACTAGGGGGCAGTAAGATATCAGCTATGTGTTCAACTAAACAGGCCCATATTTCACAGAGAAAGTAAATTGAGTAAATTGAGATTATTTTCATTATATTTCAATAAATATATTTTTTGTGTTTACTCATGTGAAATATGTGCCGTGGTTCAAAGAGGTTGGGAAACACTGCCCTAAACAAGTCTACTTTGGTCATAAGCAATTCAGAATCTTCTACTTGCTCCACTTCTAGTCCGGAGCTGAAACTTGTAGGAGCACTAATAACTATGCTGGCAAAAAGTCTACTGCAAAGCATTTTGTTTTAGCCCTACTTAACCTGGTCAGTGATGTGGTTGAGGGTCTGGCACCTAACCCAGAATTCCCTGTGCTCAGGCAGAAATATAGCCTGGACAGGGTACTAGTTCATTGTAGGGTTCAATTAAACTCACAAAATGACTTTCACATTACAAGCTCCACAAGGTAATTGTAAGGGACCTCGCAGTTCAGCTCCATCAGGAGCTCACCGCACTTGGGTCTTAAAACCCCCTGATTCACACGATTCGCACAGCGAACCGTAACAGAAGAGCATGACCAGTCCAGACTCAGCAGTAGCTCCCGCCAAGACCGACTCAGCCAAGCCGGTGGAGCTCAACGGAGCCGGGGCCGCGCCCCCCACCGAGCCACAGCCCAAGAAGCGGCTGAATTCACACAGGAGAGCTGGGCTAGGCTCTAGGCCCATCAACTTGCTCCCCCCTTCTCCCGGTCTGATCAGCCAAGAGGGGGAGCCAGGTACTCGGCTCTCCATTGGTACGGACGCTGGGACAGCTGGTAACCTGAACGATAAGGGTTTGGCACTACAGCCAGGGCTACGGCCCAGTAGGCTGCCATGACCTTTGGCCGTTAAGGCCATCGTTGAATGGAGGTGAATTCAGCTTTCGCTATTTTGCAGGCGCTGCGCTGGTTTCAGCCTCACCTCTCGCTTCTCTGACGCTCATCCCCACTGGGTGACATCAGCCTCGCTCGCTGCCTTAGCGTGAGCCTCCGCCACGTATTCTGAGTTCCGCCTTTCATTATTGCCGATAAATATATATTGCTCAGCTCATTTGAGCTCACTCTAGCGATACTTATTTCCCGTTCAGTGCGTGTTACAGCACCGCTATGTTGCAGCACGCTCCCTCTCCCCTCTCTACGCTTCAGCCACACTGCTCTGGTCCCATGCCGCTCCCTAGTTGGGAGCACTTTCACTTTGTTTTCTCGCTCGCCACATCGCATTTAAGCGTTGTTAGTGGTGCACCTTTTTTTGCGGCACCTCGCTCCTTTGCCTTTTCTGTTGCGTCTATATATATATACTTTCTGTTTGAGTCCGCTATGCGTGGTGCTTGTGTTTGCCCTTAAGCTCCTTGTTTTTGCATTGTACCCCCAGAAGCTGCATGGTGCTATCTTAAACCGCCAAACCGTGACACCAGCGATCAAGGTTCGATTCCAGCTGCCACCCATTCAGGCGCAGCTGTATTTTTTCTCCTGGTTTTTTGTGTGTGTGCTTCCCACACACACCCCTTTTTATATTTAGTTATTATTTATATTTCCATCAGGAGCTCACTGCACTGGGGTCCTACAACCCCCTGATTCACATGGAGTGTGCATTAACTATTATTTCTTGACGTGTGTGTGCTGTGTTTGTGTGACTGTGTGTGCCTGGTGATTCAAATGAGGTAGCCAAGAATCAAACCACCATGGACAAGCTCCTGCTGATCATCATTGGAGCTGTTGCTGCAGCGGTGGTGCTTATTCTAGTGACTGTTGTAATAACAGTAAATCGACATCACAAACGGAAAAACAAGGAACTTGCCATAGAGCTGCGTGAGAAGCAGTAAGTGACGAATACAAAAGTATTAAGTATTAATAAAGTGTTAATAAACTGTCATTACAAGCATATCATTTAATTCATGTTTTACATTCATTATAGATTGTCCAGTGGTAAACAGTCTTTTTTAACTGAAATAAGGAATCTCTCTCTCTCAGGGAAGAAATCAGTACACTATCCAGGCAAGCCTCATTCAGAAGAGTAGGGTCAGCGATTCTAGAGAGTAAATACCAGGTATGGTAATACACACAATGCAATATAACAGTCAGCTGTTAAGCATTTGAATTGCAATCTCCTTTTGCTCATTTTATTATTAGACAGATGAAGCAACACCACTGAGGGTTGAAGGAACGGCACGGAACAGTTTCAGTTCACTGGTACATTTTTCTATATCTCATCGACTTTGATTGAATGTCATGCATTATTTTATTTTCATTTCCAGATTAGCCTGAATTTTAATTCAGATTTCCTTTGTGTTTGACCCAAAAAGGACCGCCCCCGCTCTAGAGATAGTCATTCCACTGTAGGAGGACTGGACTCCTTGGGTCGGCCTGCAATTTACAACACATCCAGACGAGGAAGAGAGCGAACAACAGACAGAGAGAAAAATGGCGAGAGAGTGCCTAGCCGACAGAAAGTGGAGAATTATACCAGGAACAGTAACATGTCTCTGGTGCCTTCGGTATGTACACTATTACTATGATGCAGTTTATGTGTACTACAAATACTCATTACATTTATATTTAAATTTCAATCCAAAGTGACAAACGAGTAGCTTATGTTGGGAGTTAAGGAATGCTGATGGTTCTGCATCATCTGTAAGTTTGAAATCATTAGCACGGAACCTTAAAGGAATACTTCAAGCGTTTTGCAACCTAATCTCTGTGTTTCCCTCTATTGAGAAATGTAAAACGCCTGTTTTCTCTAATCTCAATTGTGATGAAAGTCTAATGGCAATGGTTGTCAAGTATACAGTATAAGTTGAATTTGAAGAATAATTAAATGAACACTATCGGACTAAATAGTATGCCAGACTACCCATTGTGTTACACACTATTTAGTACTTTCTGTATGGCTTGGGAAACAGTCAGAAATCTAAAACAATATCATATTGGGCTCATAATGGTAATATAAAACACACACTTGTCTTTTTGAAGAAGTAAGATAATAAGAGATATGGGGGTTGAGGACCCAACTGCAGTGAACCCCAGAGATGGGAAATCAAAGCGGCGAAGGCTAGCTGATTTAATATGTATAAATATATATAAATGTGTAAGTGTGTGGACCTGCGTGGAAAAACACAAAAAGATAGGATGATAAGGCCATGCCAGAAATGTCGGCTGCAGGGATTGAACCGTGATCGCTGGTGTCAGGGTTGAACACTTTAGCACTTCACTAATGTGTGAGACAAAAGGGATAATGCGGCAAATGCAAGTGCCGCACAAAGACGGACTCAAAAGCAAAAGTGATTTGTGACAACTGATAAAGGGGAGAAACTAAATGACTCCGCGAAGGCGTGTAATGACAGAGGAAACAAAAAAGCCACTAACAGCACTTAAAGGGAAAATGGAGAGACCGAGGCGGAAAGCAAGGGGAGCGTGCAGCCATGGGGTCTGACCCTACACTAACCTACACTAAGTCCTAATATCACCTCTGGTCTCCAAACCGTACCTGACCTGTCTCCTAAATGAGGCAGCTCTACCTCTTTCCCTGCAAATAACAGCAAGAGACAGAGAGCAAGGGTCATGTAACGCCTGACACTGAGGGTTCGACGGCGGCCGCCACTTTAGGGCTGCCTTATATGGTTAAGGGAACAAGTGTCAGTGCGGTTATTGTGCCGATGATCTAGCGTCAGGGCGGCGCAGCTCCTAACACTATCAGTGATTATTTAGCAAATACTCCATTCATTTCTCAGTATGGGGAATCTTGGTTAAAGTCTTTTCCATGTTAATCACTCCGTTTGCTAAAAAAATGGTATTCCTTTAAAGGCTAGATGCCGTACGATTAACGTTAACATCTACTTTATTTAAAGCAATACAACATACAGCATTGTGCAAAAGTCTTATGCCACCATTAGTTTAGATTTACTATTGTTTTAGCAATGGTATAATGATCATATAGATTTATTTCTCAGTGTCTTTTTTATTAGAATACAACAAGAAAATATAGGAAATTTGTATGCAGTATTAAAAAAACTTAAAAAAACAGCTTCTATAGGCTACAGTGGTAAATAATTTGTGTGATCTACATCACACATGAGCAATAGCAGCATCTGGCAGGATGCCAAATGAACTCCTCTGCAGTCTAAAGAAGCTTGATTAGAAATGGTGTTTTTGGAAGGGTAACAGCCAAGAAACCACCTTTTCGGAAGGGGACCAGGGTGAAATGGCTAAGATATGCTAAAGCTCACAAAGATTGGAATGGAGCCCAATGGAAAGGAGTATTATGGAGTGACAAACCCAAATTTTTGGGTCCATTGTCAACAATATGTGGATATCATACCATTGCTAAAACAACAAATCTAATGGTTGTCTAAGACGATTGCCCAGTACTGCATTTAAAAAGATATTGTCCATCCAACTCATATACTGTCACATTCAGGTCATTTATCATAAGCACACCCTTTTCAGTGTTGTCACTCTTTGTTTGTAGGAGAGCCACTTCCACCCTCCTTTACATCCTTCACTCTATCCAATGGAGCACACTGCTGAAATTATCAGGTCTCGGAACGGAAGTGCCATTCTACCAGCAGATGCCAGACCGCAATCCGGAGGCAGCAGAGCTGGCAGCAGAGGGCACCAGTCTCCCTTGAGCTCTACCTACCCTGTACTTACAGATGAGGAAGAGAGTGACGTGAGACCAGTTGATGAAGATTCAGAGCTCACCACAGGCCACGCTGAAACAGATGGCCTGGATAACGGGGGCAGTGAGACAGCGAGCTCTCACATATCCGAAGCAATATCCAATCACTTTGAGCATACTAATGGAGGACTATGGCCGAAGTCAAAGCCTAACAACATCATACTAGCACCAGATACCACCCGGTTACATTTTGGTCACACAAGCATACACCATCAGCCACAGATAGTGTAGCAACTTTCAATATAGAGTGCTGGATACCATCATTAATCTGAAAAAGTGGCTGTTGTAAAGTGAGTTATGGATTGAGTACTGGAAGACATGAATGGTGAAACCGGAGCTCAGTTCAGACCTAGGTGGCCTATTCTACTGTACTATTTCCACAAATGGTTGCTGCAATTTTAGCAGCTATTGCTAACAATTCATCACCTATAAAGATCTACTGAATGTTTCTTGCAAATACATGAATTGAGCGGTATTAAGCACAAGACTGACTTTCCGTCGAACTGTTTTAAAACTGTTATTTTGTGGATGCGAGTGATGTGTATGATAGAAAACTTAAGACTGTGAATTGATGTCTTGCCCACAGAGACCTGTGTGCTCCTATTCCTCCTGAAGCACAGTTTCAACTGTGGTTAAAGAACAAACCTGGGGATGTAAAAAACAATGTATTTTGCTTTTAACAAAGCTGGGAACCTTTACTGTGTCTTTTTTAACACCACTCAAAGATATAGCATTAAGACCATGCCTGTAAATGTATATTAAATTGAAATGAGGTATGTTTCCGAACTACTGCATATACAAGCCATACTTTGAGCTGACATGAAGTATTACTAACTGTATTAAGACACACTGCATTTTGTCTAAAGGTTTAGTGTTAATGAGTTTTCTACTAAGTGTAGAGCACCATCTTTGTTTACAGTCTACGCCTTACGAATGTATGTGCTTCTGAATAGATGTATTAGTATACATAATGGCATCGAAAACCTTAGGTTCTCCATTGATAAAATTAATCTATGAATTGAAAATTAATTTTGTACTCATTTGATAAATTACAAAAACCGATCTGAAAGGTGTATTCAGTATCTTCTCGGAATATGTGGATATAACCATTATCTCAGGTATGAGGTTCACCTGTCAGTTTACAAACGTCTGTATTGAATGCAGTTTTGTTTGTGCCAAATGAGAGTGTAATGCCTTCTTGTATATTGCTGCTGTATGGCTGGATAGTGCTGGGATTTGGAAGTGGTGGTGTACAACAGTTATGCAATGTAAAATAATGTTTCTCGTTTTGTACAAGTTTGCAGCTTTTCAGTTTTTCTTAACAGATGATTATTCTCATTGTTCGTTTTTGATCATTACTTGTCTCATATCAGTGGAAGATGGGGATCAAACCTGGACTTCTGCACAAAACTAACTGTTGCATCACCTTGACAACGTAATCAGATATATTTTTCTATAACAGTGTATCTTAATGATAGGTTGCATATAAACATATGAGGTACACTTTCAAATGTTTTTTGACCATGTAAGCCATTTTAGCTTTAATTTACATTGTATTTGTATTTGTATCTAAAAAAAATTGTATATAGACATACAGTATGTTTGAATTTGTATTCAGACCGAGATACATTAAAATGCAGTATTCTGAATAGAAATACATTATATTTTTTCAAGAACATTTTAGAGATACTTTAGTATTTAAAAACTGTGCACTAGTGGACACAAAAAGAAGTTTCCACTCACATGGCCTTTAGGTAGGTACAGATGTAGAACATGAGATTGATTTAGGACATTAGGTGGCCATAGAAAAATTAGAACCAGAACTATCCATAAAGGTTCAGTGATGTTTATATCAATGTCAGGGCAAATCACTTGACTTTGTACTTGTGTTCAACAAGCCAGTTGGAATAATTGTGACTGTAGATCAACCTGGAAAACATAGGATGCACCTAATCCTGAAAAATATATTTTTTTAAGTTGTTGTTCAATTGTTACCCATACAATTATGGACTGGCCACCACACTTAACAGTCATATACACTTAATCATCATGCAGACATTTCCTAATTCGTGTCAACATATTTGTTACATTGTGTGTTTCCACATGAATGTAAAAAATGATTGCCTTGTATTTTGTAATCTGCTTCTTTCATCAAGAATATTTGCTCATTGTTTCAGTCAAAGTTGGGATTTGGGTCCAACTGCCATTTGCCATCACATAAGGGCATATATGTTGACACAATGACCCCCCTTACCAATAACAATGAAGAATGATGTAGCTTTTCAAAATGTACTATAAATTAGTTATATTCTGAGTATAGTGATCATGCATTTAAATGGAAATACAATATACACATTGCATTTAGTATTCAGCCATATATATTTTAAGTACTTTGCCCAAACAATGAATAAAAGTTTTTTTTTTAAACCACAACTGTAGAATTTTTTTATTGTGAAAAACAAATACCACTCGCAGTTCTGGTGGTTCTGTGGTTATAACCAGCTTGAAATGGCAGCTCCTGAGGACCTGGGTTTTGATTTCTTTATTCTAAATTTTGGTGACACAACTTTCTAAACTGTCAGGTACTTACCTACTGATCACTGATTTCTTGATTCCCCAGTGTTATCTAGTATTAGCGTGCTTCTGTGTTTCTCCATCCCAGTGGTTCCCATACTTTTTCTGCAGCACCCTACATTTGTAGATAAGGACATTTTTAGCTCACCCTGGAATTTATTTTAATCATTGTAATTCACACAAAACTGCAGCTTCTTATTGATCAAAACAAAGTGACAAATCACACTGACAGTGGAATTATTACAAGCAACATGCATTATGTATCTTAAAAATTTTTTTTTAATAACAGCATTCATTTGCCTTGCTCAAATACCACTTTACTAGGTACACCTGTTTAACTGCTCGTTAACGCAAATGTCTAATTAGCCAATCACATTGGAGCAACTTGATGTATTTAGGCATGTAGACATGGTCAAGACCATCAGCTGAAGAAACGACATTGGAAAAACTTTTCCTGGTCTGATGAGTCTCGATTTGGATAAAATTCGGATGGTACGGTCAGAATTTAACATAAACAACATCTGCAACCTGCCTTATAGCAACAGGTCAGGCTGCTAGTGGTGGTGGTGTAATGGTGTGCGGGATATTTTCTCGACACACTTTGGGCCCCTTAATACCAATTAAGTCTTGTTTAAACACCACAGCCTACCTGAGTATTGTTGCTCCCAAGCTGTTGAGTCTTGGTCCTCCCAAGGTTTCTTCCTAGAACTAGGGAGTTTTTCTTTGCCACTGTCGCCCTAGGCTTGCTCAATTTGGGATTGGACGTAGTTATTAGGAGATAATCTAAACTTGTAAAGTTGCTTTGAGACAATGCTCCATTGTAAAAAGCGCTATATAAATAAATCTGACTTGACTTGACTTGCTGACCACATCCATCTCTTTATGACAACAGTGTACCCATGTTCTGAAAGCTATGTCCAACAGAATAATCACCTCAGACTGGTTTCTTAAACATTACATTGAGTTCACCAAACTCAAATGGCCTGCACAGCCACCAGATCTCAATCCAGTAGAGCTCCTTTGGGATGTGGTGGAAAGGATATTCGCATCATGGATGTGAAGTCGACGAATCTGCAGCAACTGTCAGATGCTATCTGGTTAATATGAACCAAAATCTCTGAGGAATGTTTTATAGCACCTTGCTGAATCTATGCCATTACGAATTAAGGCAGTTCTGAAGGCAAAAATGGGGTCCAAGCCGGAGCTAGCAAGGTGTACTCAATAAAATGGTCGGAGAATATATGATGCAATGTTATGTCGTCTAAAATTACAACAACATCAATAGCAGAAACACGGTAATTTTATTTGGGGTAACGTTTTCATTGGCCATATGGGACTTTTATTCTGAATGTTTCTGAAATGAGATACCTCAGGTGCGCGCATCAGTCAGTGGAATGAATAGCTAATCTCCTGTACTTTAAAAGCACAATAAGTATAATAATGTGTACACATATCTTTTTTATTCAATGGAAACCTAACACGCGCTGTGGACCCATAAACAATGGGGCAGGAAACAGGCTGTCTGTCACAAAGGCAGCTTCTTAAAGTGCATACTAGCGTACTATTTAGTACTAATGCCGTTTCCCCACTAGCATACTACCATACTACACTGCCTAGTAGGGTAGTATGCGTTTGGAAGGCAGCCAATTCGCTCCCCGCCCCGGCTGCGATTAGACTTCTGTAGGTAGGTAGCGCAATAAACCATAATAATTAATGCATCTTGTGTATTATGATGTATTTAATTCAATGTGCATCGAATGTAGATTGCTTGCTGTTGTTTAAGCGGGTAAAGTCTGGACTTTTAATGCGTAAACAATCGGCTTTCAAGTGGCCGCTTTATCTTTGACGCTTCATACCGGGACACTTAATTCTAGGCATGTCCTATGGATGCGCCTTCTCAACCTCTAGCCTTTTTTGACTCGTGTTCAAGTTGTTTATTTATGTAGTTTAATTAATGATGCCATTGGAAGGGAATACACAGAATAAATACGTTGTGTGTGTATTATTGTACCGACGTTATGGATTAAAAGCGAAAGGCTGTCAGAGCTACCTATTTTCTAACGGCATATGCAAAACTGTAACGAAGGGCTGTAGAGATATTCAATATTGCGTTTATTTTCATTTATCTCTGCGTTTCGCTGTTTTGTTTCTGCCAACCAAAACCTAAGCTGAGGTACAATAACCATGAAATGATCTACAGCTATATAGGCTAACTACAATGAGTCTCATTCACATTCCACCGTGCGTGCTTCTGCATTTTATCAGGCCTCTTTTGTTACTGAAATGCTGTGCCAATGGGTCAAATGTAAAACATTTGGCAGTTTTCTTCTTTCTATTTTACATACGCAGTTACCAACGGTTACAGTGAATATTGTGTAGCCTATAAATTGTAAGGTCCTATTTGTCTGTCAGTGTGTGTACTGCAGCGCTGCATCCATTCATTTATTCATTCAATTCAATCGTTTGACTCTGGTAAAGGAAAGAGTAGCTACTGTACATTCATGAATGATATTTGATGCATTCTTAATAGCCTACCACTATTCCGGCCCATTAGTTCACAGAGTAAACTAATAGATCAGAGAGCTACTGGCACTGTGTAAGTGTTTGCAGTGTATATTTGGAGGTCATTTTGAGATCTGCTGTCTGGAGAAAACCAGATTATTCCTGTGTAAGCCTATATCTTTTGGACCTTGTGAAGGTAGTGTACTAAATTGGGGTAAACAATCAGGGACCGCTGTTGTACCATTGATTGTATAGATATATTTGTTTTGTGTACAATGCAGTTCCACATTAGGAAGTCAAACAAGGTGTATTAATGTATCATAAAAATGGCTTGTTGCATTCATTTCAGTCGTGAGCACGCTTGCCTGGGATCCAAAGTCACGTGAGAGCTTTCAGGCTTCTAGAGTTACAGGAAGGTGCTCTCACTTTTACTGCATATGCGCACTCGGCGGTAGATAATTTGCTTGTGGATGATCTCAGTGGCCTATGGCTGCTTAGGTATCTGCAGTACATTTCTTCAGAACTGATTTCTTTGAACAGGCTCTACAACACATCAGGAACTGCCTGGTGATTGATGGTTATGTTGTAGATGCAAGTCAAGTCAAGTCAGATTTATTTATATAGCGCTTTTTGCAATGAAACATTGTCTCAAAGCAGATTATCTTCTAATATCTAAGGCCAGTCCCAAACTGAGCAAGCCTAGGGTGATAGTGGAAAGGAAAAACTCCCTAAACATTCAAGGAAGAAACCTTGGAAGGACCAAGACTCAAAAAAGGGACCCATCCTCCTTGGTTGGCTTGGCTTAGATGATAAATGTAAGAATGAAAGTAATTTATCTAATCAAATAAGTCATAGTAATAGTTCATGAAACAGAAACTAAGTAAATATTAACATGTAAATAAAATATTGAATAAAATAATGTAAAGATATGCCTATCAGCATTATTTCATTTTTTTGGTCAGTCTATCCATTGACAATTTAGATATCCTGTTGACTGTGCAGCGATGGATTGGTGTCCCATGCTGGTTGTTAGGCCCTGGCTCACCCTACTGGATTAAACCAGTATGAAATCGAATTAATAGTTGAATGAGTTATTGATGCACAACATTATATTATTTTTTTGGTTTGACCACCACTAAATTAAAGCAGGCCAAACATATTTCCCATTATACATATTAACATTTGACCTTCTCCAAATATTCATTGATTACATAAGGTTATAAGAATTTAGCTTCTTTAAATCGTTCTGCTCTTTCTCTCGCAGTCATGTCCTTCAGGAGAGTGGTTAGGCAAAGTAAGTTCCGGCATGTATTCGCCCAGGCCTGGAAGGCAGAGCAATGCCTGGATGATGTCAGAGTCTCACGTGTGACGTGGGATGGCGGCCTCTGTGCAACCAATCCGAAGTTCATTGCTGTTATTACAGAGGCTGGAGGGGGTGGAGCCTTTCTTGTAGTACCACTCACCAAGGTAACACAATCTGGTTTTAAGTATGAATTCCTTCACAGTTATTGTTGAATAAATAACGATAGGACATACAATTTAAATAGCTTATTTGCAATAATAGCATGATTTGTTTGCGTGTTTGTGACAGTTTTGTTATATGTCCATTTCTCTGCTTATTTCTTGTAGAGTGGGAGAGTGGATCAGTCCACTCCCACTGTGTGTGGCCATGCTGCTCCTGTGCTCGAGGTTCAGTGGAGTCCACATGATGACAACGTCATTGCCAGTGCCTCAGAGGACTGTACAGTAAAGGTACAGGCTGGTTCCTTAACCAAAATTGTTTCCTTAATTTAAAATTGAACGAAATCCCTCTAGTTACAGGGTTTGGTGCTAATTATGGCGCATAGTATAAATGTATTATCAGGTACAGAGAGGGCAGGATTTTAGTGTACAAATGAAGTATACTTCAGCTCCTTAGTGTTTCAGGACCATTGACGGACACCAAGTAGAACTAGAGACTTATGTAAAAGTTTGGGCAACACCCGTCAAACCGTGTTTTGTTGATTTTTCTAACTAAATGAACTTAATACAAATATGATGAGTGCTGGGGCCTATCCAGAAGTAACAGGGTGCAAGGTGAGAACAACCCTGGACATTTGTTACATTTACATTACATTTACAGCATTTAGCAGACACCCTTATCCAGAGCGACTTACAATTGGTACAGTCTTACAATCCAAGCAATTGTGGGTTAAGGGTCTTGCTCAAGGACCCAACAGTGGCAGCAGGTGGGATTTGAACCCCGGACCTTCTGGTCCAGAGTCCAGTACCTTACCCACTAGGCTACCACAGTCCATCACAGAGCACAGTCACAAACACACATAAAAAATAGTGATGCAAGGTATATCGGCGGGTGATATGTTATTTGGCCGATATATATGGATTTTTTATAGTTATCAGCATCGGTCCAATATTAGAATTTTAGCCGATATTATAACCAGTATTTATTATATATTTACGTATGAATATTTCTTTGTTTCTTCTTTTGGCGGTTATTGATCAAGCAAAATATCTGCTGTTGCTGAGTGTACAGTTATGTATGCAGGTATATTCTTTCTTGGAGCTTCGCAGTCACAAGCCTTCTTATACACTTAATTGTTCTTGTTGCTGCCTATAGCAATTCAATACCAAAAAGAGGTTCTTATCTTTTTAAAGGAAGGTTAGAAAATAAAATGGAATGAAATAATTTTTCCTTTGAGTGAATTGCATCTTATATTTACAGTAATCGTCATGTCTAATTTCAATGTTTTTTTGTTTTTTTGCTGTTGTTATAGACTCCATGTTGGATTTCTTTATAATCACTTTAGTTGTTTTATTTGACAGCTCTTTTGTTGGGGTTGTGCTTTATTTCAGTTAGCCAAGTCCAACAACTCGTTAAGAGGAAATTTTGAACAAAACTAAAGCATTCCATAATTTAGACACATGGCTTAGATTTGAAAAATGTCAAATTTAACTACATAAAATGCTAAGTCAGCTCAGATGATTCAAGAAGCCATCAGCCATATTTTCATATCAGTTAATGTTTTAAACGTTCTGTAAGCAGAGTAATGTAAGCTATCAAGCTAAACTTCATGTAGAAAGTTATAACCTACATGTTTGATTAATACATTAATATAATTTCAAAAGGTTTGCAAAAAGAAACCTGTTATATTATAGGGACTGTGGTAGCCTAGTGGTTAAGGTACTGGACTATGGACAAGAAGGCCCAGGGTTCAAATCCCACAAAACTTGCTTAATAATCAGCTTCACCAGAGGTGATGTGATTTGTTGGCTTCTGCTTCTTACTACCTAAATATGAGTGAAAGGTGTATTGTGTTGTTCTGATGGCAGATCTGGCAGATTCCTGATGGTGGTCTCACAACGCCCATGACTGAAGCTGCAGTAACTCTAGAGGGCCACAGTAAACGAGTGGGCATTCTAGCCTGGCACCCTACTGCTCTCAACATCTTACTGACTGCTGGTAATCTCTCTCTCTTGCTCTCTCACTCTCCTTCAAGGAATGGTTGAATGGGTAAATTCAAATGAGGTCTCCTTTGGCTCGTCTTACTGATTCTAGGTGTTGTAGCCTGTCACAAAGTACTTTATTTTTTAAATACATGTTGAGTAAACTAGTTTTGCATGAGTGATATTTCTTTAGGTTTGCCATCAAGCCATAGAGCTGTATTAAACTGCCTCAAAGAGTGCTCTTATTAAGTAGCAACAAACAAGACTTAAACATACAATAAAGACATGTATTACTTATTCAAGTAGTGTAATACTATGTTTCATTATCTACAGTGGAGCTTGAATGTTTGTGAACCCTTTAGAATTTTCTACATTTCGGCATAATCAAATTTTGAAAGTTGATAAAAGATCCAAATTTAACAAATGGGAAAAAATATTTGGTCGTTTATTTTTTGAGGAAAATGATCCAATATTACTTGTGTGTGAGTGGAAGAAGTATAATCAGCAATTAATTTGAAGGCGAAATTAGAGTCAGGCTTTTCACTCAATGGGAAGACAGTCTGGAGTGAGTGGCACACTTGTATTTACAGAACAGAGACCTATCAAAGTCTGACCATAACACCTTTATTGAAGTGTATCATGGCATGGACAAAGGATATTACTGATGACCTTAGAAAAAGAGTTGTTGATGCTCATCAGGCTGGGGAAGGTTACAAAGCCATCTCTAAAAAGTTTGGAATCCTGCAATTCACACTCAACAGATCAATAGAAGCAGCTGAGCGACAAAGTTCACTTTAAGAGCAAGGTCACAACAGAACGCAGGGTAACCTCTAGGCAGTGATCACATTGGTTAGTGCTAAAGTTTACCATCAGCACCACACTGAATGAAAATGGTGTGCATGGCAGAGTTTCAAGGAGAAAGCCACTGCTTTAGAAAATGAACATTTCTGCTCATCTTTAGTTTGCTAAAGTCACATGAACAAGGCAGAAGTCTATTGAAAAATGTTTTGTGGATGGATGGAAAATAGAAGTTTTTGGTTTAAATGAGATATGAGATAATACGTGTGTTTGGAGAAAGAAAAACACTGCATTTTAGCATAAAGACAATATCCTATCCTAAAATATGCTGGTGGTAGTATCTTGGTTTGGATTTGTTTTTCTGCATGGGCCAGGGCAGCTTGCCATCACTGATGGAACAATGAATTCTGAATTATACCAGCAAATTCCAAAGGTACATTTCAGGTTATCTGTCTGTGAACTGAATCTCAATAGAATTTGGGTTATGCACCACAAAATCTTTCCAAGAAAGGTTAAGGAAATTAATGTTTTGGAATGGCCAAGTCAAAGATCTGACCTTAATCCAGTAGACTTGTGTAATGACATGAAACAAGCATGTCAGGAAACCCACCAACATCTTAGAGGTGAAGCTGTCCTGTAGGGAGGAATGATCTAAAATTTTTCCAAGCCAATGTGTAGGGCTAATCAATGGTTACCAGGAACGTTTAGTTATTGCTGCACAAGGGGATCACACCAGATACTGAAAGCAAAGTTCACATACTTTTGCCACTCACAGATTTTTAAATACATTTTATTTTCCGTAATTAATAAATGACCAACTATAATATTTTTGTCTCATTTGTTTGTCTATATATTTTTGGACTTGTCTGAAAATCTGAAGATGGTCATATTTAAGCAGAACTATTGAAAATTCTGGAGGGTTCACAAACTTTCCAGCACCATTGTAACTTTTTGTGTCGTACCAACTCATTGATGAAGTTTGTGAAAACGGCCTACTTTTGACCTTAGTATTACTGTTTGTTAGAGAAATCTAGTAACTCTATCACAAGTGATAACCTTTTTGATATTTAGCAGCTCTTGTAGCTTGTGGGTAAGAGCTGAACTGCTGGACACAGTTTCTAAGAACCAGGGTTTGAATCCCAGGCTGGTGAGCAACATCAGCAGTGTTAACTGTGTGGGAGAAAGGTCTGGCATTCTGTTTCCTTATCTTGCCATAAAAGCTCTACAGATGTCAAACCCAACTCAACTGCACTGGTTTGTGAACTCGTTCACACTATCTGAAAAGGCAAGGCACATTACTTACTCGACACTGGCAAAGTATTTAGCTGTTCTAAATGCTTCTTTAGTCGAAGCGTATTTCAGCGATTCTCTTTGCGCAGGTGAGGAAGTGCTGTAGTTGCAAGAAAAACAGCACACAGAGCACTGAAGCCACTGCTGGATCTAATTTGCATTAGGATGCAAATGCAGAAATTGTAAATTCTTACAGCCATGGTTTGAGATAGCATACAAATTAATTCCAAGAGCTGGTTTCTCTTTATGTATTTAGATTTTTTCCTTTGGGTCTTTGTCTTAGGTTGTGATAATGTAATTTGTATATGGGATGTTGGCACGGGTGAGCTGGTGTACCAGCTGAGTGAGGAGCACCCAGATCTGATCTACAGTGTGAACTGGAACAGAGAGGGCAGTGTGATCTGCACCACCTGCAAGGACAAAGCCCTGCGTATTATCGACCCCCGACGTGGACTCGTTCTTAAGGTCAGTCTTGACGTGGCTGGCAAATTCTTGCAAATCTTAATGCAAGTTCTTTTGTCAATGCTGCACATTGTAGTCATGTGGCTGCACAAATCACCCAGTGGTGGGAGATGAAGCTGCAAGTGGAATGTGTTGGCATGGACTGTTGTGGAAGGGATTGTTAAATTGTAGGTCAGCAGCTGCTAATCAACTGAATTCATTAAAATAAGGCAGCACTGTTTTCTCATACTCCATAAATACAAATGTAATACAATAGTAATAATCACAAGACTGAGGGAGTGTCTGAAATCGCACCCGTAGACTGATATACATATATTGTACATATAAACAAAACAATAATATAATATAAATAATATCACTATGGTTGCTCCCTAGTTCTCCTTCTTTTTGGGTTTTATGGCGATATATGGCAATAATTAAAAAGTTCCAATCAGCTGTGACAAACTTGCCTGAATGAGGTTTAGAAGTTTATTTTGCCCCCCATGGATGGTAAGAGAGGCAACTGGACTTATGCCTTCAACTCAACACTCAAGTCTACCATAACCTGGATGACTGAGAACTTAAACAGACTATGGTAAGAGAGGCAAAACAATCCCAGAGGATAACCACAGGGAGAGTTACAGAGAAAGTATCACCCAGGGGTCACCAAGTAATAAAGTAATAAAAACTGATCAGAGATCGCAAACGCTTGGTAGAGTCAAATAGTAAAAATAGCAGCAGTAGAACTTTCTGCTATGTTTATAGTGAAAGTAAGAGCAGTTCCACATGTATAGCATGTAGAAGTCACAGCACTGGGACTAAACTGCTGTATGGCCACTAAAAAAACACTTTTAACGTGATGCTAATCAGAAAAAGGCTCCAGTTTGCTAGGGAGCATAAAGATTGCACTCTGGAGCAATAGAAAAAGGTCGTGTGGTCTGATGAGACCCGGTTCCAGAGTGATGAAAGGAAGAGCATTTAGCCATGTACTTATCGGGCATAGTGCCTATTGCACAAGCCTCTGGAGTCATTGGTCAGTTCTAGGCTCAGTGTGGAAATAAAATGGATGTCAGCTAAGTATCTGAAGGTACTGGATGAACAGGTTATCCCATCAATGGATTGTTTATTCCCTGATGTCATGTGCATGTTCCAGGAAGACAATACCAATATTGATCAGGCTAAATTTGTTAAAGAGTGGTTCTGGGTGCATGAACACCACAGTGTTGTGACTCTAATCCCACTGAAGTCTTTTGAATGTGCTGGATAAGACTTTACAGAGTGGTTCGAATTTGTGCATTGCAGAGAGATATTGCGGATATAAATGGCATTTGTCAGCAATGATTATTATGCAAAATGTTAGACGCCATAAGTACATTTTGCCCAGCCGACATCCAGTCCTAGTACATCAGTTCTAATAAAAAAGTCACATGTAAAAAGAGTATGTGTTGTAATCGGTTGAAAATGGATTGTAATATTAAAGGTATTTTTTATTCACTGATGGCAAATGGCAGTCCTGGTATTACTATGAAGATATTAATTATCCGTGTGATGACCCAAGTCTTTCACCACTTCTTTCCCTCAGGTGCGTGACAAGGCTCATGAGGGCAGTAGGCCAATGAGGGCTGTCTTTCTAGCCGATGGGAAAATCCTGACAACTGGCTTTAGCCGCATGAGTGAGAGACAACTTGCCCTCTGGGATACAGTAAGAAAACAAAACAGACACAATAGTGAAAAAATATATTTACTGCCGAAAAAGCCTTTCAAAGAAAAACTACAACTAAAAGCTTATAGAAATGGTATTTTCACATTTGCATGAATTAGTCAGTTTAAATAAGCTGATGAGACTACACCAGTCACTAGTAATTACATAGTAAACACTCCACTAGCAAACCCTAGTTCTGTTCAAATGCAGTAAGAATATCCTTTATCCCTGTTTTAATCAAAATGCAGTAGAAGTGTAGAGCTTTTAGGCTACTAAATACATGGTGGATTTAGTGAAGAAGAAGAAGAAGAATGATTATTCAGAAAACATCCAAAAACTGTAATTATGTTGGGTTGTTTTTCCTCGAAAGGCCTTGGAACCTTAGTAGGATACATGGCCCCTATGGACCAGAAGGATTTAAATTAATATCTGGATGTCTCTGCCAATAAGCTGGTTCATGGTTTGGATATTTCAGCAGGTCACACTTAAATATAATTAAATGATCACAGAGTCAAGCTTTTGACATGCCATTTCAGGCCCCTGATCTAAACTTAATTTAAACACCTATGGGGTGACAAGAAAACCACAAGGCCCTAGGAACCTGGAGGACCTTGAGAGATTCTGTATTGGGCACACCTAAAATTGCAAAATATTTTACTTTTTATGGTCCTAACAACGTACAGTGGTGCTTGAAAGTTTGTGAACCCTTTAAAATTTTCTATATTTCTACATAAATATGACCTAAAACATCATCAGATTTTCACACAAGTCCTAAAAGTAGATCATTTCACCTTCAAATTAACTGCTAATCCTAGAGGTTCACATACTTTTGCCACTCACTAATATGTAATATTTGATCATTTTCCTCAATAAATAAATGACCAAGTATAATATTTTTGTGTCATTTGTGCAACTGGGTTCTCTTTATCTACTGTTAGGACTTGTGTGAAAATCTGATGATGTTTTAGGTCAAATTTTTGCAGAAATATAGAAAATTTTAAAGGGTTCACAAACTTTCAAGCACCGCTGTGTAATTGGTCATAAAATTAGCAAGAACTAAGAAAATGCACTCCTGTGCCATCATTTGCTCATCAGTCCTCACCACTGTAGTGAACTTTTTTGGTTGAAAAACTTGAAATGGGGAAATTCACCTACATAGTCATCTTGTACACACACACAAAATCATGAAACGATATAAATGTTTTATATAAAACTCAAACTAACACATCTGGGTGTTCAAAATCTGTCTTGTTTGTTTCTTAAAAGATTAGAAGTTAGTAAGTAATCTGCCACAGTTCACCAGGCTCATGTTTTGGAATCCAGATTTGAACCTTGTATAGAATATTTGGTCTAACATAAAACACAAACAAACTGGGAAACATTTTCCAATTTGTTTAGCCCAGTTTATATAACCCTTGTGTTGACAAAGAGATGGGTGGCAACAATTAAAAGATGTCCCTTTATTAAAGTAATTATACTTAAGAAAATTTGAAAAAATAAACGTACCTCAGAGTAAAATGTTTGATTTCATATCTACAATGTCTTTAGTTATTAGTAGCTAAGTAGTAGCTAATTCAAATGTTCATATCTTTCTTACCCTCAATAACTAAGGGTGCCCATAATTTTGGAGTCTAAAATTTTATGTAGTTATTTCTTGTAACTGGCCTTTTGGTTTTTTAAACAAAAAACAAAATGTAAAAAGAGGCCATTAGTAAGGTTTTCATGTTACTCAGTCCTCAGTTGTATGTTTGTGTGCTTGGTATAGAAAGATCTCTCGGAGCCAATGGCTGTTCAGGAAATGGACACCAGTAATGGAGTTCTCCTTCCTTTCTATGACCCAGATACAAACATGGTCTATCTGTGCGGAAAGGTAAACCTGCCTAAAATCTACACTACACACTTTTACTCTATACCCGGCTTTCCTTGTTGTGTCTTATTACAAACATGTACACAACTTCTCAGCAAATTTCAAAGTACATATTTTAAGTCACTGTTGCACATATGTTCATAAAATACTAGATCTACATAGAGCTGTACTTCTTCCATTTATACATTGACATAAAAAAAATAATGCAGCAAGAAAAAGTTGTTGGAATCAAAGAAACTTTAGATGTATGAATGTAATGTTGATATATGTAAGTGATTACGGTATTGAAGCAAAAGGATACGTTTATTGGGGAAAACTGTTGGGCTGCCTTTAGCCTGGATACCAGATGAGATACAGTTGGGCATGGAGGCACACAGGTTCTGTATGGTATGTTGCAGCGGGGCCTGTAGATCCTGCACACTTGTAGGTTGCTGAAGCTGCCATGCCAGCTGGTCTCATAAATTCTCGATTGGCAATAAATCTAGTAACCAGGCAGGTCAAGGAAGTGTTGCAACCTGGCAGAGACATTCCTGGAAAACACTTGCTGTGTGTGGGCGAGAATTATCCTGAAAAATGGCAGTTGGACGCCCTGCCATGAGAGGCAACATGTGACATATCACTGAGTTGTTAGTGTCCCTCGTATCACTACTAGGTTTGACTGACTGTCGTATGCGATGGCTCCCCAGATCAGATGGCCCCATACTCGAACCCAACCATTGTCACGATCCCAAACAGAACCTGGATTTGTCACTAAAGACGACAAGGTTGCAGTCCATAGCAGTTCAGGTTTCTCGTTCACTACACCACTGCAAACGAAGGTGAAGGTTGCGGCTGTCTTCTGCTAAGAAGTGTAGTGTTGTGTAGTGAAGGTGCCACCTGTGTCTGGATGGTGGACAATGAATCTGTGGAAGCTGCTCTTGCTTGTCAGTGGATCAAACGATCCTCTCTACTAGTGGGCTGTCTGGGCCATGTCTGTTTGCCGCCGTGTGTGCATGCCCTCACAGAACCATTGCTCCCAACACCTCCTAACAGCTAGGTCAGAATGGCTTAGATGGTGGGCAATTCATCTAAACGACCATCCTGCTTCTCTCAATCCAATGACGCACCCCCTCTCTCAAGTCTCAACTGGGTAAAATGTATTTGAGTGCATTGTAGAGGCATATCCAACAATCAACGATCTGTCACCAAGTGGTACACTACCCAAAAGTAACCTCTGAGAGCCATAGGGCAGTTACGACTTTGACCCAGCACTGTAAGTTTTGACAGTCTCTCAAAATTCATGTAGACTTACATGCATCTTATAATCACTCAAACAGGGGGATTGCACCATTCGCTACTTTGAGATAACCAATGAGCAACCCTACGTCCATTTCCTCAGTCTCTACAGTAGCAAAGAGCCTCAGCGAGGAGCTGGCTTCCTCAGCAAAAGAGGAGTGGATGTTAATAAGTGTGAAATAGCCAGGTAAAGTGAATGTTTACTCTGTATCTGAAATATATGTAAAAGGACATTAAAACTAAGAAGTAGTTTGAAGTAGAAAAAGTAAGCTGAACTTACTGAACAGGTAAACGTTTCTTGTTTTTCTTACATTATGTCGTGTTTATTTATCACCATCTGTTTCAGGTTTTATAAGCTCCATGAGAGGAAAGTTGAGCCCATCTCAATGACTGTGCCAAGAAAGGTGTGTAATGTTTTCCGGTTTCAAAATAACAAAGCAGGGCAGTGGTTAGCGCTGTCTCCTCAGAGATCCTCGTCTCGATTCCCGGTCTGGACTTTGTCCGTATGGCAAAGTCTGTGTGGGTTATCCATAGACATGGGTTAGGCATCTCTAAAGTCTCCAAATGTGAGTGTGTGCATGTGCCCTGCGGTGGATTGGCACCCTGTCTTGGGTAGGTTCCTACCATGTGCCCTGTATGCCTGTTGATCCCTGGCTCCCTGTGACCCGTAGTTAGGTTGAGCAGGTATAGGATTGAATGAACAGTAGTATAGGAGTAGCTTCTCATTGCTCACCATAATATTTCTTTGCTGTATTTCATTCTTCACTTGTTCAGCGTCTTCAATATAATCTTGGTTACAGGTCCCTATGTTAATATCAGTGCCGTTCCTGTCTCTTACGTATTCTCCCAGTGTCCTTAGGTATTTCCTGTCAATTGTAGACAAGTTGTTTACAGCTAAGGTGTGTATATTCATCCTCTGCTGTTGACCATTGTTTAGATGTTTGAACCACCTGCTGTAACACACTGGCTAAGTCTGTGACTTCCTCTGAAGTCCTTTCAACATACCAAATGTGATATCACCCTGTTGCCAGTCTGTTTGTTGTTTTACACAACAATATCTCTGTCAATACTGCCCTTCCTGCAGTCTGTACACACCTCAGATTCTGACCAACAACTGATCTAGGTGTGCTGGTCCAGTCATCAAATCTCTGCTACTGTGGATGTTAAAACCCAGTGAAGCATCTTATTGGAAGATAATGAACAAAGGAATCTCGTGTAGTGGTTTTGTCACTGCTTTTATTCACTGATTTTGGGCACTTTGCTGGGAAGCGTCTCTGTGGATTCCATTGTTAATGCGATTTAATACAGTTATTAGAAACGAGTGTATTGTAAATTACAAAATGAAAAATGACGATGATTAAGATTATTATTTGTTTTTTATTATGCAGAGTTTCTCAGGAAATAAGACATCAGTCTCAGTAGAGCTTCCCTCCATAATGAATAGCTAAATGCATGAACAATTTCACACAGACATCTGCAGTCTGCTGTACATAATGTGTTTCTATGATATAAGGACATCATTACTGTTAGCACGGTAGGATCTAATTACAATTCCTGTTGTGTAAATACCCGCAGTCAGACCTGTTCCAGGTGGATCTTTATCCAGACACCGCAGGATTAGAGCCCTCTCTTCTGGCTGAGGACTGGATTGCGGGGCAGGATGCTCCTCCTCTCTTAGTCTCTCTGAGTGGAGGTTACAATGTTCCTGCTTCCAAATGTAACACACTGCGGGGACGGCCCAAATTTCTACCTCAGGACACCTCACCTACATCTCCTACTGCCAGAACTCCTGCCTCCAACAAAACTCCCACCAGAGAAACACAGGGGGTTGGGAAGGAGAATGAAGGAGGGATGGAAAAAAGGAAAGAGGTAAGAACACAGAATGGACCACAGTAATCTAGGTGAGAGACGCCTGCATTAGTGAAGGGTATCGTATCGTAATCAGGTCTATCTAATGTATAGTTACATCAATAATATCAGCTCTTACTGGATGCAAAATGCAGGCTGTTTCAAAAAATAATTATGATGTATTATATTGGTTAATTCAATTTGTCAACTTGGCGAGTAATGGAAATATATGAACTTGGCTATTTTTTGTTTGGATGCTTGCAAAGACTATTGCTATGTTTGCCTAAAACCTAATCGCACCACTATGCTGTTTCTACTATAAACACAGCCTTCTCGGAGTAACAGTAATTCTTAATATTTGCTTGTGAACCTGACATGAACATTACATGAACATGACCTGAAACAGCATCAGATTTTCACACAAGTCCTAACATTAGGATGAAAGAACTCAATTGAACAAATGAGACAAAAATATTACACTTTTTTAGGAAAACGATTCAATATTGCATATCTGTCAGTGACAAAAGTATGTGAACCTTTGCTGCAGCAAATAAATGTTTCCAGTATCTGTTGATCAGTATTGCATGTCAGCTTGGAGGAATTTTGGCCCATGTACAGAACAGCTTCAACTTTAGGATGTTGGTGGGTTTCCATATGTGAACTGTTCACTTCTTCAGGTCCTTCCACAACATTTCTGCTTGAATAAGCTCAGGAGTTTTGAATTGACAAATAACATTATCTTTATTCTTCTTTAACCATTCTTTGACCCAAGCTCCCTTGAGTTCATGAAAAGATGTCCTGATAGGTAGCTGAGAATTTCCTAATAAGCCATCCTGCTAAGCTATGATATTACAACTAATCTGTTTCTCAGATGTAGTTCTGTTGTGGTCTCATTTGTCCAGAAAATGGTTTTCTTATCTACTTGATCATTATCAAACTGCAGATGAGCAGCAGTGTTTGTTTTGGAGCCCTGTGGCTTTTTCTTTGCTGGAGGATGGTAGCAGTGGTCTTGAATTTCCTCAATTTGTACAAATTCTCTCAGACTGTGGATTGGTGCCCAATAGTCCAAAGTCTATTTAGAGATTGTTTTGTAACCTTTTTTTCTGAGCTCCTCAGAAATCTCCTTTGTTCATGCCATACACTTCCACAAACATGTGAAGAGCAGACTTTGATAGATCCCTGTTCTTTAAATAAAACAGGCTGTCCACTCACACCTGATTGTCATCCCATTGATTGAAACACCTGACTCTAATTTTCATTTCCCTGTATATGTAGTCAGTCTTCTACCTCTCTTGAGCCTGTCCTTGCTCTCCATTAACTTTAGTTTGACATGACTGAGCTACACTTGTGATTTAAGAAAAAATAGATGACCACTAGGTGTCAGTGCTGTTGCTCACATGCAACTAATTAACCTGGTGATACTGGTGACATCATCGTATTATGGTAATATCAGAGATGACCAAATGCAGTTCAGATGATTGGTATCAGTGCCTTTCAGGCATATTTATAATCAGGGGGTGGTGGGCTTCATGGCCTTTAAATAATGTAACTGACTGAGCGTCTCACTGTCTAATTCATATTTCACAATGGCAGATACGCTGCCTGTCACGGTTTGAATTCAAATTAGCAAATACTTCCTTACTGCTGTAATGAATATGTTTCAGCTGACAACAATTATTTTAACCCGAACTGAGACAGTGAGTAGCTTCTCATTTCTTAAACAACGTTGTCAGAAGATACAGTGGTGCTTGAAAGTTTGTGAACCTTTTTGAATTTGCTATATTTCTGCATAAATATGATCTAAAACATCATCGGGTTTTCATCAGAAGTCCTAAAAGTAGATACAGAGAACCCAGTTAAACAGACGAGACAAAAATATTATACTTGGTCATTTATTTATTGAGGAAAATGATCCAATATTACATATTAGTGAGTGGCAAAAGTATGTGAACCTCTAGGATTAGCAGTTCATTTGAAGGTGAAATTAGAGTCAGGTGTTTACAATCAATGGGATGACAATCAGGTGTGAGTGGGCACCCTGTTTTATTTAAAGAGCAGGGATCTATCAGAGTCTGCTCTTCACAACACATGTTTGTATCATGGCACAAACAAAGGAGATTTCTGAGGACCTCAGTTGTTGATGCTCATCAGACTGGAACAAAAAGTTTGGCTTCTAAAGAGTCCACAAACTTTCAACCACCACTGTAGTTGTCTTCATATGTAGATATATCCAACTGTCTAGTACACAATTTATTAGGATTAGTAATGACTTTCTTAAGGTACTGTAGTATGGTTGCACAATCAGACCCACACATTGTAGGTAATGTTGGTAATACATAGCCTGTGGTAGCCTAGCGGTTAAGGTACTGGACTATGGACCAAAAGGTCCAGGGTTCAAATCCCACCTCTGCCAAGCTGCCACTGTTGGGTCCTTGAGCAAGACCCTTAACCCACAATTGCTTGGATTGTAAGATTGTATCAATTGTAAGTCGCTCTGGATAAGGGCGTCTGCTAAATGCTGTAAATGTAAATGGAAATAGCCGTATATTATTTCCTGTGTAAAATATATAGATAAGAGATGATTTACTGACACCTTTGACTGAAGAATTTTCAAGAGCATTCAGCAGAAATGCATTTGTGCTTATGAAGTCTTGAATAAACAGGTTCCTTTTTGTGCAGGGCAAATATACTGCCTGTGGTAAACCGCCATACCGATACCAATATATGGCAGATGTTTTTTTAAGCATGCTGATTTTGCTATGTTAATTCAGCTTTGTCTCTCCTTCCTTTCTCTTACTACATCTGTCTGTTTCTCTCTTCAGGGTGACCAGCTAAATGACATTTTGACTGAAGTGCGTGCTCTTCGTGCTCTGGTTTTAGCTCAGGGTCACAGGATCGACGTGCTGGAGAGGCAGCTAGCACGGATTGAGGATGGAGAAGTGTGACAGGTTCATAGTCTTAGCATAATTTACAGTAGCTTTACATTACAGTGAAGGATCAGGGGAAATGCAGTCCAATACGTGAAGTGTGACATCAAAAATGGTTGAATATATACGTTTTTTTATGCTTTTAGATTGGGATTATTGTTGTGGATTGATGAAGGATTATACAGAAAATCACGAAGGAAAATTAAACCTTAAGGCTCGAACTGTGCATTAAACATTTTTACATCAGGTACTGACAACTGCTGCTGAAGGTGAACCCAACGAAGTGCTTTAAGCTTCAAACGTTTAGTAGCATTAGCATTTGGGTATGTAGCTATTCAATGGAAAAATGTCTCAGTAATGAGAGCGCTTGAGGGAAGGAACACAATAATCTCACATGCTGTACTCTTTAGTATCCTAAGCTAGTAGCTCGCACTGATAATGATGCAGATCTGCAGATGCACTGTAAGTCTTCTTTTTTTTTTTTATATTGCCGTTCGAATGATGTAACTCTTAACACATGTAGCTATTTTTTACTGTTGTGGTGTGGGTTCGTGAGTATGTTTTATTTTATACCTGTAGAGACTTTGTGTGTAAGGAGGCGCTGTGGGCTGTTTAGCATTTAATACAGTATAAAATAGAAATCAGTGGAATATATTAGTGGGCTAATTTTCTCTTTTTATTTACACACTTTATCTGCACTACAATCAGGGATGTCTACTCATCCTCATTCCTTAACTGTTTTGTTTACAATTTATTCGCTGTATGTGCTGTTATGTAAAATAATGACTTCTTGGCAGTTCTGTAAGCGATGACTAGGTCTTTTAAATAAAATCTCTGTGTGTGTCCATCCACGACTGTTTCTCAAAGACTCTTGTGTGATTGGCTACTAAAGCAATTCATACTAAGGCTATGAATTGCAATTCATTTCGACCCACCAGTTTTATGTGCATACACTAAAGCACTAAGTGGAAGAGTCAGAAAAATATCATTTAGTACAGTTGTTATTCTAGACAGTAAGAACAAAAGTAATGAAAATTAGCCTATCCTGTTTTTGGCTTTGGGCTTTCATTAAAGATCAAGGCTTTTAATAGTTTTGTTCAGTACAACAGAAAATGAATGACCAAAAATATTACAACACAGTCCCAGTTAATGTTAAATACACCTGGTCATTTAAATCAAAATGACCAGTACTCTGGCAGTGGGACTAGACTAGACATGAATTCTGTACTAATAGTGAGAGTACCAGGGGTCACAGCAATCTGGAAACGTGGTCAACCAGGATTAGATTTGTCTACAATTCTGTTTCAGAAGAACACATTTGGTTTGCCTGATCATGTAGCTGTGTAACCAATTAATATGTATAACAATCTGTAACCAAATTCTAGTTTATTAGGACACTTGGTGGAACATTGGTGCCAGGGAATGGGTGCAGAGGTGCCAAAAAGCTAAGCAGACGCATTATGTACACTCTAGGGTGCCAGGGAGGTTATATGGTGAAAAATACTTCGTCCTCAGGGCTCACCGCCTCAGAGTGTAACACATAAGAAGTTCTATTACCAGTAAAACAAATCATCTTTTCTAAAAGATGGCTCAGTGTCACTATTTATACTTGTGAATTTGTATCTGTTGGAAAAGATGCACAAGTGGTTACTGCGGTTACTGCACAGCTCCAGAGATCCCCAGTTTGATCCCGACCATGGACTCCATTTATGTGGAGATTACATGTTCAGCCTGTCTCCACATGGCCTGTCTCCAGGTACTCCAGTTTCCTCCCACATTCCAGAAGCAAACAGGTTAATTGGTTGCTCTACCTCAGTGTGTGTTGAGAGCACAGTTGTAAGCTTGCTAGAACATAGTATGTGCCAAACGAATTATAATTTTATATACAGCGGGGCAAAAAAGTATTTAGTCAGTCACTGATTGTGCAAGGTCTCCGACTTAGAAAGATGAGAGAGGTCTGTAATTTTCATCATAGGTACACTTCAACTATGAGGGACAAAATGAGAAAAAAAATCCAGGAAATCACATTGTAGGATTTTTAAATAATTTAATTCTAAATTATGGTGGAAAATAAGTATTTGGTCAATAAATTTGGTTCAATACAATGCTTTGTAACATAACCTTTGTTGGCAATTACAGAGTTCAAACATTTCCTGTAAGTCTTCACCAGGTTTGCACAAACTGTAACTGATATTTTGGCCCATTCCTCCATGCAAATAGAGCAGTGACTTTCAACTCCCTCCACAAATTTTCTATGGGGCTGAGGTCTGGAGACTGGCTAGACCTTGAAATGCTTTTTATGGAGCCACTCCTTCGTTGCCCGAGCGGTGTGTTTGGGATCATTGTCATGCTGAAAGACCCAGCTATGTTCCATCTTCAATGCTCTCACTGATGGAAGGAGGTTTTGGCTTAAAATCTCACTATACATGGCCCCGTTCATTCTTCCCTTAACACGGATCAGTCGTCCTGTCCCCTTTGGAGAAAAACAGCCCCAAAGCATGATGTTCCACCCCCGTGCTTCACAGTAGGCATGGTGTTCTTGAGATGCGACTTTTTCCTCCAGTTGAGTTTTTACCAAAAAGTTCTATTTTGGTTTCACCTGACCACATGATATTCTCCCAATCCTCTTCTGGATCATCCATATGCTCTCTGGCAAACTTCAGACGGGCCTGGACATGTACTGGCTTAAGCAGGGGGACACGCCTGGCACTGCAGGATCTGAGTCCCTCTCGGCGTAATGTGTTACTGATGGTAGCTTTGTTACGTTGGTCCCAGCTCTCTGCAGGTCATTCATCAGGTCCCTCTGTGTAGTTCTGGGATTTTTGCTCACCGTTCTCATGATCATTTTGACACCACGGGATGAGATCTTGCGTGGAGCCTCAGATCGAGGGAGATTATCAATGGT
>JAJAGP010000020.1:600000-1022008 GCA_025084515.1 Ancistrus triradiatus
ATATAGACAATATATAAAATACAGATAATAGATTAGATTCCCTTATAAACATGTGCACGATTAGATGACACACTAGTAAAATGAGACAAAACTGTAATATGTGAATACTCACTCGTTCACTTTCCATCCTGTGAATGAACACATGCTCATAAGTGAATATACTACACTACCTAATGTTCGTTTGATCAACTTTTTATTTTATTTTATTTTTTGTTTGCACAAGAAACTGTGACGACCATTCAGTAAAAGACCAACCAAGAGCAAGTGTTTATTGTCCAACATGTACAAAATAAAAGCATCCACATCTGGATAATACCGCATGTGACTTGTTCTAATGCTTCATCTAACATGTATGGCCTCTGCTCTAATGCTCAGTGCTGAAGTTCAGAGCAAATCAACTCTAATAATCACACAATCACTGTACAGTATATAAATATCAGCTCTGATTTTAGGCCTGTAAAATAATTCCAAGTAGTATTGCACGCATTCAGTGTAGAACTATACATTAGTGCTCTTTGTTATGGAACTGATTTATCCAATGAACTCTTAGAGTTAAAAGTACTCTTAAAAAGTAATTAGAGCTTGTAAGCTTTTTAATTAATCGTGCTTCTCTCTGCTTATTCTTGTATGTTTATACCTTTTCGATCTTCATTTAAATTTCTGAAAGGCATAACATGTTAGCAGAAAGCTCCTGCCAGTGGAAAATGGGCTTATCTGAAAATAGTCCGGTATATAAAGGAGAAAGACAGGCACTGTGTAAACACAAAGGAGCCGTTTCAGCATTCAGCAGAAGGCAGTAGACTTACATCATGCCTCAATAAATCATACACACTTATGCCTTGTATCGTACTTCAAGCAGATCGTTTCTAAATCTGATTTTATTACAGGAATGCTTATGGTTAACTGCAAATGTCAGATGTTCCAGACACCCTGAGCACCGAAGGGGCAGAGGCCACAGATTTGGTCAAATTACTTCCCCAACTACTTCATTACAAGTAACTTAGCAGTACAAAAAAATAATCTATACAGAATATATACAGCAGTTGTTCGTTTTGCAGTACAGAAATCAAGAGCTCACAGGGAAGCGACAAAAATGGAAATGCATGCAGTACATGGAAAAAAAAACTATTTAAAAGCAAAACCAGGCAACTTTTTGTACAACCATGTTGTCCTTTTACCCAGTGAAGAGTGAAAGCCGGTGCAGTCAGTGAACGACTTGATTGGTGTAGCAGTTGAACCCATTTTCCTCACTGCAGACCCCGTCGCTTACCTCTGCACATATAAAACCAAGTCAAGTCAGATTTATTTATATAGCCCTTTTCTTTATAATGAAGCACTGTCGCAAAGCAGCTTTACAACTGTAGATTATCTTCTAACATCTAGGGCCAATCCCAAATCGAGCAATCCAAGGGTGGCCATGGAAAGTCCCTAAATGTTATAAGGAAGAAACCTTGGGAGGACCAATACTCAAAATGGGGACCCATCCTCCTTGAATGGCTTAGATGATAAATGTAAGAATGAAACTAATTCATCCAGTCAAATCTATAGTAATAGTTAAAAACATAACATAAAAAACAAGCATACTGGCATTATTATGCCTGTGGGACTGTGGTGGCCTAGAGGTTAAGGTGCTGGACTATGAACCAGAAGGTCCAGGGTTCAAATCCCACCTCAGCCAAAAAGCTGCCACTGTTGGGTCCGTGAGCAAGACCCTTAACCCACAATTGCTTGGACTGTAAGACCGTACCAGTTGTAAGTCGCTCTGGATAAGGGTGTCTGCTAAATGCTGTAAATGTAAATTAAAATAATGAAAACCTGAAACTGTCACAGGCAACCTGCAAGACCAAGTGACTATAAACTTTCGCTTTATTTCCACTCATTTCATGTCTTTATATTTCACTTAATTCATGTATTTACTGATTATTATTATTGTATTACATTCATCTGCTTTATTCATGCTTTTATTTACTGATTTCATACAAATACAGGCGTAAAAAACAATCATCTGTGGGTCGGGGATGGATTAATCCTACTCACATGACTTCTTACGAGGAAATTTCATTCCTACTCCAAACAAATCCGAGTTCAAAAGGCCTTCTGGAACCAATTAAGTTCTTATTCCAAGGTTCCACTGTTCACATTCTGTTTAAAAAAAGTACTGGAACACCCAAGAGTCTCATCTCAAACTACTCAATATACTCCTAGTACTTCATTAAAAGAATCCCGTCGAACCCTGCGCTCCGTACACATTTCCATCCCAGATATACTCACCATGACCTGAGCACTGCAAGCACGGTTATGAGGGTGAGAGCCATGTATGAGATACGACTGGCAGTGGAGGATGCCAGCGGTAGATGGAGAGGTGCAGAGATGGCGGCAGGCAGTGAAAGGCAGCGAGAGGGAGGGATGGATTGAATGGGATGGAAGGTGAGATGACACAGTGGGTCAGCAGGGTCACAGTCAGGGTTTAACTGCTACTGAGGTTGACCTTTGGGACACGTCAGAACCACTCAGAGCCATGCAAACATCACGGGACACGCATTCAAAACACATCAGACAGGCACGGGAATGGTGTGAGGGGGAGAAACAACACTCAGGTTTTACCGGAGAAGATGAGCTTCTCTTTCATGATGTTGACGTCTCGGCTGGACCGCCTGACGGCAGCGCTTAGCATGATCTGCTCTGGGTTGTAGCTACGCATGCCACTCATCCTCCACCTGCGGTCACACACACACACACACACACACACAGTTGCTTATCTGAACATCGACTTTGTTCTGTGCAGATTTAGTTATTGAACAATGCAAAAGAAAATGTAACTTCATGAGACTGGCTCAGAGTCAATTTGCTATTAAATGAAATGCAGTATAAACATTTTAAAAGATCTCACTAATATACGCAAAATACTAGGGGACTATCGCGCCATGTCAATATATAATCAAGTGGTGGGTCTTTCTTTTTTTGCATTTTGGATTTAATAGGATTTCATTTGCTTTGCTTGCTTACTTACTTTGTTTATTTAACGTCACATCGGCATCAATGGCTATTTATGACAAGGCCATAGATACTAATCAGACATTCATACCAGGCCATTTCAGAGTGACCAATTAACCTAACACCTGTCTTTGGAATGTGGGAGGAAACCGGGGTACCCGGAGTAAACCTACACAGACACAGGGAGGACATGCAAACCCTACACAGACCAACAGTAAGGGAGTTCAAGGTTGGGATCCTCACAGGACTGAAATGAACTTACAGTACTTAAACTTCTTACAAGCACATGACCTGAGACTGTCCTTTCACTGGCTGCTTTCCTTCAAGGCGCACAAATTGGCACCCCGGACACGCCTGCTTTTAATAGCCTATAGGGTATTGTTTACATTTTTCTCCTCTTAAGTGACTGGACTACAGCGGGCTCGTTACATGACCAGGATTCCAAATCTGTTCAAGCTGAACTGTTTATGTTTCAGTTTGCCACAGAATTTCTTCCAAATGAAGGAACTTGTAGTTTTATCCTTAACAAAAACCCCTTTCAAAAGGCATGCAGTTGAAAAAAAAAAGGATAAAGAAGCTTGGATTGGTGCGAGCTAATTTAGAAATTCAGCAGCAGACAGGAGGACGAGCTTACACCTGGAGCTTCTCCAGCTCTCGTTATGACAAATGGAGATGGCTATCTGGATGCAACACAAGCACAGTAATGCCTTTCTTTGGCTTTCTCTGTTTACTGTTTCAAAGTGCTGGCATGAAGCGTCATGGACGACGACATAATGATGGAGGTACGAGGCTTAAAGACTGAGATTTTAAGGTCGGCGAGAAATTTGCAGGTCAGATCAGGGCAAAATGTCTGGTCCAGTTTTTCTACTGGCCAGTGTTTAGGCAGCATTATATCTTTTTCTATGTGGGTTTTTTTCAGTCCTCAAAATATTTAGCACCAGCCACCACTGGTCCTGGCTGTGCTTTCCGGCCAGATTGGAAAACACATTCATACACGTCTGGCCAGATGGGGGATCATCCCCGGTGCTGCAAAGATGACCCCCGTCAGCCCTGCAACCGATGCTTACGCCAGCATCCTGTGCAAAAGTGGGCGAAAATGTGATATGGAAGAGGAAAGTAATTAAAAACACTGTTGGTTTCCTTCACTCTCCTGTGGCAGCACAGGCCTGTTCATTTTGAGGCGCAGCAGATTAAAGATGGTGGCTATTTGGAATCATTTCATGATCTTCAATGGCATTAAACAATTGCTCTGTAATCAGTGTTCCTGTGAGGTATCGATACCTCATCATATATCATATCAAAAATAAACAAACCTTTCTGTTTCAGTTTCTGGCTCATTTAGTTTCAGTCAAGAATGTTGGTGAATCACTAAAATACTTAACATATAGAGCATCTCAATCTCTGTATTTTCTGCATTTATTCATCCATAATTATGTTGACTGCACAGTGTCCTTGAGTAAATTTATTCTAATTATTATTACAACTATGCAAAACATACCTTAACCTAATGACAATTAAGCCCCATCCGATATATGTATACATCTTCGCCTCACTTATTCTGCTCAGTAGTGATGCTCTGATATGAACAGTAAATCTCTGGTGGCCCTCTGTGCCTCATTTGTCCTCTACAGCGTGAGGCCAGAGGTGTCAGACAGGGCTAGCACTTGCTGCTATAAATAACTGAGCTTTAGCTCAAGTTCCAGTGATTAAACCAGAGCCACTATTCATCTCGCACACGCCACCGTTATACTCGAGGAAATTTACATCTTAACTGCAGCAAGAGCTGCTACCTAAAATAAAAAGCTCGGTGCAGTCAGAAAGCTTTTAATAATCATGAAAGGGCCGGCGCTAAAAAGCACTATGGATCAACACCACCCTCTAGCGGATGGACAGTAAAGCCGCCTTAGTAAAGACACATATAGGGTGCATATTTAGCCTCATAATAATCCAGATTTTATGAATATTTAATCCAAGTTCCTGGGGTTGCATTTTATGGATTTTTGTTCTGTTTTTCCACCCCTGTTCATACTGGTCAGGGTCACAGGTGGTCCAGGGCTTATTCTGAAATTCTCTGGGTGCAGGATGGAGTGTAAACTGAAAGAAGTGTCAGTCCATATCAGGGCTGGGTAGGGGTTGCTGTTGCAGCATCAGGGGACAAACCCCCCACACGTCTGGGTGGTGCCCGTCTCAGCTCTAAGGCATTGTCAGGGCACAAACGTGGGTCACTGTGGTGGTAGGCTAACATATTAGACCCACCAACCAAGCGCTGCTGACTAGAGAGCACCCCAAAAATATTACCTCACAAGAGTTAAATCAATTTGTCAATCCATAAGTTCATAATGATTCAGGACTGCAGTAACATAGTGGTTAAGATACTGGACTACAGACCAGAAGGTCCAGAGTTTAAACCCCAAGACACCACTGCTGAGCCCTGAGCAAGGCACTTCACCCACAATCGCTTGGACTGTCCACCGGGACTGCATCAGATACAAATTGCTCAAGATAAGTGCATCTGCTAAATAAAATAGGTGCATAAATGTATAGATCTAATTCTGAAGGTGGAGGTGAAAAATGAGCTGAACTATATTAGGGGTTAACAAGTAGTGCATCTAGAAGCATAAGGTCTCAATGTCTACATCATTTATAACTGGTTGTTAAATAGGACAGAGAAGGTATAATAAAACAGACTAAGGAAATCACAGAGAGAATTAAACTGTAGTATAGCATTGGATAAAGGTCAACATTTTCCCAAAACGAACCCAGATGAATAGATAGAGAGAAAAACTAATTATGAGGACTAGCAGAGCATCACAGGTCAGCACAAATTCCCCAATTACCTGATCATGTGATAGCTGAGAGAGGCCAGAATGCAGCAGAGAAGCATGCACATCAGGCAGAAGGAAGAGGATGAGGAAAGATATGAAGGATACAAAGATAAGAGTAAAAGAAGGAGAGAATAAAGAGGTCAGTTCAGAAGCAGAAGCCGATTTCAGTATGCCAAGTAGGGGCATTACACAAATATTTACGTCTCAATCATTCATTCGCTCAGGTCACCCAGCCATCCATATTGTTCTCATTGCATTCCTTTTATTAGTTTACCACAGGAAACGCATTTGTAATCACGGCTGAGGCATCTTATAATATCTGTATATAATCCCAAAAAACAAGCCTAGACAAAAAATGTGTCACCTTTGACTAAAACATACCTAATGCAGTGGAACCTCGGAAATCCAACGCCTCTCCACTCAAACAATTCGGACAATGAATGCTCATTTGAAATCTTCAAACATCAACACCCTACACAAAACACTCAATGGTGCGATCTTCCAACCATGATGGGTGTAATCCATTCCAGCAGGTGGCAATAATGCACCAATACGGTATGCCAATCACCCCCCCTCAGTGTTGGCGACGTTGTCCCAGTGATGAAACGTACTGAAACTGCCTCAGTGCCTACAAAGTTTCACTTTATTTTCAATTATTTTATGTCTTTATATTTCACTTATTTCATCTATGTATTGATTATTTTTATGGCATGACATTCCTTTGCTTTATTTGTGGGTTTAATAATTAAGTCCATACGAATATAGGTGTAAAAAAACAGTCATTTGAAAGTCGGAAACGAATTCATCCTATATATATATATATATATATATATATATATATATATATATATATATATAATATATATATATATATATATATTAATATCATATATATATATATATATAATATTATATATATATAGTATTATATATATATATATATTTTTTTTTAGTTCTTGTGGGTTCTTATTGACTCTGACTTCGGAGTTCAAATGGATTTCTGGGACCAATTAAATTCCGAGGTTCCACTGTAGTTTCATCTTTGGCCAAAATGCTGACAAGAATATCCTGTAGACTGGGATTTTTGCCACTTCCGCTAGACCCGCATGAATGGTTGATAAACCTGCAAATACAGCAGCTCACCCAAATGCAATCACTCCTTTTTGCCAATCATTAACATCTGCTCCGAGGCCCATTGTGCACACATCGAATGAGATACTCATTGCACTGTGAAGTCACATAACCCGCAGGTATTTATAGATGGCCAGATAATGCCATCTGCTGGAGCCTGAAGTTACTACCATCAAAACATGCAAGGTGACTATTTGTTTTGGTCAAAGGAGTAGATGTAAGCTAATTGTTGTTCCCAGACATTGGGAAAACTATTTCCATTGTTTGCTGTTTGAAAGGAAAGAAGTGAACAGATGGGAAAGGTTTAGAGCGCAAACCATTCTGCAACACTGATACACATTTATGATACTCAGTGCTCTGATATGCTCCGATAGGCCATTTGATGTCAAGAAGCAGTGTGCTTACTTTTCCCATTAGATAACTAATAACACACGTCTGGTGGTGTAATAAGCTACGTCTACACACGGAATGATAGCATGCATATAGGCTCTATGAAAGAAGGCAGATGATGGCTGGATGGCACAAACAATACAAGAGCTCAGGTGCAAACACTGTGCAGATAGACATAACAAGACTTAATTTACACCCCATTGATTCTGATAGTATAATGCAAATTTTTGTCCCTAACCTGCGTCTTTATTTTTATTAAAGATCATCTGAAACTCTTACTTCTGGAATATAAAAATCCCCAGGATTAGTACGAGGGAGGCGAGATCTGCGGCGACCCATATCAAGCAGTACTCATGAGGACTCTGCAACAAAAACAAAGAGTGATATAAAAGAGCAGACACTAGGTGGAACCATAACAAAAGCAGTGTCCTGCTCTCCCTACTGCTGATGCTCAAGTACATTTTATAATGAACAGTTGTGTACTACTGTAAACAGAATTTGGAACATCAAGTACATTTGTCATCTTAACCATATAAAGTCAGATGAAATGCTTCTTGAGGAAATGGTGCAACATACACTAAAATATATACAGATATCCTCCGAAATAACTTCCCTTTGGAACACCATCTGATCACATATGTCTATGGTTCAATACCAGTATTATGCTTATTATTATTATTCAGAATATTTTTTTATGTACGTCTATGGCAGTGTTTACAATGGAGGACTGTCTCCAAAAATCAGCATTACAATTTACTATTATCTAATCCCACTGCCAAACTGAGCAAGCCTAGGGCGACAGAAGCAAAGTAAACCTCCCTGAACATTACACAACCCGACAAGTGTTTCTCATCTGGAACAATTTTATATAATATAGATCCGTGTTTAGTTTTTCTCCATTACGTCTAGTCTTTGTGATGGGAGCAACTGCATAATTCGTTGATACACTGATACCAGTAACGACTTCGTTTATGATTTTTGCCTTTAGATTTCATTAGATAACCAGATTTATTTCTGTGTGTTGATCATCAGCCATGCCTAGATATTGTTTAAATCATCCGGACAGTTTGCGTTATGTTTGTGGTTCATATACAACGAAACTGAAGGAGGGAGCCTTCGTAGGTCCTCAGATCAAATCCGCTTTGCGGGCTGAAGGTTTCACAAAGTCTCTTTCAGAAGCAGAGCTACGAGCATGGACAGCATTCAAATGGGTGAGTGAAAGCTTTGTGGTTAACCACAGGTCTCCTGCGTACAAGGAAGGAGTCCAGAATCTGCTTGACGCTTACCAGAAACAGGGTTATAACAAACCTCACTTCTTGCACTCCCACCTTGAGTTTTTTTCCTGAAAATCTTGGCATGATGGGTGATGAGCAGGGAGAATGTTTTCATCATTTACATTTACATTTACAGCATTTAGCAGACGCCCTTATCCAGAGCGACTTACAATTGGTACAGTCTTACAATCCAAGCAATTGTGGGTTAAGGGTCTTGCTCAAGGACCCAACAGTGGCAGCTTGGCAGAGGTGGGATTTGAACCCTGGACCTTCTGCTCCAGACCTCTGGTCCATAGTCCAGTACCTTACCCCCTAGGCTACCACAGTCATCAAGACAGCGGAGCTACTAAGCTACCAAGGTTTTTGGAATGCGAGTGTGATGACAGACTACTGCTGGATGCTGCACCGTGACAATTCGGACAGCGTGTATGGACTGTGGTAGCCTAGCGGTTAAGGTACTGGACTCTGGCCCAGAAGGTCCAGGGTTCAAATCCCACCTCTGCCAAGCTGCCACTGTTGGGTCCTTGAGCAAGACCCTTAACCCACAACTGCTTGGATTGTAAGACTGTACCAATTGTAAGTCGCTCTGGATAAGGGCGTCTGCTAAATGCTGTAAGCATTTTTGATGAACTAGTGCTTACTGATTGCGTCAGAACTTGTATACAGATATAGAGTGGTACCTCGGTTCTCGGCATTAATTTGTTCCAGAAGGCTTGTCAAGAACCAAAAATGGCTAATTCCAAGCCAGTTTTTCCCATAAGGAATAATTTAAACTGAATGAATCTGTTCCAGACCCAGAATATCCACAGTGTATAAGGCATGATATGCATTAATGGAGTTGTATTGTACAGGTGCTCCCTGATTTATATTTATATAATCATTAATATATTGAAATCATGTAAAAATGTGCATATTGGTATTAACTTGGTACATAAAGTCCCTGTAGGAGCTTGTGTCCTCATCAGGAAAGCTCTGATGAATAATTGTTACTAACCCCATCTCTTTTTCGTTTTGGAAATGAATAGCAGTTTTTTGTCTGAACTTTGATATTCAATCACAGCATTAAAGCGGGTATAAAAGCTGTCAGTGTGGCAGATGGAGGGCGGGCCTGGCAGTGTCTGTGCCAGTCTTCTGCAACTGGCGATAAGAAATGAGCTGGATATCAGAGAGACAGATGTTTTATTGATCCCACTGGGGAAATGACAACCAGTGTCAGTGTCTCACCATTAGCCAGAGCGGGGAGAGCACTTTCTTGAGGACCTGTGGTGCTTCGGAGGAGACGTACTGCACCCCGCTGCACCAGAGCACAGAATACAGCCACGGTTCATTCACAGTGTACAGAGTCATGCTCACGTTACCTGCTGCGTAGGTCCTGTGGAAAACACAAACTGGTTACACACAAACAGTACTAAGAACAAAAGTAACTTTGTTTGTGCTTGTAGGGTAAGTCCGAGCATCTCACCGGATATCTCGACCAGTGGCATGGTTGTAGCGCAGCAGCAGTCTGCTGACGCCTTGCTGATGAAGACTCTCCAGTGGTTGCTTCATTGTAGAGATGTGCTGGAAACCCGGTGCCAGCTGTTGAACCATTTCTCTGTCCGAGTCCACAGCCCACACCACCTACCCATAGCAAAAAGGTTCATAATTAATGTTTAAGACCACTAGAAGGCACTATTGCACAAACCTGCATTTCAGACATAAAAATATCCCAAATAAGAGGTTGGTCAGATACTGAAACTCTCAGTAAAATATTTAGTCATTCAGCAGACACTTATCCAGAATGACTTACAACTGATACGGTCTTACAATTCAAGCAATTGTGGGTTAAGAGTCCTGCTCAAGGACCCAACATTGGCAGTTTGGCAGAGGTGGGATTTGAACACTGGACCTTCTGGTCCTTAGTCTAGTACCATAACTACTAGGCAATCCTTACACAACTGGACATGGCCAAAATGATTTGAAAGACAAAACTTTAAAAACGTTTTTTTTAACACAATTGTCTCAAGCTTTGCCCTATTAATGGCCTGGCCCCACATTATCTGAGTGAACTCTTAGAGTCTTATAATCCAGCACATCTACTTCGTTCGCAGGGTGCAAGACTTCTTTTGATTAACTTAAAAAAGTCACAGCAGGGGGAAAGGCTTTCTCATACATGGCCCCCCAACTTATGGAATAAACTTCCCACTTTAGTTCGAGACTCAGACACTCTCCAAACTTAAGTCTAGGCTAAAGACATACTTATTTACACAGGCTTTTGAAGATTTAGACCGGGATGCATGGCTTGGGTCACTGGGGCCGGAGTCTGGAGTCATGTCTGACCTGCCTGCCTTGTCCGCTAGCCGGGAGTGTCGGGTGGGCGGTCTGGCTGAACTGGGCTTGGGTCCTCGTGATCTTGACTCATGCAACCTTGCCTTAGAATAAGGGCAGAGCTGGGGGTTCATAGTCAAAGAGTCTTATGGTGATCAGAGACGTTGGGTTGCTGTCTTCTGCCTCCCGTGGGGTTGCCAATGTCTCATGTGATCCCTCTTGGCTGTGTTACCTTCCGGTTCTCCTCTTTGTAGCTATGCTGCTATAGCTAATGCTGCCGGGGTCTCATGCTACACTTGGCATCAGTGATTGTTAATAGACTCTGGGCTCTTAATCAATAACTAATTACATTTTCTGTTTTCTCTCCGAGCTGTGTTCCGGTACCAGTTCCTCCCCTACACATGATGATCATCCGCTGCAGCTCCACTCAAGACTTATTAGTTTAGATAAATGAGTTTCATTCTTACATTTATCATCTACGCCGCCCGAGGAGGTTGGGTCCCTTTTTGAGTCTTGGTCCTCCTAAGGTTTCTTCCTCATAACACTCAGGGAGTTTTTCCTTGCCACTGTCGCCCTAAGCTTGCTCAATTTGGGATTGGACATAGATATTAGGAGATAATCTAAAATTGTAAAGTTGCTTTGAGACAATGCTCCATCAAAATATAAGAAGTTAATACAAACTAATTCATATGATCAAATTTACGCACGTTTTAATAACCCAATGACGAGTCATTTAAGTGCAGCCCTTGCAAGAAGTGAATCATCTGTAAACAAGCAACCAAAAGGTGTTTTAAAATGCAGGCATCATCATTTGCACAAACAGGAGCTCAGGTGGCACGGCGACAATTCACTAGCCCACCACCCTGGTGACCTGGATACGAGTCCCAGCAGTGACTTCCCACAATGTCTAGCGTCACACGGACACATAATTGGATGTCTGTTAGGCCTGACAGGAGTGTCCCCCCCGGTGCGACCCCTTCTGACTGGCACCACATCCATGGTATGCGATCACCTGCGCCTCATGAATTACAGGATAGGCACCAGAAATCACCCACCTCACCCTGACCCCGACCACGTTAATGGCGGTGGTACAATAACAAAAATTATACCTTGAAAATCCAAAAAAAAAAGGCATGTCACTGGAGGGTGCCCAGACTTTTATATACGTTTTGACATTCATAGCACTGAACTCTGCAGTCATGTGACTTACCATTTGCTGAGGAATGCCCGAGCGCAGCACGGTGGTAAGGGTGCGGTTAACCCAGCTCAGGTGGTGTGGGTGAGCGGGCGGAGGTCTGCGAAGGGTAAACAGAACTGAGCGGTTGGAGCGGGCTGCCAGCTGGAGCATCTGTTCCAGGCTGCACACCGTCTGATTCCCCACTAACCGGCGCTCCCACTCAGACATGTACTGAACAATCCAAAATGGGTCGTCCTGCGTTCAGCACAAACCAGCCATCACAATCCAGATCACAAGGAAAAGTAACAAAGTTATGAGTTTTCAATAGAGGCTATGTAAAGTATATTTCAAAGACTACACGCATTAAAATGATCTAGCTACGTTACAATACTGAAAGTTTCACCAAATATTCCAGGATCTATTTTGTGTGTATATTAATATCAATACAGGTATGCACCGTTTAACATCCACATTATGTTCTGTGAAGGTTCTTCTGAACGACATGGAAGATCAGCCAGATGAAACAGATTCATGTGAACCAGTGTATATAGTTATAGGCTAGAGAGAATATACACGAAGTGGGGGGTTTGGTGAAACAAAGGAGTACTACTTGCAATAGGACAGGCATATACACTGAGCACCATTTACAGTTCGTTACAAATAAGTAGCTGAAAGTCATCCACAAAAACACAAACATCCACACATACGTCTGTGAATTCAAAGCATTGAACAGCTTTTGATTTGACCAGCAACATCCATTAGTTATAACTTATATACGTTATGAGTTAACATAGATTTTTATTTCTTATTATAGTTTATTATCATTTGTAAAACCTCAGCTGTTAAAGTGAATGGATGTTGGTCAGATGGTCATTAAGCAGCACTTACCTGTACTACAGAGGCATGAAATTTATGCAAAGTACTTAATCTTGTCCAAAAGTATTTTCTTCAAATCTTTTCACTCATTTAGTTTTTGAAGCAAAAGCTTTTGCTTTTAAGGACTTGTCACATTTTCATACATTTCTACATTTTGCAGGTGTTGCATGTCCTTCGATGTAGAGTTCTCCAAAAGACAGAAAAACATGGGCATACACACAAGTCAGTATTATATTTATCTGGGCTGTTCGAGTTAATACAGACAACAAATAATGCAATTAATTTCTTTAAGACAGTTATTTTAATTTTATACACAACTGATAGTTCTACACTTTACAGTACGAGCAATTGCCGCTGAGACTCTATTCTCAGTTTTGGAGCCGTCTGTATATATGGGGAGGTGGAGCGGGAATTTCTCTTTGATGTCCAGGAACTTGTTGAGATAGGTGTTTGGGTGGGTGGTAGATGACAGGTTATGTGGGTTGGCTTTCAGTTTGATGACATATTGGAGGGCTAATTTCAGTTGTCTGTGCTCTAACGATGGTTCGTGGGCTTCTGTGTACAGGCTCTGCACAGGGGAGGTACGGTATGCCCCCAGTGCCAGTCTGATCATAAAAGGGTAAGTACACAGTGTTCCTAATAGTGTTCCGTGTGTGTGCATTTACAGAAAAGAGCAGACACCCAACTCCAGAGCAACTTACAGCTAATACAGTCTTTCAGGGTGGAGGAAAAGCAGTTAAGGCTTTAAGGCTCTTACTCAAGGACCCAACAACAGCGGTGCTGGGACCCGCAACCTTTTGGTTAATTGCCTAGTACTTTAACCGCTATGCCATCATTGCCTCCCATGAAATAGTGCATCAGCCAACACTCAGATCTATGAAATCAATATTGCACTGGCCTCTAGTTTATAAAAAAACACTGTGCTGTGTTTGTGTGTGGGTGAGTGAAAGCAGGATAAGGAAGGGTTAAGAAGTAATGCAGCTTTACAGTGCGATAACCAGTCAAAAGAATTGTAGCAACTGTTGATATTAAATAAAACAATGTAAGGGAACCGCTGCAGGATGTTAGACTTTCAGTAAATACTGATACAATACAAAAATTGCTAACTGGTGCATATGGTGTTCAGACAATACCCAGATCACAGTGTGCATTTTCACAGAAGGTATTGTGGACATTAAACGACGCATTCCTGTACAAATTAAACTCAAAAGAACTCAAATACATATTTGGAACATCTGCATACCTTCAGAAACCACTGGCCAGCGTTCAGAGAGCGCAGGTCAGTCCAGTTGAAGAATGAGGCATCATCATACTGTCGCTCTGGAAACACTCTGCTCACATCTGTGGTTCTCCTCAGAGTGCTGTCCCTCATCAAGAAGGGCACTCCATCTAGACTACAGGCAGAGACCAGTTACACTGACCTACATGAACAGATACGACCTACCACGAACATGGGAACAAGCAGCAGATGATATGCAGATGCTCTTCAGAAAGGCAACTCTTGATTCTGATTAAGCTGATTGGACGATCAGCAAATATCCTATCTATATCTGCTCATGTTACGCATCTTTGAGCTACAAAACACTGCTACTAAGCACTTCACTCTGTTTTTTGTGTAAATACACTGAAAACTGTCTGATTACTGTGTTTTTGTGGACATGAACAGACTAGAATCAACTCAGGTAAACAAGAAAACAGTTCCATCCAGTCACTGTGAGGTTTATCACCATCATTCTCCAGCCTTTCAGCTATATTCCACCAGATCTTTTCTTTAACATCCATGGTTTTATAGACAGCATGTTGCTTGTCCTACAAGTTCTGGTGCTCTGCTGCTAGCAGGATGAGCTGTTCTGCCTGACAACCGAGCTCTGATTGGTCAGCCTGTTTTTAGCACATCAGAACAACGCATAAATTAGAACAGGCTCCGATTCAAAAATTTTACGCAGCGTTGCAGGCCGTCAGTTTTGGACTCGGTGTGAAGGATGGCGTTAATATACGGGTGTTCTTTTTCAAAACTCGACGTGTTTTTTCATCTGTAAAGATCAGATTCGATGGGAAAAGGCATTACCAGCCCTCTTGATACTGAAAACTGGGGCATACTAAGTAAACAGGGTATTAATACCTTCTGAATTAAAACAGACAAGTCTTTTTGCTTTAACTTAATACTAACCAGAAACTTTCTATGACCTGGTTTGGCTGAAAACCTCCACAGATGGGAGTATTCATTTGAATTGTATGGCTCGCAGTGAATCAAATCTATTCAGTATATTCATCAGGAAAGGACCATTATAAAAAGTACTATTGCCTCCTTCCATTTGCTTGCTCTTACATCAGGATGTGCAGTGGTTGTCCCTCTGCTGTGACTGCTACACAATAGCCATGTATAAAGTGCCCTGTGTGTCATCATGCTCAAATCAAACGGGACCCTGCAATGTACTCAGTATTACTACAGCTTGTTGAAGCTCATCTGCTCCATCCTCTGATCCATAATCCATCATGACTAACTAACCTCCCAATGACTCCCAGAGAGAGAGAGAGAGAGAGAGAGAGAGAGAGAGAGAGAGAGAGAGAGAGAGAGAGAGAGAGAGAGAGAGAGAGAGAGAGAGAGAGAGAGAGAGAGAGAGAGAGAGAAGAGAGAGCGAGAGACGAGCGCAAGAGCGAGAGATGGTGCAATACTGTATTGATCTGTACTTTACAGAGAAAGGCATAAGTGGGAAAAAGGAATGAATAATTAACCTGATGGCAACCTCAGCCTCCAGCCCCACTGACATTCAAATCCTCAGAGCCCTCTGAAACGAGAGCAGTGTGTTCTCTGGAGCAAGCTGACAGAACAAAGAGAATGAAATTATGGCATTTATGTTTATTATTAAAAAAGATCAAGTTACATTAGACAGTAAACGAAAAGGCAGTTCTCATATTAAACATGTTGGATGAGGGGGAAAATGGACAGGTATAAAGACCTGTGTGACTTTGACAAGGGACAAATTGTGATGACACACAATAGGACAGGAGTATCTCCAAAATGGCAAGGTTTGCTGGGTGCTCATAGTGAGCAGCAGTGGGTATCTACTTAGGAACGAAACCACAAACGGGCGACATTGTGTTGCACAATCAAGGGCAGGCAACAACACAGTATCCCATCTGGTCCGATGAAACATAAGTAACACTGTGGCACAAATATGGGACGACGTAGCAATTTAGCAGACACAGTGTTAAGTTGCGGTGAAACTAGAGATGCACCGATTGCAATTTTCTTGGACCATTCAGATTTCTTAAACATACAATCAGCCAATTCTGATTTTGGCTGATTCCCATTGTCTTTCTGTCTATGATTATAAATTACATCATAGAGAACCATTTTTGTTCAACTTTTCTTTTGATTGAAACTTCATGGCTGAAGATTACAGCGGCTGCTGGCTTGGCCATGTGCTCTCACTAGCTTTAGCTTTAACCTCAATGACTTCTAGTTTTTTCAAATTCCTCATGTACAGTGGGGCGATGCTGTTTTAAATGTCTTATTAAATTCATTGTTCCACGCTGAAGAGCTTCCATGCTGAAGACATGGCTGTGTCCCAAGCAGATGCCTACACCCTCATTAGGATCCCTACCCTCTCTTTACAACTTTGCTTTAGGGATACATTTATTTAGGGAGACCATTTAGTTGACCAAGTAGCAGACAAAACACAACCGAAATCTAAAACTTCCTCATCATTAACATACGTCAGCAGCAGTCTCATAAATAAACCAGTGAGCTCCGGTCATTGGCCAATCATCTCTACGTGAAACTAGGCATTTGCAGGTGGCTTGGTTCTGGAAACTGCATGGCTCCGTGGGGCCAGAAGATGGAGGAGAAGAATGGCTATGAAGAGAAAGGTTCTCTCAAAATTAAGTGAAATTTTGCTCATGAAAGTCTAATGGTGCCACCAACATTTTCCCGCTGAGGACAAGATCCTACAGTGACTCTGTACCAGACTAAACAATGCCTATATGAACAATTTTACATTGTTGTACTCAATATTTATCTACATTCGCTATTGTATTATTAATTATTAGATTTTTATAATTATTTTTTAAACATGTTCTCTCTGTTAATATTTAATTAGCTTCTGTTTATTTAAACTATTACAACCCCAAATCAGAAAAAGTTGGGACGGTATGGAAAATGCAAATAAAAAAATTAAAAAAATGCCGTGTCCCTTACATTTACTTTGACATTTATTTCACTGCAGACAGTATGAAATCAAGATATTTCAGGTTTTTTCTGGTCAAGTTCATTTGCCAACACGTGTGGGAAAATTTTTTAAATGCTTAAAAACAAACTTCCTCAAAGAAAGGCTGGAAAGGATTTACCTATTTCTCCTTCTACAGTGCATAATATCATTAAAACATTCAAGAAATCTGGAGGAATTTCAGTGCGTAAAGAGCAAAGACATGAGTGCTGAAACTGGACCTTGGAGCAATGAAAGAAGGTCATTGTGACAAAGGAAGTGTGTCACTTGACACTTGCTACCTACCTAAACATTGTCACATACCAGGTGTTCATATGTTTTGGTCCATCAGTGTGTATGTGTACACGTACACACACCCACACCAAGTTTGTGAACCCTTTAGAATTATCCCATGTTTCACAAATGGGATAAGGTTCTCAAATTCAACCATGGCTGAGACCAAAGAGCTGTCAAAGGACACCAGGAAGAAAATTGTTGACAGGCTGGGAAGAGTGAATCTACAATAAACATTAAGACATATAAGACCATTGATAATCTCCCACGATCTGGGCCTCCACGCAAGATCTCATCCTGTGGGGTCATCTTCTTGACAACATCTGGGATCAACCAGTTTCTGTATGATGAAAGTTTCCTTCAAGTTTAATTTTGGTTCAAACTGCAACAATGAGTGTGTATACATTCAGTTAATAATCCGATCATAATTGGATTTCTGCAGGTCTCTGAGATTTGGCTTCTTTTGGGATTGTTTCCATAGATATAGTGGATCTGTTTCTCACAGGATCTGGCAACCACACATTTAAATGCAGCAGGGAATTAAACACAGCAAATTGTCTAGCAATCACTTTTGAGGAGACTCTGAAACGCAGTATACGCTCGAGAACATGAATTATTTACTATTCATTAACTTATATTTAATTATTAAAGCTGAAAGTTTATGCCACACCCTTCTGAGAGATTATTGACTGGTTGCAAAGTAGAAACTTTGATTATTGCCAGAGGGTTTCCCATTACCTGTTTACTCAAGGGCATGCTGATTGGATTAATTCCAAAAACAGGTTTTCTGCAGTTATCGGATTATTTAGTGCATGTAAACGCACAATCTGCTAATCTCTTCTCCATAGCACCACACATGCTCTGTAGGGTTTAGATCAGGGCTCTGGCAGGACTAATCTAACACTTCATTTCTAAAAGTTTGCATTCATATTGCCCCTGTACATGGACTTCATGATGACAGCTATCCAGCAAGCTGCATGACACACAGTCCCAGACTTTTCCACCTCTGTGCTTCACAGAACCAGTGCAGATTGGTTGGAATTCTCCTTCTTTGCACCACACAAATACAAATGTATCTGCCATCATCTGAAAACAAGTCTTCCACAAAGCACTCTTTCTGTGCACATTTCTCTGCAGATTTCACTCCTGCCTTCTATTCTTGAGACTGGTTTCCGCTACATTACTCTCCTTCTGTAATGATCTTAATTCATGCTGTTTTAAATCATTTGCATACCGAGTTGTATCTGGTAATACTTGGTAATCCCTAAAGCAATAACTTCTGCTATTTCTCACTAGTTTTTCTTGATTTTACACTTATCCTGTTCAGTCATCTTAAGATCTTTCAGAGTCTGTGTATTTTTTGTTTACAATTAAAAGACAATAATGCAGTCCTACTTTATCCGTTTAATAAAACAGAAACATTATATAGTAATGGAAAAAAAAAGAATCAAGTGACTTAATGCACGGAGTACAAATAAAAGAGAGCAAAAAACAAAGAAAAGAAACATGGCAGAGTTCAGAGGTCAAATTAGAGAGAACTCTATAAATAGAGGAATTAGAAATTAGAAATCATTACAACCAGCATAACAACTAGACAATCAGCACAACTACTTGAAGACAATAAAACTAGTGTGATTATCACAATAACATTTTAACACTTGACAGCACTCAAAGTGACCTTGCCATTTCCATCAGGAGAAATGATCCATCCACTGAGGCTGCATGAGCTGCGGTTGGAGCTAGGAATTGGATTTATGCCTTGTGCTAGGCTTCACCCTTTCAGGCTGGCATTTACACACACAAACCATCCCAATAATAAAATCTTTTATCTTCTGGAGGATGTGTTGAAATTATACTGGAAATTAGAGCTCGTCTAACTGGTGGACTTACCATGGGAGCTCCATGGTAGGCGATGACCGCAGGTCGTGCTTTGAGGTTGTGTCGCTCCATGATGCAGGGTGAGGAGATGGACAGAGGGGTCAGGTAGAGGCACAGCAGCACGGCCAGGTAGATAACCAGAATGATTATCTGAAACCCTGCAGCACACACAGCAGCCTTCTATTAGTACAGGTCAGTGTTCGATTTCACACCATTTTTATTTAATCATAGTTTTAGTGCTAGAAATGAAATATCCTCTAAGATATTCAGTCACTGGTGTCATATTGAGTAACATGGTGGACATATTTGCTTAAAGGACACCTGAAAACCTCGTTATCTCGCTACGTCTGTTTCATGGCCATTTTTGGCGGGAGCCGAGTTTGGCGAATTCTGGCTACTGCGCATGTGCATCCCGCCGTTACAAAAGGGCCAAGACTTGCCGCCCCCCTCTCCGACACATTTACTAATATGCTGATTGGTCCTTTCAAATGCTGGGGTGGGGCTTCTGTGCTACAGTCCCGTTCATATTTCATCCAGTGAGCAGTCTCCCCCTTATATAATGTCTCTGATAACAGACAGGGGCTGCACATCATCCGGCGTTACAAGTTTAAATTAGGATTAAAGTGCCACCTACTGACTGTCTAAAACATGGTGGCTTAGCAGGGTGGAATTTTATTGCTGGCTAAACATTTGCCAAATTTTAAGCTTGGCGAGGGCGAGCGGCTAGAGGTAAAGTGCATGGAGGGAAATCCATCCTGTCGTCACAGGTGGTGAGAGATAATGAGGATAGACTAATCTGTACAGAATAATTACTAAATATTAGTAAATATCTGCTGCATCAGAAGTAGACAATCGTGCCCGCATGTGACGACCGACCCGGTCTGAAGGCACCACTGGGACTTCTGGGTGGTACAGCGATCTAATACGCCAGACCACCCAGAAGTCCCAGTGGTGCCTTCAGACCGGGTCGGTCGTCACATGTGGACACGATTGTCTACTTCTGATGCAGCAGAAAACCCCCATATTAGACCGGTGTACCACCCAGAAGGCACCACTGGGACTTCTGGGTGGTACAGCGATCTAATATGGCAGAAGTCCCAGTGGTGCCTTCAGACCTGACGCACCTGACACAGTTTATAAAGGTTAGGCATTTATTAACTGTTAATGTCCTGTTTAGGATACTGAAGCCCATCCCGATACTCATTGGGCATAGGAGGATGGGCACCCTGAACACAGCACCAGTAAATGACATGGCACCAGTCAAACACAGAGTCTTTAAGGAGTTGCTCTCACCCGATGCTTCCTTAATTAGGGCTTGATATTTATCAAGCTGTTTTGTGACAGTACTCCATTGTAAAAAGCGCTATATAAATACATTTGACTTTGGTGAATTGCTGCTGTGCTGTACGAGCACAAACTAGCCATGAAAAGTCAACTGATCTCACCTTACTCCAAACTGATGGCACAGTTTATGTATCACAATCGTCATTCTCATCTTTTAGTAAATGCATTGAAAAAACAGCATGTCAAGACATATATTCCAATAGCTAACGAATCGCACATTTTAAGAAATTTAAGGAAGCTAAAACTCCACAGTGTCTTTAGTATGAATAATAGATTTAATAATCAGTATAATGTGAGCAACTCCATTCCTGCAGCTCTGCAGAGTGACCTGCTGATGTGCGTCATCCTGTTCAGATGTTAACAGCAATGCCCGTGATCTTTAGCTGATGTTAAGGCCAAGTTAAAACTCAACAAGGACTCCACAAGGAAATGCTGATGTACTGACATCACTTCACATTAAACAGCTCATTGAGTTAGCAGGTGAGACTGTGACAGCGGAACACGGGAATGCAGAGGTTGTAACACCTCATTAATCATTAACAACTTGTCAATGGGATGTGATTAATGTGAGGTGAGTGTGTGGTGAGAAAATGAGCTTACTAGTCCTCTCAGCTCGGGCCACCTGTCCAGCCACCAGCCAGGCCAGAGCTGTAAGTGCAGCAACTGCACCGATGTGCAGGAACGGTCCTGTGGCCTGGGTCACACAAACAAAAACACGTACACATATGAACTTCATCTGGTGGTGTTGTGGGTCTCAAACTGTAGCAATGATGCCAATGTCAGAGTGTGAGCAATTCCACAATCCGTCTCAAAAGAGAGAACTGGAGAACTATCAACTAAAAATATTTCATTAATTGTGTTGAAAGGAAGAAAATATCCCCTACACCATTACACCACCACCGGCAGCCTGAGCTACTGATAGAAGGCAGGATGGATGCATAAATCCATCTAAAATCACACACACACACGCTTGAAAGTTTGTGAACCCTTTAGAATTCAGTTCATGGACAGATGTCCTGACATTTTCCTTTAAAATTCTCTGATATCATTCAGAATTCATTGTTCCATCAATGATGGCAAGCCGTCCTGCCCAGATGCAGCAAAACAGGCCCAAACCATGATACTACCAACACCATGTTTCACAAGATGGGATAAGGTTCTTATGCTGGAATGCGGGTTGCAGTGTTTTTTTCCTTTCTTCAAACATAACACTTTTCTTTTTAACCAAAAAGTTTCTATTTTGGTCTCAATCCATCCACAAAACATTCTTCCAATAGCCTTCTGGCTTGTCCACGTGATCTTTAGCAAACTGCAGATGAGCAGCAATGTTCTTTTTGGAGAGCAGTGGCTTTCTCCTTGCAACCCTGCCATGCACACCATTGTTGTTCAGTGTTCTTCTGATGGTGGACTCATGAACATTAACATTAGCCAATGTGAGAGAGGCCTTCAGTTGCTTAGAAGTAACCCTGGGGTCCTTTGTGACCTCGCCAACTATCACACGCCTTGGTCTTGGAGTGATCTTTGTTGGTCAACCACTCCTGGGGAGGGTAACAATGGTCTTGAATCTCCTCCATTTGTACACATTCTGTCTGACTGTGGATTGGTGGAGTCCAAACTCTTTAGAGATGGTTTTGTAACCTTTTACAACCCGATGAGCATCAACAACTCTTTTTCTGCGGTCCTCAGGAATCTCCTTTGTTCGTGCCATGACACACTTCCACAAACATGTGTTGTGAAGAGCAGACTTTGATAGATCCCTGTTCTTTAAATAAAACAGGGTGCCCACTCACACCTGATTGTCATCCCATTGATTGAAAACACCTGACTCTAATTTCACCTTCAAATTAACTTCTAATCCTACAGGTTCACATACTTTTGCCACTCACTAATAAGCAATATTGGACCATTTTCCTCAATAAATAATATTTGTGTATTATTTAATATAATAGCTATGAGGTGACTTCACTATCCCTTACGCCACTGCGATGAATTGAAGGATTACATCACGCAATAACATACAAGTTAACGCACACCTCCTTTCTTTCTTGTACATACCTGGAGAGATATGGCGATGATATCCCACTCCTCGCGCCATATCTGACTTACTGATATCACGCCAACGATGGTCGTGAGCAATGCTGCAGTCACTCCAATCTAAGAGGTCAAAAAGACAGCAAGCAATCAGATATTCCAAAAGCATCAATACAACCATCAAAAAGAAATCAAGCCTGAAAAAAAACACCTTTATTATTTGACAAGTCCCAAAGATACAGCTTTTGTCATGAAATGACCTTGTGTGCTGTGTATGCAGGCTGATTATTCAGCTCACACACTTGCATGGGTCATATGTAGGTGAACAGTGACGAATACCTTATGGAGCCAGTGCAAGTTCAGCTGCTGTCCAACTGCTATGTGACAGAGCGCTAAAATCTGCAGCAAAGACACAAACGTAGGTGAATCATCAAATACTGATGGAATTCATGAATACAAAAGCTGTCATTGTTAAATATATTCAAAACAAAATATATTCAAAACAAAAAGGGCTGAACGGTCACCTGGGGCCCTGGTTTGGTGAGGGGCTGCTATGTTGATTTTTTTAAATAACTTAATTATTTTAGCTATTCCCACACTGAGCAAAAAACTTAGAATAAATAAATAAATTACCTGCGTTGGGACTGTCAGTCACCAGTCTGAAATGTAGCTCAGGCTGGATCTTTTCTTTAATAATTTAACACTGGCCAACATGAGTATGTTAAAAATTAAGAAAAAAAAAAAGAAAACAGGCAAAACTATATTAAGTTATTAGAAGAGCACAGTAACTTTCTTACGTAATAATAGTATCTAAGGCACTCAGGTGGCGCAGAAGCAGTTAGCTAGCCCACCACAACAGTGACCCAGGCTCGAACTCTAGTGGAGAATTTTTGCCATTTTGGGCAGCATCATTAGCCGTACCTAAGGGAGGGGAGGCCGGTCATTTCATCTTGATATGTTGTGGAGAAGAAAATTTATGCTTCTTTCATTTAGCTTAAATGAAAAAAGCACAGGAGTGTGAGCAGCATTCTCCATTCAGGTTAGTCCCTATTAAATGTTTCCTGTTGTAAGTGCAAACCCTAAAACTGCGAAAGAAAAAAATAAAAAAAACCTGTCGCGCACTGTCTCCCTATTTTATCCTAAAGTAATTAATATCTTTATAAGCAGAGGAAGGTGCAGGAGGAAAATGGCAGGTGCAGGCAGAGGAAAAAGCCACTTACAGTTACGATACACTGATACACAGTCACTTGATCCAGAATTAGATTTGGCAATGGCTGAATCACCGATTGCTTTACTTTAGTTAAACTCCACTTGACTAAGGTTTCTGGTTATTATGACTCACTTCTGCAAAGTGAAGAAACATATTTCAAATTCCAGAAACTCGAATAACCTTGCTCATCCCTGCTCTGATGTGTGGATTCTTTTAATCATGTGGATGTGACGGAGTGAGAAGACGGCTCAGAAGACAAATTCCACCCTCCCAAATCCAAGGCACACCCTCAACGCCTCAGAGCCATGAAAACTAGGCATCAGGAGAGCTCACCATTAAAAATGCAATATAGGTGAAGCCTGCAGCCGTCGTAGCAAGTATGGGAACAGTTCCATCACTCCACTGTCCGGATCGGTTGTATAAATACCTGGAAGAGCAGGAGACAGTCATCGAAACACTTTTATTGTTAAACCCAGTGCTGGGAAGTGACAGACTGAGTCACAGTTACACACCAAGTACTGCGAAAAGTGAATCTGCTGCTTCTTCTGACTCATCTCTCAAGGGTAATAATTGCACACTACGCTGTAGTACAGACTGGCTTATTACAGCCATAAAGAAATGAAGACCTCCATTATCGTTACTATCGTTTTACATTCATGTAAAAGTGAAGCTGATCCTACAGTGGTGCTTGAAAGTTTGTGAACCCTTTAGAATTTTCTATATTTCTGCATAAATATGACCTAAAACATCATCAGATTTTCACACAAGTCCTAAAAGTAGATAAAGAGAACCCAGTTAAACAAATGAGACACAAATATTATACTTGGTCATTTATTTATTGAGGAAAACGATCCAATATTAGTCCACCAACCAAAAATGTCCAGCCACCAGCATCCTGTGAGCACTGATGAAGGACAAACAGTGCAACAACAGATGAGGTGCTGTCTCTGACTTTACAGCTACAAGGTGGTTCAATATGGTAGGTGTGTCTAATCGAGTGCACAGTGTTTAAAAACTCCAGCAGCACTGCTGTGTCTGGTTGTACCAGCAAAACCCACACTAACACACCACCACCATTGTCAGTGTCACTGCACTGCCAAGAAGAATCCACCACCCAAATAGTACCTGATCTGTGGGGATGCTGAAGTAAAGGAGATGAACAATGAACTACAGTCTGTAATTGTAGGACTACAACATGCTTCTATATGGTAAGTGGAACTGCTAAAATGGACAATGAGTGTAGAAACAAGGAGGTGTACCTAATAAATCTAAAAAAGAGTGGCAGCTTAACTATGCTGGGACCCTCAACCTTCAGGTCAATAGTGCAGTATATTAAACTCTATGCCATAACCATTCCACGAAGGGAAATGTGAGCTAGCAACAATATGTTTTTCCTTTAAATAAGCTGGGTGACTGATGCTGTATGACTGTGTCCTCACCAGTTAAATTCATTGTAGTCGTTGTGTGCTTCCCACCAGAAGTAAAACCATACCATCAGCAAAGCAAAGGTCCCAAAGAGAATGAGGGTCCACATACACTCCCACTGCAAATGAGAATAAAAAAAGCCACTTGTTAACCAACAGATATACAAACATGCTAATACAACAATAGAGGCCAGGATGCGACCACAAATGGTGAACAAACAGAGCTTAGAGAACAAAAAAAGTATGAACTCGGCGCACTCATGTTTATGACATTTAAAAAACATCTTTAAATGGAGGTCGTGAGAACGACCATATTAAGCACAGAAAAAGGCATTTGCAAACATGGAACACTGAAGCAAGCAGAGAAGCTGCAAATCAAATACACTGCTATATTTAAAATGGGAGGAGGTAGCTCAGTTTTAAAGGCTCCGGACTACTAAGCAAAAGGTTGTCAGCTCAGATCCTGGCTACATGCTGTAAATGTAAAAATGCTCCGATAAAAACTCTATAAAAGGTGAAATCCAGGAATTCTGATCCAATCACATACTTGGGTAAGAATTTGCTTTTGATATCCACTGTAATCATGAAGATTAATTTTAATCTTTTGGGTTTAACACAAATGAGGCCCTACGAAGAGATCAGCTGTGCCATTTCATATCATTTCACACTCTTTCATCAGCCATAAAGAGCGCTTTGAAGAACATGCACAAGAAGTGGCTTGTTTGGACTTTTCGGACACATCATGCTTCCAGTAAAAGTTCTGTTTAGAACTTTTTTGCAATCCAGATTAGCAACACCAAATGTACTACGTTTTAATTATGTTACAGCTGCTAACACACCTGGCTCAACAATTCAGCTGTCTCCAACCTTCAATTACATGGTTCATGAGAGACTGAAGCTGATCGGAACAAAATGCAGCCTCGGTGGGATTCAAGAGTAACCATTAGGGTTGGGTATCGTTTGCATTTTATCCATTCTGATTCATCTTAATTGCTTCCAAAATGGTGAGACAAATGTACAAAATGTTTAGGTATAAATAATACATTTCAACCTCAAAAGTAATCATTTTAAAATAAGCCTATAAGTAAAAAGCTTAACGTGGCTTAATGTACTAAAGCAGTGACCTAGGAACACCAAACTTCTCAATTACTACCGATCATAAGTGCTCTCTACTGCTGAAATGATGCTCATGTGGTCCATAGGGAAAGTAAGACAGACAGTAGTAACTGAGAGAAGTTTGGTGTTCCTAGGTCACTGGTAAACCTTTCTTCACGTTAAGCGTTTATAGTCTCCCGGTTAACGCAGCATTTGAGCTAGGATGGTGCAGTTGGTGGAACCTGACTGCTGAAGCTCAATATTATGCTGGTGCTTCAGGTGTTTTGCCATTTTAGAGGTGAAATGTCCTTTATAACAGATCAGCTTTCCACACACTGCATTTAGCCTTTTCTCTGAAAGTGGAGTTATACATTTGAGCGCCCATTTTCCAGCACAGGTGCTATAGCAGATCAATACAAAACTACATGATGAAAACTACAGTCCTGGCCAATAGATGTTCGTATTTTTGCACTAATCGTGGCCATGTTTTTAGAGCATAAAATGCATTAGTAGGAATCGATACGTGGAATTGAAATTCTATTTTCTTAGCAGGTACCCGGTTCTTGGAATGTGTTCCGAATCAGGAACCGGGTTTCACAACCCAACCCTAGTAACTATGCTATCGGGTAGGGGTGTAACGATACACTGCTCATGGTTCAATTTGATTCATGATACTGAGTCCATGATTCGATTTTCCCTTGATTATAAATTTTACACTCAATAAAAGACATTCCCTTTTTATATCTGAGGTGTAAACAATGCACATTTTCTTGCATAAGCTTTTAACCAAAACTTGTCGTCCCGTGAAATTAAAAAATTTTAACAACTGGAAATGTAAATAACTAAGTGCCATCTTAAACTTAAAATCACAGTAAACAAATTAGCTTTCATTAAAACATCACCTTATAGAATGGAAGATGTGCCATATGAGACATACCATTGTGCCCTGTGGCGTTCAAAAAATGCAACTGCTTACTATTTACAACAAAAGAAGAAGCGATTTTTAAATGTAGCAGGACCATCACATGCTATGTTTTTTGTCTGAACTCTATCCACTTTTGCTTTCTTTAATTTTCCCTTCTCTTGTTGCGTCATGGAGATTTTTCCACATAGTCAACTTAAAAAAAATCTTAAGACGACTGAAGTCAATGGGGGACAAACTCTATTCTACTTCTGATGATTTTGGAAGTAAATTGAGGGTCAACAGACTTTTCACCATACAGTGGAACATCAGTTCTCGTTAATTCGTTCCACAAGGCTTGAGACCCGGAAATGAGTACCGAGCAAATTTTTTCCAAAAGGAATAATGTCCATTGAATGAATCAGTTTCAGACCCCCAGAAAATCCACACTGTATAAGACATTATATGCATTAATAGAGTTGGACTGTACATGTGCTCCTGAATTACAAAGAGGGACATTTTTCGACAAATCCATCATAAGTTAAATGTAACATGAACTGAGGAGTTTAACGAGTGTTTGGTGTATCATAGCAGATTGGCATCTTCCGGTCCACCTTAAATGACTGCAGTTACATTAAGGTGCCTGTAGATGGAGATTCCGCCTCATGATAAGTAAACAAGTTCATGTTTTAAACTTACATTAAACTACAGGTGACCAAAATAATTAACACAATGCTTATTTATAATAAAGGGTTGAAAAACCTCATGTAATTTAGTGAGTAATGGATTGAAAGTGCAAAACACTTTTTTGGTTAACTTCAGCCTGTGTTCTGGACCATCCAATTCCTCTTTTGCTTTCAGGTTTCCTTTCGACTGGCTCTTATAAACGAACCTTTTTAGAACCCATGGAGATTTATTTGCACTAAGAGTACTGTACTGTAGATGCAGAAATAAAGAAAAACACGATAAACACAGCGCAGATTTGCTCTGAGCGAGAGCTATTGTGAATCTGAACGACTGAATCACTGTGTACCGAATCGTGAATCAAGAATCGTAAACGAGTTTCGGTTGACATTCTAGATACCATTTATAGCATTATTAGCCAAAAGGAAACGGTTGTTGAAGGTAGTAAAGGATTTTGGAAACTTCCTTACATGGCTTTCCTCTTTACATCATGTCAGCCCACTAAATGATCAGTGTAACCATGGGGTTGACAACATATTTCTGATAAAAATTACCTAACAAGATAACACAGCATTAAAATGGTACTGTTCTGGTAATGAGATCTTCTGGTAATGAGATCTCTAAGATCCCTGGTTGGATCCGTGTTCGTGTGGGTTTTCTCCAGGTACTCTGGTTCCCTCCTACATTCCAAAGACGTGCGTTAGGTTAATTGGTGTTTCCAAAGTGCCCCTTAGAGTGTGAGTGTGCATGTGCTCTATGATGGACTTGCGCCCCGTCTATGGTTGTTCCTGCCTTGTGCCCTGTGTCGCCGGCTAGGCACCGGCTCTTCCGCCACTCTGTATAGGATAAGTGGATAACACAATGAATGAATGTTCTGGTAATCTCTAAAATGTTTTCTGTTTAGTGAATTATTTTTAAAGAAATCCCTTTCTTTACTGTCAAATACAAGCAAGCAAAAATGTGCTCAACTACAAATAACACAAAACACTGCCTTCAAGCTAGATGGGGTATCACACAAGCAGGATTACTCATGCTTACACCTTATGCTTACACCTGCACCTCGTGTTTTCATGGACAGGCTCCAGACCACCCAACCCTGACCAGAAAAAGTGTGATTAAAAACTGGAAAAAAAAAATCTGCAAGATTTTAACCTACATATCCTGTCAGAGAAGTTCTTCAAAGAAATCCACCAAGGCATTTTTAGCATTGTGGACTTAAACATACAAGACTGTTTGCCAGACAGAAAACAACTACCCTGTACTGCATCTGAATTCAGATATCTGATCCATGTTAGTTGCACGCATTTCCAAAGACTTTTGCTTTTTTACATGACCACATTTTACAAAGTCATAATTTCTTCAAACCAAAATTAAACATTGGACACAACAAAATGCTACAAACCCTCCAAATGTATATTCCAAAAAAGGAGCATTGTGATAACTTTAGGCCAGTGGTTCTAAATCTTTTTATATACCCGCCCGCCTTTTTTATATACGGAACCGAGTGGAGGAAAAAGCCACTCATGTTCCACAGAAATGCATTAATGTATAGGCCAAAAGCATGGGTCAGACCTCCATGTATCCAAGACCACAAAAAGCTCACGGGCCACAGGCTGAGAATCCCTGGCTTAGGCCATTAAGATCCTACAGCATGTCATTATGGGTAATGTACAGTGGCTTTCCTGGGTGAAGGTGAAAGTAGTATAAAACTGGTACACGGGGCGGTTCTAGGATCAGAGCTTTAGGAGTTCTCAGCACCGAATGAGACCAAAGTTTTTTTTTTACCAAACACGATACAGTGTAATGTAATTTTGAACTGGCATTACCACACCTGAAGGAGGAACAGCTAACCTTTTGGGTAGGGGGAACACTGCGACTGGAAGGACACCAACAAATCTCAGAAAACTTCCTTAATGCTGAGCCTAAGCCACAAAGCCATCACTTGGATCATACCATTTGTGAGGCAAGGGGGAGCTGCTGTATGTTAAAATACTATGTTTATACCATATCCCATCTATGGATTTAACAGTATTTCAGCTTATCAGAGACAAACTTGCAAAACAAACAAAAAAACCCACACCCGACCCGAAAACAAAACAAAAAAAACAACTATTTTAGGGGTGCTGGGACTCAAATAATGGGTGCTTTTAGGGGACCCCTAAAAAGGGACTAGACACACCTATGGTGGTACACAAGCATTTTTGTTTGTTTTTGTAAAAAAAGGTCTGTTTAAACTTCCAGAAGCTATTTTACAGTATGAAAACTTCAGGCAAAACAATGCCTTGAACAGGTTACAGTGGAAGACCAAAAGTCTGAGACCATGAGTGAAAAAGCTTCTATTAAGAACTTTTCTCAAATGTAATACAATAACTACAAATCATTACAAATCATACAATCAGCATCAATTGAATCTTGGAAAAAAAATACATAGATTTCAATATTGATTAGTATTTACATTGTTCACCCTTCTGCTGTAATGTCAGAACTGTGCACTCAAACTGGCATGGACTCCACCAGTTTGTGCAAAATCTGGTTGTCTATGTTATCCCTGCATGATTTCACAATATTCCAAAGAGCATTTTGTGATGTTACTGGATGCTTGGCTTTCTCATTCATAAATGCCTGATGGGGCTCATTTGTTTGTTTGATTTATTTAACATCACTTTCAGGATCAATGGCTATTTAACAGCAGACATAAGATTACATCAAAACATCTAGTCATACTTCCTCAGATTGGGCAGATTGAGGGCAATCAATTAAACTAATGCATGTCTTTGGATTGTGAGAAGAAAGAGGGGCATTTGGGAGGACACAGGGAGGACATGCCAACTCCACATAGGTGGAGTCTGAGGTCAGGATGCCTGATGGGGCTTAAGTCAGGTGACTATGAAGGAAATCGAGTAACTATTTCCTAAGGGTACTTTCTTGAACTTAATTGACTTCCATCAGTTCATATAAAAGTCCAGACCCAGGGTTTACCAGTAGAACATTACTCAGAGCATCTCACTCCCTCTTCCGGCTTGTCTTATTTCCACAGTGCATCCTGGTGCCAAAAGTAAATGTGACATAAAACAAAATTTTGCATGAAGGAATGTTTGTAATAAAAATCTATCATAGTAGTTGTAATCTCAAATTAGCCATAAAGGAAACAATTTAAACAACCACATAATGTATATGCTGTCTAGCAAAAATCCCTTAATGTTTACAACTGATGCAGGCAATATTATTCATTATTATTCTATAATATTCAAGATCAATTTGATTCTACTGTCAAACCCATTACGCTGAATTATATACATGAAGATGGGAAACTCAAAATCAATATCATAAACACACTAGTTCTGCCTGACACCAGACATTTTACAACCTATCATAAACATTATAGAGCATTATAAAGTCAGCTCACTTTTTACCCAAAGGTCAAGTCAAGTCAAGTCAGATTTATTTATATAGCGCTTTTTACAATGGAGCATTGTCTCAAAGCAACTTTACAAGTTTAGATTATCTCCTAATAACTACGTCCAATCCCAAAATTGAGCGAGCCTAGGGCGACAGTGGCAAGGCAAAAAAAAACTCCCTAGTTCTAGGAAGAAACCTTGGAGGGACCAAGACAAAAGGGACCCAACCTCCTTGGGCGGCATAGATGATAAATCTAAGGGCGAACTAAAGTCATGGAGTCAAAGTTCGAAATAGAATGTGAAGTATGCACATCGACATTAAGTGGCCGGGTTATGATGATAAATCTAAGAGCGAAACTAAAGTCATGGAGTCATGCTCGAATAAAAATGTGAATTATGCACAGTGGAGCTCCATTCAGATGTACATCATGTGTGGGGCGGGAACTGCCGGAACACAGCTCGGAGAGAAACAGAAAATGTAATTAGTTATTGATTAAGAGCACAGTGTCTATTAACAATCACTGATGCCATGTCAATCACTGATGCCAAGTGTAGCATGAGACCCCGGCAGCATTAGCTATAGCAGGCATAGCTAGAAAGCTAGAAGAGAGGGAGAACTGGAAGGAAACACAGCCAAGAGGGATCACATGAGACATTGGCAACCCCACGAGCGGGCAGAAGACAGCAACCCAACGTCTCTGATCACCATAAGACTCTTTTATGACTATGAACCCCCAGCTCTGCCCTTATTCTAAGGCAAGTTGCATGAGTCAAGATCACGAGGACCCAAGCCTAGTTCAGCCAGACCGCCCACCCGACACTCCCGGCAAGCGGACAAGGCAGGCAGGCCAGACATGACTTCAGACTCGGCCTCAGCAACCCAAACCATTGCAACCTGGTCTAAATCTAGTCCAAAAGCCTGCGTAAATAAGTATGTCTTTAGCCTAGACTTAAAAACTTTGGAGGGTGTCTGATTCTCGAACGAAAGTGGGAAGTTTATTCCATAGTTGGGGGGCCATGTATGAGAAAGCCTTTCCCCCTGCTGTGACTTTTTTAATTCTAGGAACTAAAAGAAGTCCTGCACCCTGCGAACGAAGTAGACGAGTGGATTGTAAAACTCTAAGAGGTCACTCAGATAATGTGGGGCCAGGCCATGTAGAGCTTTATAAGTTATAAGAAGTATTTTGTAATCAATGCGGAAATTTGACTGGTAACCAGTGCAGTGATGATAGAACAGGAGTGATATGATCAATTTTCTAGTTCGAGTTAGCACTCGGGCAGCTGCATTCTGAACTAACTGAAGTTTATTTATAGATTTACTAGAGCATCCAGTAAGTAAGGCGTTACAGTAATCCAACCTTGAGGTTATAAACGCATGAACAAGTTTTTCTGCATCATTAAAAGAGAGGATATTTCTAAGTTTAGCGATATTACGTAATTGAAAGAAAGCAATTCGAGTGATGCTGCTAATGTGCGCATCAAAGGAGAGATCTGAATCAAGTGTGACCCCTAAGTTTTTTACAGACGGACTGGGCAATACTGGACAGCCATCTAGATTTAGGATAGATGTAGCTAACCTGTCTCTCACAGCCTTGGGTCCCACTAATAGCACCTCAGTTTTATCTGAGTTAAGAAAGAGAAAATTAAATAACATCCAATCTTTTATTTCCTTTACACAGTCCTCGATTTTGTTGATTGTAAGGCTGTCATTAGGTTTGGCTGATATGTACAGCTGTGTATCATCTGCATAGCAGTGGAAATTAATGCCATGCTTACGAATAACTGAGCCTAGTGGCAGCATGTACAGAGAGAATAAAAGCGGGCCAAGCACTGACCCCTGAGGCATGAGAAGACATTTTTTAGATAGTTTGTGACACCATTTGTATGCTTATTAATTTGTAGTCCTTCATTATTTTTGTGTCTCATAGTAGGTGTCACTCCCATCACATCATTGGGATTATTTATGACCAACAATGACAATCAGTCAGCAACAGTGGCAGGTAAACAGCGTTCCAATGTTTTCCTTCAACACATTACGTCTGACATTTAGCCAAATGACACAACTGTAATCAATACTAGTTGTAAAAAGGGATTGTGGTAGCCTAGCGGGTAAGGTACTGGACTATGGACCAGAAGGTCCAGGGTTCAAATCCCACCTCCGCCAAGCTGCCACTGTTGGGTCCTTGAGCAAGACCCTTAACCCACAATTGCTTGGATTGTAAGACTGTACCAATTGTAAGTTGCTCTGGATGAGGACGTCTGCTAAATGCTGTAAATGTAAATATAAAAGAAAGATGTAAAGAAACAGCTTGAAGAGATCTAATGTGGAAAACAAGTATACATTTTGAACATATTCTCATATTCTTACCAAAAACAGGCTGTTTCCTCAAGATCTTACAGATGGGAATGTGTTTGGGAATTATATAAGAAAGCTGATGCAGGCAATAACAACATTCAAGGTAGAGGGGTTTAAATGAATATCCCGATTAAGCCAATAAACATGTTCATTTGTTGTGTATTCATTATTCGAATATCATTATTCTGTAAGTAAGCCCAGAAACAGGTTTTGGTATTAGGAGATGCAATACAGATGTGTGTCCATATTTTTTTAAAACTACAAGACCTTGTAAATTGGATATATGGGATGGATTATCTGGTACTGTTTCTATACAGGATAAGTAAGGATGCTGTAATTTTGCCAGTTGCCAGAAAAGATGATATATAAAATAAATGTAAAAGATAATAGAAAGAAAACTATCCTGAAAAGGGAAAACATCTAAAAACTGGAATCGAAGATGTTGGCATGTCATGAAGAAAACTTAATGTAAAAGTACTCGAATGACAGTCCATGAGAAATCGTCTCTAGGGCCCTGTGAAATTCGTTTGATTTTTTTCCAAATTCAATTTTTATTTTTTGTAATTTTATTTTTTTTCCCACCACTATAATTTTAAGGTTTTTAAGTGTTTTCCTTTAATAAAATAACTACAATCAAACAATCAATAGCAAAATGGAGTCTTTGTATTTAATGAAATTTCTGCTATAACATTTAGCAACATCAAAAAGATAAATGAAAGTTGTAAAAACAAATAAGGAAAGGTTCAAGGTGATATTTTATAACTATAGATAAAAGTGCAATTTGTAACTTCATTTGACTTCAACAAACCTAATCCCTCAAATCGTTAGGATATTTGTTTTGCAATTAAGACTAGAGATACACCTGAATGCGCTAAAAACAAAATCAAACACTACCTCATCATCGATATGCGTCAGCACCGGTCTCAAAAACAAAGCCACTCGTATATAAGTGTTAGTTACAGAAATCAGTAAATTCAAATACGCATACACAAGATTTTTTTTTTCCAAAAAGATTTTTTCCTATAAAGAATTCCCATTATCCAAATATTCACTATCTAACCCATCCTTGGATGTGTATGACTATAGGTAACCTTAATTACTGCATTTCAGATATGTGATAATTAATTTAAATGCACGTCACGTCAAGACATGTCTATAAAGTGTAAATGTTAAATTCACAGCCAGGGAGTCTTGATAGATGTTTTGTTCTCAATAAAGATTAGTAATACTTTTTATACATAATGTTTTAAGGCAGTATGAGCTAAAATTCACATCACAATATTTTTCACTATTAATACCATAACGATATATCATGATATATCAAAAAATAAATAAAAATAGATGAGGCTGTATTTAATTTTAATTATTAAGAACCAACTACAGTTCAAAAGTAGTCATAATAAACATGCTATAAAGTCAAAACATAAGAGTGCGTAATTTCAGTAGAAAAATATTTTCAGTGCGTTTGCCAGTCGCAGATGTTTAAATCCAAATAAATCTAAATCTAGGCATTTAGCAGACGCCCTTATCCAGAGTGACTTACAACTGATACAATCCAAGCAATTGTAGATTAAGTTTTTGCTCAAGGACCCAACAGTGGCAGCTTGGCAGAGGTAGAAGTCTGACCTTCTGGTCCATAGTCCAGTACCTTAACTGCTAGGCTACCACAGTGTTTGTGTGTACTCTGTTTTTTGTGTGTGGCATGTGTGTGATTGTTTCCGTTTCACTATTTCTGGGTTTATCATGGTATGGAAAACTCCATATCATGGAACAGTGTCTTACCAGTATTCACTTTAATACCAAGAACATGCTAGAACTTTAGGTGAAAACATGAATAATTTAAGATCTGCCACTTCTACCTACATTCACTCCAAATACCTAGTGTTTCTCATTTTGCAAGTTCCTGAATATAGTTACAATGTGTATAGCTTGTTGCCCACACCAACCATAATGACCACTTTGCAGAAGTCCTATTTTCACAAGTAGATACAACAAGCACAAAAATAATGCATAAGTATGATACATTTACACAAAATGCACCCACACATTTCTGCTTGAACTACTCACATGACAACAGTGAACAATCAAACAGTGGTAAACCTACACAGACATGAGAGGCAGGGCTACAAAGGATCAATTTTGTAACACATTTTAGCATTGTGTGTAGGCACATTACATATCAAGCATCATGATGCACACAGGGTCATCTATGAAGGCGAGATACCAAAAGTGTTCTAGAATCTGCTCCAAATTGATCAGGACTTACCATTAATATGCATTTTAGAAGATCTAAATCTACAAACGTCATACGTATACATACACACAAGCATGCTCAACTCTTTCTACCATACAGTTATCACCTACATAAACCGTCCAGTACAACACCACCATTAAATCCTTTTCACATTTACAACAGTACAATCCTCAGTACAGTATCAGGATTGTATCCAGATTACATTCCACTATGTGTAAAACCCGATTTACACTTGGATTGGATTGTATCCTGATTTTGATCGCATACAGAGGTGCATGAAAGTTTGTGAACCCTTCAGAATTTTCTATATTTCTGCATAAATATGACCTAAAACATCAGATTTTCACACAAGTCCTAAAAGTAGATAAAGAGAACCTAGTTAAACAAAAGAGACAAAAATATTATACTTGGTCATTTATTTATTGAGGAAAATGATCCAATATTACAAATTAGTGAGTGGCAAAAGTATGTGAACCTCTTGGATTATCAGTTCATTTAAAGGTGAAATTAGAGTCAGGTGTTTTCAATCAATGGGATGACAATCAGGTGTGAGTGGGCACCCTGTTTTATTTAAAGAACAGGGATCTATCAAAGTCTGCTCTTCACAGCACGTTTGGGGAAGTGTATCATGGCACAAACAAAGAAGATTTCGGAGGAGCTCAGAAAGAGAGTTGTTGATGCTCATCAGACTGGAAAAGGTTACAAAACCATCTCTAAGGAGTTTGGACTCCACCAATCCAAGTCAGACAGATTGTGTACAAATGGAGGAAATTCAAGACCATTGTTACCCACTCCAGGAGTGGTTGACCAACAAAGATCACTCTAAGAGCAAGCGTGTAATAGTTGGCGAGGTCACAAAGCACCCCAGGGTAACTTCTAAGCAACTGAAGGCCTCTCTGTCATTGGCTAATGTTAATGTTCATGAGTCCACCATCAGAACACTGAACAACAATGGTGTGCATGGCAGGGTTGCAAGGAGAAAGCCACTGCTCTCCAAAAAGAATGTTGCTGCTCGTCTGCAGTTTGCTAAAGATCACGTGGACAAGCCAGAAGGTTATTGCTGACCCTCACTGGTACGTTGTCCAAATTACTAATGACAATTAAAAGTTTATTGCGTTGACCGGCTGTGTGTATAAACAGACAAATAGTCAAACTAACACAATGTAACTTTGGGGAAACAAATGTTGGTGATGATTCTGTTTCCACTTTTCTCTCGAACTTAATCAGAAGTCACCACAAAGTCAATGGAACGCAGCCAACAACATTCATTCTATCCATTTTTATGATTAAATAAAGGTGGATCAGTTCTCATTGTTTGTTCCAGAAGGAAAAGACACACATCACGTAACTTGGTGAGAAATGGATTGATGGATTTCCTTTTAACAGAAACCCTTTTTCTATGTTAACTCCCAAAGTTGGCACCTTTCTCTTAGCTATGGAAAGTAAAGAGATCGTGTAAGACCATATGACCTGTGATGCAGCAATTATCTTTTGCATAAAAGCTGTGAACACCACAGGAATGGGGTGTGATGTGGTCATTTATTTATTACAGGGGATAAAGCAAACATTTCAATACGGCTAACAAGAGATGCATTAGACTTTCAAGTGTGAAAGCATGTTTTTAAAATCATATCCGTAAACAACCCAGATACAAAACACATGAAATGACCAAGTGTAAATGAGGTCTTTGAGTCTGCTGGTGCATAAAAATTTCTTCCAGTGAATGTTCCAAGGGTTATTCTTTCAGGAAAACCAAAAAAACCTTGGTGTAAACATCTCTGTGCTGCAGAGGTGGAGACTGTGTGTTATTTGTGGCTGACACCGCAGGATTAAATCTGACAGGACATGCACATTCAGCTCAGCTTGCAAAATGACGGTAGCTGATGCGGTACAGCAGCTTTTAAAGAGGCCACTGTATTCACCAAGGCTGTGGGAATGGACTTATTGTATTCTGTTAGGGGATTCTTATCTGCAATTATTAAGAGGTGATGCCTCAAATGTGATATTTTCCTTCATGTTAGCCACTAACAATGGCCAGAGAGACAGCACTGACTTTGTTTAATGAAATACAGGAATGCTTCAAAACAATTCAAATCACAACAACAATTAAAAAAGTCATTACTCAATTGGTTTCCTGGATTACAAAGAGTCTGCCAGCTTGGAATCGATGAGAATGCTGTGTGTATTAGTGTGCAGAGAATCCCTGATGACATTGGAAGATTTGGGAGCATGTAGTCATGTTGATAGAGGTGAGAATGTTGACATTACAATGCCCTTTGCATACCATACTGCATACTTCATGCAGTCTCATTCTTTCCCTTCACCATTCTCGAGGAGCTAATGACAAGGTTTTGTGAGATGACGACATCGCCACAGCAAGACCAGAACTAGAGCACCGAATCAAAGGCAAATCCTAAGTTGTAAATAAAATCAGCAGGAGAAATCTAAATGAATATGCACATTAGATGCTTAGCTAAGTAGATGTGCAGAAAAGAAAGCAGGCTTACTGTAGTTAGCCTTAGACATTACATTATGAGGTTTTAATATCAGAGAGGCAAACACTCTAGTGATCGACTGATGTGGGATTTTAATGGCTGATGCCAATATATAGAGAGTAGGGTGACCGATGGCCAGTATATAATGCAGAATACAACATGTGTGTGTTGTTCTTTTGCAACTGATAATAATAATAAATGATACAAAGTTGCTGAATCTAAAACATTTATTTAAGCTATAAATGCTGCACTGTGTTTTTTATGAATCAAAAATGAAAAACATTTTGTTGAACTCAACATTGCCAGATAACAGCATCATCTTTTTTCTGGTATAAAACAACGGAAATGTGTAAATACAGAGGTGCTTGAAAGTTTGTGAACCCTTTAGAATTTTCTATATTTCTGCATAAATACAGTGGTATGAAAAAGTTTGGGCACCCCTGATAATTTTCATGATTTTAGTTTATAAATCATTGGTTGTTCAGATCAGCAACTTAGTTAAATATATCATATAGCAGATGAACACAGTGATATTTGAGAAGTGAAATGAAGTGTATAGGATTTACAGAAAGTGTGCAGTAATTATTCAAACAAAATTAGGCAGGTGCATAAATTTGGGCACCCCAGCAGAAAAATTACATCAATATTTAGTAGATCCTCATTTTGTAGAAATAACAGCCGCTAAACGCTTCCTACAGCTTCCAGTCTGGATTCTGGTTGAAGGTGCTTTGGACCATTCTTCTTTAGAAACATCTCCAGTTCAGTCATCTTTGATGGTTTCCAAGCATGGACAGCCCACATTTTCAGTAATATTCATGTCTGGGGACTGAGATGGCCATTCCAGAACGTTGTACTGGTTCCTCTGCATGAATGCCTTAGTAGATTATGAGCAGGGTTTGGGGTCGTTGGCCTCGGTGCAACTTTGTCACTGATTCTTGAACATTGTTCTTAAGAATCTGGAGATATTAACTGGAATCCATGCGACCCTCAATTTTAACAAGATTCCTAGTACCTGCACTGGCCACACAGTCCCGCGGGCATTATGGAACCGCCACCAAATTTTACTGTGGGTAGCAAGTGTTTGTCTTGGGATGCTGTGTTCCTTTTCCGCTCCTTGTTATGTCCAAATAACTCAATTTTAGTTTCATCAGTACACAGCACTTTATTCCAAAATGAAGCTTGATTGTCCAAAATGTGCTGTAGCACACCTCAATGACTCTGTTTGTGGCGTGTCTGCAGAAAAGGCTTCTTCTGCATTACTCTCCCATACAGCCTCTCCTTGTGCAAAGTGCGCTGTATAGTTGAACGATGAACAGTGACACCATCTGCAGCAAGATGAGGTTGTAGGTCTTTGGAGGTGGTCTGTGGCTTGACTATGACTGTTCTCACTATCTTTCGCCTCTGCCTATCTGAATTTTTCTTGGTCTGCCACTTCGGGAGTTCCTTAACTAGAACTGTGCCTGTGGTCTTCCATTGCCTCACTATGTTCCTCACAGTGGAAACTGACAGCTGAAATCTCTGAGAGAGCTTTTCCCTTTCCCTGAACCATGATGTTGAACAACCTTTGTTTTCAGGCCATTTGAGAGTTGTTTTGAGGCTCCCATATTGCCACTCTTCAGAGAAGATGCAAAGAGGAGAAAAACTTCCAATTGGCCACCTTAACCCTTTATCATAGTTGGACTCACTTGTGTATGTAGATCAAGGGTCAGTGAGCTTACAAAACATATTTTGTGTTCCAATAATTAGTGCTAAAGGTATTCAAATGACAAGGGTGCCCAAATTTATGCACCTGCCTAATTTTGTTTGAATATTACTGCACACTTTCTGTAAAACCTATAAACTTAATTTCACTTCTCAAATATCACTGTGTTCATCTGCTATATGATATATTTACCTGAAATTGCTGAGCTGGACAACCAATGATTTATAAAGAAAAATCATGAAAATTATCAGGGGTGCCCAAACTTTTTCATACCACTGTATGACCTAAAACATCATCAGATTTTTCACACAAGTCCTAAAAGTAGATAAAGAGAACCCAGTTAAACAAATGAGGGAAAAATATTATACTTGGTCATTTATTTATTGAGGAAAATGATCCAATATTACATATTAGTGAGTGGCAAAAGTATGTGAACCTCTAGGATTAGCAGTTAATTTGAAGGTGAAATTAGAGTCAGGTGTTTTCAACCAATGGGATGACAATCAGGTGTGAGTGGGCACCCTGTTTTATTTAAAGAACAGGATCTATCAGAGTCTGCTCTTCACAACACATGTTTGTGGAAGTGTATTATGGCACGAACAAAGGATTTCTGAGGACCTCAGAACGAGAGCTGTTGATGCTCATCAGGCTGGAAAAGGTTACAAAACCATCTCTAAAGAGTTTGGACTCCACCAATCCACAGTCAGACAGATTGTGTACAACTGGAAGAAATTGAAGACCATTGTTACCCTCCCCAGGAGTGCTTGACCAAAGATCACTCCAAGAGCAAGGCGTGTAATATCTACCATCTTAATCCAATTGAAATGTTGTGGAAGGACCTGAAGCGAGCAGCTAATGTGAGGAAACCCACCAACATCCCAGAGCTGAAGCTGTTCTGTATGGAGGAATGGGATAAAATTCCTCCAAGCCGGTGTGCAGGACTGATCAACAGATACAGGAAACGTTTAGCTGCAGTTATTGCTGCACAGGGGGGGTCACACCAGATACTGAAAGCAAAGGTTCACATACTTTGCCACTCACTAATATGTAATATTGGATCATTTTCATCAATAAATAAATGACCAAGTATAATATTTTGGTCTCATTTGTTTAACTGGGTTCTCTATCTACTTTTAGGACTTGTGTGAAAATCTGATGATGTTTTAGACCATATTTATGCAGAAATATAGAAAATTCTAAAGGGTTCACAAACTTTCAAGCACCACTGTACTTGCAACGATGTTTGAGGTGGTGCATATGGTAGCAAAATCTTTTTGTTTTTAACCCCATTCTCAGTTCACAGCAGCAAGTTGTAATACTCTGCGTTTTCTCTGCTATTCTTGAATCGGTCGACTACTACAGCACTCAGGCCATTAGTTTTTCATACAAGTATTTGTTCAGATTAGGGCTGTCAAAGATAATGTGACAATCTGAATGCTGTTAATTGCATTGTCGCTGCCGGACCCTGTAATTTCAAATCGACAGGCATGTGTGCTTTATACATGTAAATAGTTTGGAACTGTACAAGCTCTCAACCTGCTAAATTTCCACATCTGTCTACCAGTCCTTCAAGACTGGAGGGTAATTAACTCCTACCAGGTAAATTATAGGTAACTGTTTGTGTAAAAGTGCATGTGTGAAAGGACTTTGAGTGCAAATTAATTTTATTTTAGCAGCTATTTGCTTCCTTTACTTGTTGCAATATTTCTGGCCATTCTGCCATAAAGCCCAGATTGGTGGAGTGCTGTAGTGGTGGTTGACCCTCTGGATTTTTCACCACAGGATCTTTGGAGCTCAGCCAGAGTGACTGCTGGGTTCTTGGTAACTCTCTTACAAAGGCTCTTCTCCCCCACCTCTTCAAGTGTGCCTCAGCGCAGTTCAGTGTACCACACCCAGTCACGGTCTGGAGTGGTCACAACAGACAAACAAACTGTGCTTTGAGGGTCAAAAGTACTTGGACATGGTATGGATGGCCTAGTGTGAGTATGCCCTAACAAAAACAAAACAAGCCACTAGAAATGAAACTAAAGCAGACTGGTATACAAAAAACAGACAAAAACTAATTCACATTGGAACAAATGGAGCTTAAGGAACAAAGGCTTGAACTCAAAGCACACCGAAAGCTTGTGGCTTTACCCCAAGCGATTCAAACAACGGGTCTAAAGAGTGGATGATGTGATTAAGGAAAGGTGGGAACGGTAATAAAAAAAAATCAATATCGGTGAAGAGCTGGGTCAGCGGCATGGGCGACAATCAGGAAAGCAACATGGAAGACAAACACCAAGAAGTTCATAAGAATTCTTAGAACTGTTCTCAAGAAAAGACTTAAGAAATTACTTGAAGAATAGCAATTTTTGGAACTTTTTTCTTAAGAATGAAGTTAAAAGAAAACACGCATAAGAACATTTTGTTTAACACACTTTCGTGAATCCAGTCCCTGATCTTTATTATGTAAATGCAATCAAATGCTTCATACGAGCTCCAGGAAGACAATGTACTATTTACAGGTCCTCAGTGCTCACGCTAAAAGGCCGGCTAAATGGAAACTCTCTCAATTATTACTGAGGAGGGATCAGTTTTCACAGGAGCAGGCGGCTTTTAACACTATACTCATGAACACAAAGGAGAGCCTCATACAGGTATGAGTTCAATAGTTCGATGAAAGAAGAGGCTGTAGCACAGGTCTATCTTTATCCACAGTGCAAGCTTTGTGTTTGGAAGGCCATGCAAGAAGCGAGAATTGCCAGCTATGTGTGAAATGCCATCCTGTTGATCTAATCCAGCCTTTGTTTTGCTGCCAGGGATTGTGTCTTGGATAATTAAAAATGGAAATGGGGCTAAACAAGGCCATAAAACATTAGGCCAGAATCTTGTTACGATGATGGCACCTGTCACCGATTTCAGGAGTGACCCCTAGACTTTTTTTTTTCCTTTTTACTTTTAGTGTTGGGAGGTATAACGATGTTCATTCAGTTCATACAATTACTGGTAAACTAGGTAATAAAATTGTGGTTAATTAGCTCAGTCTCACACTGAAATTTTGAAAGTAAACCAAGTACGGTATAATGTTTGACAATACTGGAGAATGCAGAGAAAGAAATGTTAGACACTCCTCAATACAGAAGCTCTCCAGATCCTCCATGGTCCTATATCCTCTCTTGTGGCCTCTCCTCTTTAGCTCACAGAGTTTCAAGAAAGGTTAGGCGAAGCCAAAAGATTTTATGGTCATTGCCCATTTTTGTGTGGATATGGATGCATGTGTTTTCATCCGTCGCGTCCCAGTTATCCCATCATCATCAAAGGCAATGTTCAGACAGATGCAAAAACAGATTTTGTGCAGTCTGATGGCTAATAACCACATGGAATCTGAGTTTTATCAGTCGGACTCAAGTTCAAGTCACAGTTACACCCCTCAGCACTGAAACTGCAACATCAATGTGGAAAGTGATGGAATTATGGAAATCTCAGGATCAATAGAGATGTTAAAGACATGCAAATGATAAAGCAATGGAAACAAAACCTTGAAAAAAATCTCAATATAATGGATGCATTGCACAATCATCCCACATGACTTGACGTTTCTGCTCTCTGGCTTTTATGCCCCTCCCACATGCCACAGACTGGAGGTAGATAATTGAAAAATTGGCCATTTGACCATCCTTGATTTTCATAACCTTTCTTGTGTTGCAATTTAAATGTTGTGGAGTGTACATGTTAGGAGACATGCAGCTATGTTCACACTGCAGGTAAAAGTTGCACAATTCAGATTTTTTCCTCATATGTAACAGTGCATTTACATGCAGTTAATAATCTGATAACTGCAGAAAAAAACAGATTGTTTTTGATTGGTTTTCTACTTTGCAATCAGCCAATAATCTCACAGAAGGATGTGAGGTAATTTAAAAATTAAATAATGAAATTCTTCATTTCCTCAAGCATATGCCGCATTTCAGAGTGTCTGGTAGCTGTTTGCGGATGCTGAATCCCCACACATGATGTTCTTCCACTTCAGCTTCACTCAAGTTGTTTCCATCATCAGCTCCAGCCCAACCATACCCAGACCCCACCAGAGGGCAGTAACTCTCTCCCTCCTCCGGTTGGCTGGGGACGAAGAACTATCACGATAAGACTTGTTTGTTTAGATAAACTAGTTTCATTCTTACATTTATCATCTACACCACCCAAGAAGAATGGGCCCCTTTTTGAGATTTGGTAATCGTAAAGTTCTTCCTCATAACGCTTAGAGAGTTTTTCCTTGCCACTGTCGCCCTAGGCTTACTCAATTCGGGACTGGCCTTAGATATAGAAGATAATCAACCATTTTTGCTTTGAGACAATGCTACATAGTAAAAAGCGCTATATAAATAAATTACTCGACTTTAATTCCCAGGTTGCCAAATCCCTCAAGAGTTTGTATATTTATTTAATGTCGCTATCAACACCAATGGCCATTTTAGTGGCAGACACACAAGGTTACATCGAAACTAGTCATATATACACTCAAGTCGGGGCATTTGGCATAATCAATTAACCTAGTGCATGTCTTTGGACAGCGGGAGAAAACCGGAATACCATGAGAGAAACAACCGACCAGGTCTACAAAAACAAGCCCAAAAGAAGCAAAAAGTCTCCTATAATAAGCAGACCTGGCAACCATGTTTGATTCTGCTAGCCACTTCTGAGCAGACTGAGAAAGCCGACTTTATACATGGGTACACATGCACAGAGAAATCTACCTCTGTCTATTGGTTTACTTAATCTGATTTCTAGGCACCAATTTGATCTAAGAAAATCAAAGCATGCTGTTTACTGACCACTGCAGAAATCTGTTTATGATCAGATGAAATGCATGTAAACGCACTCAGTGTCTCTCATGCCTTGTTGGATATTTGTGTGTAGAAGTTGCAGAGCTGTTATTTGGTGGTCGGGGCTAAGCTGAAAATCGCTGACACATTATCAGTCTCAGGGAAACACAGCACAACAGGAAACCTGACATTCGGCTCACACTCGCTCTGTGAATGTACAGCAAAAGAAAAAAATCCCCCTGTAGGGAAGACGCTGTCAGATGATGATCCATGGCCAGCTTAGATTGCTGAAGCACAGTTCCACACATGCACCATTGGGAATATATAACATGTTTTACCCAGTGAGCAGCTTCTCTTCTATTCACATTTTATACAAATTAATGGAACGGTACAGAACTACAGGTCCTATTTTCTACTACATCATCCATCTCGCTGAACATCTAGCAGATGATTCTGCTCCAGGCACTCTAATTCTATACTTACACACCCACAATGGTGCAACTGTATGCCATTTTCTTCTGAACAGATGTAATTATACAGTTCAATCGTCTGATGAGGCCTATGCATATCAATCTTGGGTATCGATCCACTGTACACCAACAGCACATTACTACAGGAGAGCTGAGGCTGATCACTCATTGGTACATTTTTGGGCATGAAGCTGCCTGACAGAGCAAAACTTCTTCAAAGTTACTATGGAGGAGTACAGCCAAGAGTGACATTCTTCAGAAGGCTTTAAAATGAATTGTACAACTACAGTGGTACCTCGCAACTCGTCGAGTTTGCTCGGTACTCGAGCACTTGCCTAAACTTGTATGAGTTGAACTCATTTCAGCCGAAACTCGATTCACGATTCAATACACGGTGATTCAGTCACAACAGTGACCATCTCTGCTGTGTTCACCATGTTTTTCTTCATTTCTACATCTACAATACTGTATTCTTAGTGCAAATAAGTCTCCAAGGGTCCCAAAAAGGCTAGTTTATAAGAGCCAACCAAAAGCTAAACAGGAACTGAATGCTCCAGAACACAGGCTGCAGAGCCCAGAGTTCACCAGTGGAGTAAGTGTGTTGCTTTTACTTTTCACTTTCAATCAATTACTCACTAAATTACATGAGATTTTTCAACACGATTATAAAATAAGCTTCGAGTTAATGATTTTGGCCAACTGTAGATTAATGTAAGTGTCGATGCTTAGGCTCCGCTAGTTATACAGTACAGACTATATTAAACTCATCATTTCATGATACATTTAACTTATGATGGATTTGTCTGAACATAATTCCATCATAAATCAGGGAGCTCCTGTACAATACAACTCCATTAATGCATATAAATGGATGAAAATAGATCACAGAAGAACTGAGCAAAGCTGCAATACGCATCAGATTAAAAAGAAGGTTTGCACTATGAGATTTTCAGCTTGATCTTGAAATTCTTTGGCCATGAGTTTAGATCTTTGTGGCTCAGTGAGTAGCACCACCGCCTCACAGCAAGAAGGTCCTAGGTTCAATCCCAGCGTCGAGCAGTCTGGGTTCTTTCTGTCTGAGAGGAAACCAGAGCACCCAGAGTAAACCCACATGGACACGGGGAGGATATGCAAAGTCCAAACTTGACAAGCCTTCTGGCACGAATTAATGACGAGAACCCGAGATACCACTGTATTTATTTTTCAAGAATGTCTGCAGAAAAAAAAATGTTGCTCACTAAGGCATGCACTAGTCACCTTAAAATAGCATCAGGCTTCAGAACAGGGTTATTAGTTTCAGATGCATCAACAATTCAAATACTTATAATTTTTAGCCAAAAATGGTCAGGCTGACACTTTGGGTTTTCAGCCAAAAGAAACAAAAGACAGACATATTTAATGAAAGGTTAAACTTCAGGCTGGGTCAGGGAACAGAGAAAAATATGTAAAAATGCAAACAAAGAGGATTTAGGGAACAGCAATTAAACTCTGCACACAAAAGCACATGGCTTCACCCAAACTCTACAGACAAGGGGTCTAAACAGGACGTGATTAAAGAAATATGGGACAAGTGAGAGAACTCAACACCCTAAATAACTTTAATCCTCCTCCATTAGATACAGCAAATTGTGTCTGCAGTTTCTGAAATACTCAGACCAGTCCATCTAGCACCAACAACCATGCCACATTCAAATGTTTTCAAAATTTTAGGTTTCAGGCAAAGAATCACCATCTGATTCGATTTCTGGAAGTTGTGTCTGCTTTTGTGGAGTTTGCATGTTCTTCCCATATCAGCATGGGTTTTCTATGGGTACTCTGGTTTCCTCACATATTCCCAAGACATGGTTAGGTTAACTGGCATCACTAGAAGTGCCCCATTGTGAGTGTGTGTGCATGCCCTGTGATAGACTGATGCCTTGTCTAGGGTCAGATCCAGTTTTGTATCCTGTGCTGCCAGATGGGAACCGGCTCCTTGCGATTCTGAATGGGGTTAAGCAGGTATGAACATGAATGAATGAACACAATGTTATCGTGACTAAAGTTCTACTTTTTCAATAATCTTATTTTAGTTTCCCATTTCCTAACAAACAGCAGCATACATCAGGGAGGGTAAGGGCAAACACATGCCTCCTCTTTGGCACTGTTATGAACTGAACAGTGATAACAGCGATGCTACACAATGTGTGTATTTTTATGCTTCATAGGAGTTTCATGCTAGAAGGATAATAAAAACAAAAGCTGTTTTGAAAAAGGGCATCTGCTGTATGCTATATAGTAAATAGCTGTATAGCTATATATCTATGCCTAACAAACAATATTTCTACAAATGTATTGAGGCAATCACATTTTAAATGGAAAATGTAGCCCTGTTATTTATTTATTTGACTTATTCCGTATTTATGGATGAAAAGAGCACAGAAGAACCGAGCAAAGCTGCAATATGTATCAGCTTAAAAAGAAGGCTTTGCACTAGAACATTTTCAGCTTGATCTTGTAGTTGCAGACAAACATTCTTTCTCCATGAGTTCAGATCTCTGATTATGGGGTGGCGCGGTGGGTAGCACCACCGCCTCACAGCAAGAAGGTCCTGGGTTCAAGCCCAGAGTGGAGTCTGCATGTCCTCCTCGGGTACTCCAGGTACTCTCCCACAGTCCAAAGACATGTTACGTTAACTGCTTACGCTAAACTGGCATTGACTGGAGTACCCTTGCGTATAGGTGTAACCTTGTCGTTGAAACTGCCACTGATAGCGACATTAAACAAACAAACATGGCTGATTATGCGCCACTGTACGAAATTTAAAAACTGGATTCAGCAGATGAATTACAACTTCCCGGTATGTAGCTAGCTAACTATCTAACACTGTTTAAATGCATCAAGGTTATTAAACAGACAGAATGTTGTCCCAACACCACATTACATATGGTACTTCGCAATGCACCATGGGATACTTAATGGCCAAGATTCTGCAGTTTTTCCCAACACCGAATTTTTTTATATCAACAATCATATACTTATTTTCTATTTTGTTTTACTATTTAAATTGCTGAAATGCATCTCCCTATAGAGGTGCATGCAGCACATTGATTCCCTCACCCTTACACCTTTCGTTTCCTTACAACAGCTGGGCAGCACGGTGGCTTAGTGGGTAACCCCGCTTCCTCACAGCAAGAAGTCCTGGGTTCAATCCCAGAGTGGAGTGGCTTTTGTGTGGAGCCTGTGGGTTTAATCCGGTTTCCTCCCACAGTCCAAACACATGCATTAGGTTAACTGATTAACTGTGGATAACAACATTAAAGAAACAAAAACACAAACATACCAACAGCTAATGTAACCACCAAAGCAATACACTCACCAGCAAAAACACTCAGACAGGTACTCTGACATCAACAAGGCTTTTTCTCCCAGCAAACTGCCACGCAGTGGATATTTTCTCTCTTCAAGACCATTCTCTGTAAACCCTAGAGACGGCTGGGTGTAAAAATCCCAGAAGATCAGCAGTTTCTGAAATATTAAAACCAGCCCATCTAGCACCAACAACTATGCCACGTTAAAAGTCACTTAAATCACCTTTCTTCGCTGATACTTTGTTTATACTTCAGCGTCTTGTCTTTACCATGTCTACATGCCTAAACGCAAACCTAAAACAGCAGCTGATGAGTGCATATAGGATAAGTAGGTTAATTACTTTAATAATAAGGATAATATCCATATTGGACCATAGGGGTATATGCGGACTGGCGTTGTTCAAATGGGCATAATGCGGCACATACCCGCATGTAATGATTCCCAGTTTGGTGATGCAAACAACTTGCAGTAATTTGCTATTGTTTGAAAGCCATATAATCAGATATAGAGAGCACACAACATTGGACAGTCTGCCAAAGAACCTAAGCCTTTATGTGAGACCTCCTACAGCGCGAGTTCTCTTATCATACAGGACAATCTGAAATTTCATCTCAAACCAGCCTAATAACTGAAGTATTTCGAGTGACTGAATACAAATAGAACATGATGGTTCATGTAGTTCACCCAAACAATTCACCACAAAGCAGGTTCCCAGTGGAACGAATTTAGCAACGGGAGGTCACGTTCTCTGTTTTGGGTTTAAACACTGCACAGAAAAACAGAACGCTGCTGTGTCTGTGTCTGCCTAAAACAGAACAACCCATGTTAGCTTCTGCTCCTGCATTATGTAACGAGGATAATACCCTTTGTTGCCAGTCTGTCAGCACATCTGTAAGTTTCTCTCAGCACATATAAATAATGCAGAACCTTGACAGGATGAACGTGCATATCCTTTAATTAACACACTCAAAGTAGCATTGTGAGCAAAAACACATTCTAATATAACAGGTAATTAATTAGGCACTTGACTTTATTAGGGTTGCAGTGCATTTAATATTGGCATCTTTAAAGACCAAGCTAATGAGAGGAAATTAGCTGCAGAACAAAACTTCAGCTTACATTATACAACAGATGTAGTTTCAGTAGTATTCGTTTTAAGTACTGTATTACAATAAGCTTTATTTATATAGCACTCTTTCAAACAATGTTTTACAAAGTGCTTTACACAAGCAAAATAAAAAAAGTGTTAAAAACAAAAGAATACATCAAAGAATAGTAAAACAAGTAAACTGAAATGGGTTTATAAGAACCAAATAATCTACAATATAGCCAATTTCCCCCCTAGTCAAAGACTAGTGTCCAGTACTGCACGTTTTCTAACCTGGCTAGTCTCTATGCTGGCAGGACTTGTATAACTACAAAAACCTTATATACACTTACATCCATCCTGCACTTCTCAGTGATGTGTGAATGTAGCACCTAGACTCAAATAATTACGACTGATCTGCCCAGAGAAACTGCGTGAGCCACAATTCATTCAGAGCTAGCCACCGGCTTCACATGTCTCAGATGAAACACATGTCAACCTTCGCCTTGTTAAAATGGAGAGCTGCTGTGCTATCGTGGAGTGTGTGGGAACCGGCAATGACTAGCATCTGGAGAAAAATCGAGAAAACCTCACTAGCGGAACTGATCAACTAGTCCCACATTTTGGTTTAGATTAGCGCTCGTCTAGCATCAGGGGTGACTTTGGATCAGAGCTTTGGCAGGCAAGGGGGATTGCTGCAATTTTATTGTCAGGTTATCAGAGATAAACTTCCATTAAAATGGAAATAAAATAAAAATTATTACAAAAAACACCAACACACCTATATTCACCTAATTCTACCTGATGATAGCTGAAAAATCTAATAAAATACATTCACAGTACTACACAAATTTTTGGTTTAAAACTACATTCCATTATTAATCACAGACAAAAGTGGTACTACAGATTTGCTTAGCTGCAATACCAATGTCACAACAACATTCTACTGTCACAACAACGTTAGTAATAACTGTGGTGGCTTAAGTGGTTTTACCTTGGAAAAACGGTCCAGGGTTCAAATCCCGGCAAGCTGCCAATGTTGGCTCCTTGAGCAAGGCCCTTAAGCCACAATTGCTTGAGTTGTAATATTGTATCAGTTGTACCTTGTGCTGGATAACAGCTTCTTCTAATTGAGTAATTGTTCCTCAAATAACTGAATTATTGGGACTGGGGTAGCCTAGCGGGTAAGGTACTGGACTATGGACCAAAAAGTCCATATCTTCAATGATGGTACATATAGATTAATAAAAGAAGCAAAGCTTTATGCATTAGTAATTTGTCAACTATTGTCTTTTAGTATACCCTATTTTAGTGTAGGCCCTAGAATGGACTGGCATTCCATCCAGGGCAAAATTACACCTGTGCCCTGTCATCTCTGGGTAAAGGCACTGCTTCACCATGCGATTCTGACCATAAAAAGTGGAACTAAAACATGAAACATGTATGTGTGTTTCATTTGGTAGAATACAATTTTATTTCTTATTTACCACTTTTATAAGACTTGGCCATATTTGATAGTGAACACTAAGATTTGAACATTGACTCAGTCTCCTACTGGCCGTGGTCACCTGGTTGCCCCACGTTACCCTCCTTCCCTTAGTGTTCCCCTTTTTTGGAAACCAAAAAATGGTCACCTAGTCAAATCTGAGCATCAGATCTGATACAAGCTCTGGCACTTCATTATTTACATATTATACACTACATATGTCCAATACCCTTTGTATGCATTATTAGCCCTTTGTATTAGCCAAATGCTGACCCTTCTCCCAAGGAAGGAGGGCCACAGGATAGTGAGTGTCTCTCTACAACCTTTGGCCACCGACCAATTCTTTTCACTGCCAAGTGATGGTCTTCTGCCATGAAAGCTTGTCCACATGGAGGAACAAGCCACTTACATTTTTGCTAGTGCCTGGATCAGCCTATGGCTGCTGATGTAATCAGATTAGTATGATAAACTGTGGAATGCCAGCCAGGCCGGAGGCACGAAGACGTGAAACCAAACTCACACTTAATGTTCCAAGGAGACGGGCTGTCCACGGTTTTAAAAACCTAAATATGGTCACCGGACAAATCAACTCAGATCTATCAAAGAATTGGAGTTCCTTTTAGGCTCATTCATTTTCTATGGCCAGTCAGATCTACATCTGGGCATTTAGCACAGACCTTTATCCAGAGTGACTTACAACTGATACAATCTTAGCAATTCTAACTTTTACAATACAAGAAATTGTGGGTTAAGGGTCTTGCTCAAAGATCCAACAATGGCAGATTGGCAGATGTGGGATTTGAACCCTGGACCTTCTGATACATAGTCCAGTACCTTACCCACTACCTGCAGAAGCAGTTTTGGGGTAGATGGGAAATGGTCTTGCCACAGACATTCCGTGGAGTTCATATCAATACTCTCACTACACCACTTAAAAAAAAAAAATTAAATAAATAAATAAATCAATCAATCAGATTTTTACTACCACTCCAGTTGCTTTGGAACCATGCTGTTCATCACGGTCTTGCTAAACGATAAACATCCTTCTCGATTTAAGCTTTCTGGCAGAGGAGAGCAGCTTTCATTCGCCCTGTACTGTGCTCCATTCGTTTCCTCATTAAGCCTCCAGATTGCCAGACCCTGCTGCTGAACAACCTCCACGTAACATAATGCTATTACCATCATGTACAGCGATACCTGGCTGATTTGCCATTTTAGACTGGCGCATAGCACTTAGAATTCAAACTGAAATGCTCGACTTTAATCTCATCAGTCCACCGAAATTGGATACTTTGTTGGGAGACAACTTGCCTTGGCATTTGTTGCGAGTATAATTGCTTTTTTCCCCCCATACGTAGAAGCAATAAGGGCTTTTCCTGTCAGCTCTTTCATAAATATCTGATAAGGCAGAACATCCTCAGTCACAGACTAACTTCTACAACAGCTGGCCATTTTATCCACTGTCCTTCCAGTCACTGACTACATTTAGAGAGATTACCTCACCGTGGCAGTAGTTTATATTCTCTTCACTTTTTAAAGAAAGTCCTGTGGCACTGAAAAATTTGTCCATCCCTTTCCAGATCTGTGATCATCTACGATCAGATCTTTGACTTGTTCCAAATGCTCCTTTTGTTTTGACTGACAGAAACAGAAAGCATTACTCAAGTACTGCAAAGGCTGCTAAAGAGCGTTTAAGGGGGTACTCACACTGAGCACGGTTACCTTGAACCGTGCCAGAGCACGTTTGTCCCGCCTCGCCATTCGCGCCCTGGCTCATGCTCACACTAGGTTCACTGAAACGCCCTCTGGCACTCTTATCATCATGATATGCTCTCACACAGCACAGCACACTTCATGGTTAGAAATATGTGATCGGGTAATCACATACTGTTGTTTTTTTCTTTGGTTTTGTTTCGTACACCCTAAAATGCGATGCAAAGCAAGACTGACCTTCGTGGTGTCATCGTGTGAGCGCTGGTAGCGTTTCCAGCGGCAGCCGTAGATCCCAGTCAGACAGGACAAACACAGCTGTCGCTCATAGACCTGTAAGGGTTGGTGCTTCACCATGCTCCTTCAGCCTGGACTCCACTCCACCCTTCTACCATCCCACTAACAGAAAGAGACAGAGACAGAGTCTAGTTAACAGTGGGTTCAGCAATAATAGGACATTGTGATGCATGCCAGCTGCAGTCAATAAAATATATAAATCAGAGGGAAAAACTACACAAGCTGTAGGTTCAGGTTCTGGTGTGCTTCGTCAACCAATCAGCATCTGCCTGACAGTCAGGTTGTTGATTAACAGAGAGTGTGTTTACTTGCACTTATAATCCGATAACTGCAGAAAATCAGATTTTATCATTAACCCGACCAACGAGTTTACATGCACTTGAGAAATCAGATAATAGGAAACCTCTGGACTTACATAACTCGAGCAATAATCAGATTTCTACTTCTCAACCAGCCAATCTCACGCAGGTACCTCACAAACTTCAACCATATATTTTATTATTTTTATAATTATTACTTTATCATCATCATTATATCCAATTCTCAATTTTCTCAAAACCGTTCTCCCCAAAAAGTGTTTGGTAGATTTCACAGGTGCTGCATTTAATTTCAGGGTTGCCAGATCCCACAGATGTTGCGCATCTGGCCAGCAGTCACCTGACTGAGCTGAGCATTTACATTCATGTCATTTAGCAGACGCCCTAATCCAGAGCAAATTACAATTCATACAATCTTATAATCCAAGCAATTGTGGGTTAAAGTTCTTGCTCAAGGACCCAACAGTGGCAGCCATGAAAATGGGGTTTGGCATGCCAGTAACTTCCGCAAGGAAAATCTTTCCAATTGCTATTTTTGCCCAACTATTTGCCTTTCTGCCACAGGAACACCTTGTCCTCCTGAAATAATACGGCTGTAAATGCTGGCTGGTTATACAAATCAGCATCATAGCTACTTTGCTCAAACTGACTCTCTAGAGGCATATAAAAGTATTTTCTCCCAACTGTTAGCAGTACTTCTGCAAATCCGCTTAATGAAACGTTTCAAAAGTGGACCCAAAATGGCTATCAAGGCTTTCAGAGGCATTCAATAGGCATTTAAGAGGCAGAGACCACCAGCAGGCTTTCATCTACATTGAGCCAGAGGAAATGGCTTTATCTCTGATAATTACTGGGTGTGTGGATTGACTTTGACTCCACTGCTAGCCATGCTGGAGAAAATGAAGGATCAGTTTCACCTCTCCCCAAATTAAGCATGTATGTATATAGCATTGTTGTGAGTCAGTTATCGTGCAAGCTACAGGCGAGCCATATATGGTGTATGCCATATCTTGTGCTACATCAGGCCAGCAACCCAGCAGTCCTTCACCTTCAGATATAAGGTCAGACATTATATTATATTATAATATATCAGCACATAATACATTATTGAAGTCCTTCACATCCAAAAGTCTGCTGTATAAAAAAAAATTCAAAGGTCTGTTGGAAACAAATGCAGCTGTATCTAGACAGAGACAAGTCAGCTGCAGCCTAAATGGAATGGACTTCTTAAATTTACATTTACAGCATTTAGCAAGGCCCTTTGTGGGTTAAGGGCCTTGCTCAAGGACCCAACAGTGGCAGTTTTGGCAGACGTGGGATTTGAACCCTGGACCTTTTGGTCCATAGTCCAGTACCTTAACCACTAGGCTACCACAGTCCCACGCCTGATGTTGTCAAGTATGGCATAGTGGTGAACTTGGGTTTGAGTCTTGGTTTACTCATGTTACCTCCCAAAGAAACGGTCACAATTGGTATATTTTAAGACCATGTAATGGTCCCCACCTTCTCGCCTGTGCTCAACTAGGTTAGCCTAACTGGGTATGGAATGCAAGTTAATGAGTGGTGATTTTGTCAACACCACCTCCGGGAAAGTGTTATGTTATAAGCAGAGTCTTCTTTTTTTAATTAATATTTAAAATATTGAATTAACATCCATACACAAGTGACTTACAACTTATACAGTCTTACAATCCAAGCAAGTGCAAATTATGGGTCTTGATCAAGAATCCAACATTGGCAGCTTGCTAGAGGTGGGATTTGCACCATAGTCCAGTACCTTAACCACTAGGCTACCATATTTATTGGTGCTCAAGTGGCAAAGCAACTACTCACTAGCCCACCACTCTGGTGACTCATTTTTGAGTGCCACATGGCATTTATTCAAACACAATACCTCAAAACTTGAACAGAAACCCCTAACAAGCATCCTGGTTCAAGCTATATGATTTCCTGCACCCTGGATTGTGCGATAAACCAAATATCCAGACCCCCTCGTGACCAGGATAAGGGAAAGCATAAACGATTGGGGAAAGGCTTTTTATCACTCACCTCTGGTAAAATCAGAATACTCTTTTCTACATCCTACCACAAGTCATTCATCATCCTTTAATAATGTCACATACAGTCTGAGATCGGTCTCAAGATCCGACTCAGATAAAGATTATGCAACCTCTACACAAGTACAATATTCAGCTTTGTGTCCTGTTAGTCTGTCTGCAGAGTTGCATAATATCTGATACAGGAGGTCAAACAATGATACGGATTAGTCCTGCTGATATGATCTTGTGATGAAAAGCAATTACAGTCACCTTCTTCAGACTGTGTTATGCATAACCCTGAGAAAACCCCGGAGATTATGTGCTGGGTAAGGAACACAACTGCACTACTAAATAGGGGTGGATATTGAAAAGGACTTCAAGATACGAAGCATGACACGTGGGTCACGATACGATTATATCATGATACATTGCGATACAATGCATATTGCGATATTCCACGTAGTTCACCAAAAAATTTAAAACAGCTGAAATACAAGTTACTGTGTACAATCTGAGTCGTGTTAATACATCACATCACATTGATAATTCAGCGGATAAGTTAAGTCAAGACCCTGTACATCTAGAGAAGTGGATATTGTAGTTTCACCCCATTTTAAAATGTGTTTTTCTTTTTTCAGAAAAATCGATATTATGAGCTGAAAAAAAATCGGTGTAGTATATGACGAAAATTAATATTGCGATATTTTGCTATATCAATTTGTTAAAAGCCTGTCACCTGTCCATTATGTCAGCTCTGTTTACCATGTAGGAGCACTTTGTGTTGGTCATCCTCTAGTCATTCATCAGTGCTCACAGGATGCTGTTGGCTGGATATTTCTGCCTGGTCCATACTCAGTCCAGAAGTGTCATTGGGGGTGTTGAACTCCAGCAGCACTGCTGGGTCTGATCCACTCAGAGTGTCCACCACATCAGTGTCACTGCAGTGCTGAGAATGATCCACCACTCAAATGATACCTGATCTGTGGTGGTCCTGATCATTGAAGAACAGTGTGAACATAAACAAATGGACTACAGACTGTAATTGTAGAACTACAAAGTGTTCCTATATGGTAGACATATGGTAACAGAGCTGATATAACGGACAGTGAGTGTAGAAAAAGTCTGCCTGGTGACTCTTTTTGCATCGTCGTTTATTGTAACGTCCATTAAATTTATCCCCATTCAAGTGTCCTTCAGCACAGATGTCACAAAACATTGCTAACCTCTAGCGGTTCTCAGCATCCGCCCGGTTGAAACTAAAACTAAAACTATTGACACTGTGGTGAGAACGCATCCTCTTTTTAAACAAGCTCATCCATTTTACTCCCTACAGGAAATTGGAACTCATAAACCAGTTTCTTTAATTTGAATGTATCCCATTTGTATACAATAAGTCTTTTTACAATAAGTGCAAAAGTCTTAGGCATTCTACATACCTTTCACTTTATATTCTGCTTATTCTTTATTTAAGTTTTAGTGCTCACTGCACTTTATACTTCTGTAATTACAGACTGTAAAGCAGAATTCTAATATGCTGGGTCCACCAGCAGAGTGACTCAGGTTCAATCACTTGTAGGCATGACTGGCTGAGTCTGAGTGAGGGGTGGCCGTTTCATCATGCCCTGGCACTGCATCACAGCTACCATACCAGTCTTGGGAGGAAGTGGTGTCACACTGTCCAAGGCACCCTTGCACCTACACCCTGTGTTACACCCTGGGGATAGGTGCCAAAGCAACTGTGACCCAGACCAGTGAAAAGAGAGGATGAAACACAGATGCAATACTGAAACAATTACTAATGTGTCCAATTTAGAGATTCTTCTGGAGATTCTTCAGTGGGATTGTGGTGACCTAGTGGTTACCCAACTATGGACCAGAAGATCCAGAGTTCAAATCCCACTTGTGCCAAGCTGCCACTGTTGGGTCCTTGAGCAAGGTCCTTAACCACAATTGTTTGGATTGTAAGATCTCAACTGTAAGTCGCTCTGGATAAGGGAGTCCGCTAAATGATATAAATGTAAATCTTTGTGATATCCTAAACAACTAGACATGGATCAGATAGCCAATATCAATCCGTTTCAAATGTTTGGATCTGCCACGAGACAAGTCCTCAAGATCAGATAAGTACATCATGCTTATTTCTTGCATTGACCTGATCTTCATTTTACCGGCACTGCAGACCTAGACATGTTTTCTTGCTCAATTCCAAATTAGTTTGTTTACAGACAGTGTATTTCAACCCTTGTCTATATATTTCCTCTTGCAATAACTTCAAAAATTCCAGGAAATCATCCAATTCCTGGAAGGACATGTTTGAGGCTGTGATATTAATTTGGCAACAGAGTTACACAAACAAGCATATGCTTACTTTCGCTGTAGCAGCCTAAGAGTCAAGAACATTTTACTCTTCTGAAAAGGTTAGATTAGCTTTCAGATGCTTCTTTCAGTCCCCAGAAGCACTCTTTATTGCTTTTTACTAGGGCTGTCAAAATTAACATCTTAATAGAAATATTAATGGCGATTATTCTCATTTTTATTACTTGACTATGTGAGGCACCTGCAAATGAGCCCCTAATCGCTAGCTATATCCTACATGCCATATATAACCTTATTAGCATTTAGAGAAACAACTTCGGCCCCATATGGCTTTGTTCATTACTGTGTGACAGCAGATTTGACAATGGTTTGACAATAACTCTGGCACAACTAGCAGCTAACAGCTTTCACACTCATAGAAGTATCCAATGAAATTCAGTTCTGGCAAACACTTGTGTTTTTGTGCTTACTGAATTATTAACCAGCAATAAATGCATTCTGTTGCAGCTTACATTGATTGCTGTGAGAAAAGAAAAGCCTGTAGTAACTTTGTACAGCCTAATGAAGCCAACGTCAAATTATTGCTTAGAGGAATATCTCTTTATCTTTATGAATTGTGGAATGAACTCTAACTCTGATAACTGAGTCGATGTGATTGAACACACCATTGAGCACTGAGACATGTGAGCAGGGGTCTGAAAGAAGGGTCGCTGTTTCTGCTGCCTCATTTCCTATCACATGAAAGGAGAGGGGAATAGAATCCATTCAGGGAAACGGATCAGCACAAAATTTGAAAACACAAAAGCACAGGTACTGCCTAGTACAGACCTAGGACATTATGAGAAAAGCTCATGGTGTAAAGTGTTTTTTATATGCAAAATTTCAGGACTTTCTATGTAAAAAAAAAAAAGGCAAAGTCCATCTGAACTAAAAACATGTTTAATGGGTGGTTAATTTTGGTAACATATGCATCAGTGCTCAAACAATGTGGGTTTTTTTATGGCCGATGGCGGTATTTAGAGAGCAGGGCGACTGATGGCTGATATATAATGCCGATATCAGTTTTTTTTAACTGATAAAGCTAATAATGATAATAAATGTGACAAAATCGCTGAACTTAAAGGAGCATATTTAAGCTATAAATGCAGTCTCCATTTGCACCCCATCTTTTTTTAAATAGAAGTGTTACTGCTCTTAAGAACACCATAAGCTAACAGATAACATAACAGATCCTCTTCTTTCTGGGGAAAAACGAAAATGTGTAAATACTTGCAAGGAAATACACAATGTTAAAGTACTGCACATGGTAGCAGCATCTTTTTGTTTACAATCCCAGTTCCAGCTAAAAGCAGCAAGATATAATGCTGGACGTTTTCAACATCTCATAAATGGCCTCACCAACACAAAGTTCCTCTGCAGCTTGTCCACTATTTTTGAATAGTGGCCTCATGAGCACAGATATCGGCCAATGCTGATTATTTCAAAATGGCATTCATCGGCCCTATTAATCAGCCTATCATTAATATGTATAAGCCTAGGAGACGTCTTGTGTAGGGATGATTTCCAGAATACATTTCTTGAAAAGCTGTTATATGTTCCACATATTACTATTCCACCAATTATTACTAAGGGTAAATATTAGTAGAAGCAGAAATGACACGGATGTTGTATGACTGGTCACTGGTCTTTGCAAAACTGTTAAGTCACGTGATAAACATGGATAAATCGGTTTGCCTTCACAACCTCGACCAGAATCTTGTAAACCTTCCAGCACAGCAGGACAACAAACCACATGATAATCTATATTTGGACTCCAATTATTTGAATTGTTTGCTTTGGACGTGACACATGACAGAGAAATTAATGTTAATGCAACCAATTCATTGTGACAAAAAAACAAAAACAAAAACAAGAATCTGACAGCAAGCTGTTAAAACTGATTTAAATTGGATGGGTTGTGTATCATTACTGATATTACTGGTTCCCCATTCCCCAAATATGGGAGCCATTTGTCATACCTGATGGCTTTAAGAGCAGGTATTTATTTACAGGGACTAAATAAGTGTTTCTTTGTTTCTGTAACATCCTGTGACAAGTATTTTACATAGACTGATAGACACCCGTACAGTTAGTTCTGCTTTACTTTTGTACAAAAATATTTAACACATTTAAGACAGTAATTTAAACTTTTCACTCAAGTTGTGTTTTTACTCAAGTGTAAATTTACATAATTAGGACAACATCTTGAGAGCAGGTTAAAATCCATGAGAATCAAGAGTGGAAAGTGGCAAGGAAAATAGTTAATTAAAAATAATGCATACGAATTTCTGCTACAAATTTATTGTCCAAAATTACAAGGAAATAGTGAAAGAGGGAAAAGTGGGAAAAGTAGCCTAGCGGGTAAGGTACTTGACTATGGACCAGAAGGTCCAGGGTTCAAATCCCACCGCCGCCAAGCTGCCACTGTTGGGTCCTTGAGCAAGGCCCTTAACCCACAATTGCTTGACTGTATCAATTGTAAGTCCTTCTGGATAAGGGCGTCTGCTAAATGCTGTAAATGGAAAAAAAATAAAATAATAATTCACTTCAAATGTTGGCTGGAGGTGAATTTAGGAACAAACGCTTCAACTCTGTCCAGTCTGAAAGCATGTGCGCCTGTGGTGGCTTAGTGATCTATGATAGTGGACTATGGATCAGAAGGTCCAGGGTTCAAATCCCATCTCTGCCCGTTTGCCACTGTTCTTACCTGGAGCAAGACCCTTAACCCACAATTGCTTGGATTGTAAGACTGGGCGTCTGCTAAATGCTGTAAATGTAAATTTTCTCAAATCAATCTAGAGAAGTTAATGCTTAATGCTATATATTAGGTAAGACCTGTGACTGGCCAACTCTTATGATTTCCTCTGAGTAAATGGCAAATTTGAAATGTGACTCAGTAATTTCAAGGTCCTCGAATAAAGGGTGATGAGTTCTCTGCTAATTACGATGACTTTGCAAATGCCCAAACACTGGGCAGAAACATCCACCAGGTTGTTTGTTTCTGACTGGCTCTTTACTCCGTGACCTCCAACGCTGACTCAGCCTGCCTCCCGCTCACATTCCCCTTGACACCAAGGAATATTCAAGACGCCATCTGTTTGTGCAGCACTGCTTCGCTATGTGCAACGGCCAACCTCAAATACTCACCAACAGAGCGGCTTTGGGTGCGACCTCGGTTTTACAGTGTCTGCCAACACAGTCTACAATTTCCAAACTACCATTCTTAGAACAGCAGTCATCTGAATGTGTACTGTGGGCTTGCCTTGTTTTTACACCTGAATAAACTGTGGGGGGTCTGAGGCTGGGTGCACTGGCTCTAGCTGTGCACCTGATTTCCAGTAAATGTTTGGTGTGGCTGTTTTCGTAAGAATCGGTTCATAACAAGTGTTTACATGTTTACTGGCTTCACATGCAGACTGCTCAAGAATTTCTCACACCCACGGTGAGTGGAATAGACTGTTTTTTAGCAACCCTATGCTGAAGTTCAGGAGAATTTAGAAAACCTTACAATGAAACCTAACTTTTGTTATTCCCTCTTCACAATGGCTTTGCATGACAATGGTCCAACAATAGATCTGGTGCACTCTTCCACAGAAGTGAAAGTATAATACAAAATGTATTCCCGGGTGTGGGTAGATCAGCCAAGGACTCCACTGTAGTGTGAAACTTAACAAGAAGGTTTTAGTCTTGAAGTATGCAGGACCACAACTCGCAGTGGGTTTATCTGCTTGAATCTGGCTCTAGATGAAAGAAAAACCTGACAACATAGAAAAGTTCCTGGTAATACTCCCTTAATTAGAAATTCCACAGAGATTACAAAGCCTTTGCTGAGCAAACAGTCCGGCAAATTGTAATATTCTGAGAATGCTTAATCTAAACAAGAAAGATCTCAATAACCTGGTCAACTACGTAAGAAACATTTGGCACTTAGACTCAGTCTCAGTAATAGAGGCTGGGAAGCATTTCATCTTATCCTAGTAATGCAAACTTTAATTCCAAACTTTATTATAAAAGAGTTTTCTGCACCACCCACAATTACATAAACACAAACAAAAACACACCAGTGCCTAACTTGTAATAAGTGCTTCCTCATTAACTCCAGTGGAGGCCAATTTTTTGAGCCCACCAGTGAAAATGCTTGTTTCGATCTTTGTGGAGAAGGATTAATTCTGCAGAATGATAAAGACTCAAATTACACCTCAGAGCTTTGCAACAACTACTTGAAAACCAAAAAAAGGACAGGGAGTGCTGACTGTCATGGACCTTCCTCCTAGAATCACCTGCCCTAAAACCCACTGAGCATTTAAAGGGGCACATGACGTCTGAGAAAGCCAAGCCTTCAGTAACATCATGAGATGCGCTTTGGAACATTGTGAAATCATACCGAGGTGACATGGATCATCAGATCTGGCACAAACTTGCACCAAAATACCAAGAAATTATGGTTTCAAAGTTTCAGCTTGTCACTCAGATACTGATTACAGCAAGTCCCCTAGATATGAACCAGTTCCGTTCTGAGATTGGGTTTGCATGTCTGAAAGTTTGTATGTCCAACATATTTAGCATCTAGATTGTGATCCTCCAGCACTTGATCTTGCTTGCGTTCATTTTAGTGTCCACTGTTATGGCTCGCCACTTCTTAGTGAGATCATGGCTGCATTTAAGCTTAACACCAGACATTCTGCTTCTAAAATAGTGCAATCTTCCCACAAAAAGGAGATATGTATTGTATACAGTCGTTGTCATGACCACAATCCTACCGGACTACACTACCCAGTGTTACGCCGAACTGGTGATGTAGTGTTATTTTTAAGCTGTGTTCAAGCTGCCCAGTATCACTATGACAAGTTCAACAGCGAATGGCTCTCTGTCCCATGTGGAGGCGGGAAGACAGGCAGCGAATGGATAGCATAACCAGCTGAGTGTCACAACCTATCACAGTGGCAAAGCCATGCGTTGAGGCCTAAAGCCCTGCTTGCAGTTCATTCCATAGTCTTGCTCTTGGCTCACTCCACTTTGCTCTTTTCCACTAGATAGCTTTGAGTGTGTTTGGGTTCGAAACCTCTGTATATCTGGAATAATAGAGGTTCTGGATATGGTTCTGTAGTGCCCATGTTTGCTATTTTCCTCTTATCTCCCCACCAAGCGGTTGTAAGTTTGTGAACAGTCGTCTGACACTAAACATTGCATCATTACTTTGCACACATTTCCCCTTTTGTGCTAAGCACTGTATATTGTATAGCAAATTCCCCTATATAAACTGATCATTGCTTATGACAGCTTCTCTATCATCTGTTCGTTTTGGTGTTTGTTTCCCTTGCTGCCCCATCCTTAGTCCAGCTTTCCATTATTAGAACCAACAACACCAAAATTACACACATTGTGGCCTTCACCTAGGATTTGGTTTGAAACGGTGTGTGCAGATAGATGTGACTTGCATAGCTTTCCTTTCAACCTGGTTCAGAGCAGCTCTTTTACCTCAGTACAGTATTTTAGAGAGGAACACTGATGCTTTTATGTGTCACAGCACAGCTAGGACAAAGCAAGCTCTTGTATGGTGATGTGTAAATTGATTCCAAAGACAGGAGAGTGCAGTGGACTTGTAATACAAAACACAAAAAAAAACATTGCTACTGCAAATCAGAGCTGAACTAAAATTGACCCATGTGCAGCCAAGGATATATACGGTACTAGAAATTAGGATTAGAAAACGAAACTGAAAATAAACTGGGTCACAGCATCAAACCTTCAATTCTCCATCTGTATTGTGAATCTACTTCTGAATATACATGCAGTCCATCAATCATCATGTCAAAAAGGCCAAGCAGATGACAGATTGAACAAAGAAAAGCAGAAGAGTCAGCAGAACACCAGAGGAATGAGCCACGAGCATCTGAATTCAGACCATGGGATGATTGATCAGTTCTAGCCAGTTTAATAAATTCAAGCTAAATATAGACAGACATTCTCCAAGGGCAGGAAGGCATCATCTTCTGCTGGATACAGAACAACCTGACCTGATGCCAGTTCGCAAATTTTACAAGGTTTAGCACAATTTAGGAAGGAACATACAGTTTCAAAGGAATACACAAGAATAAAAGCTCCTATTTTATCCGGGTTCATCTTGATCAGGGTGGCAGGGGTGCCTGGATCCTATTCCATACTTTAATGGGGTACCAGTCCATCGCAGGATCCCCACACCTAATTTTTTACATTGGAATCAACCCATTGGGAATCAAACATTGGGAATCCCAACCCAATGTTTGAACCCAGGTCCATAAGTGGTACATACACAAGGTGTAGGGATTAGTCTTTAGCAAAATGGTAACATGCTGCAGATTTAACCATACCAAGGTTGTGTTTAGAAGGGCCTACAAGTGACAACTTAACAATTTGAGACTGCAACCCAACTAGGGATGTGTGATCTCTATCGTCCACAGTAATTGCTTAATTGTTGATTTAATGCTGTTCAAGCATGTCACTCATTTTGACAGAAAAACAGCTAAAGACACTCCTTAAGAGTCTCAAGAACCACATTTCAAGAACCAGGCACCCGTTAAAAACAGAATCTCGATTCCACTTATCGGTTCTTAGTAACGCATTTATGCTTCAAATACACAGCAGTGATTAGTGCAGAAATACATCTGTAAAGAGGACAGGACTGGTGAGTTGTGTAATATGTCATTGCGTAGTTTTGTTTTCGATCTAAAGCATCTTGAGTTTCAGCAGCGTACTTGGTCAACCGACTATGGTTTCCTAGCCCAAATGCTGCATTAGCCAGCGCCACAGACAGCGCTAGCATATCCAGTACATAAATAACAGTTTGAAGATTTAAAAAAAAGATACCCTATAATCCTAAATATTTGGCACATTTTTTTTTTTCTTCCCACCATTTTGGAACTGAAAGGAACTGGAATCGATAAGCAAGATTGAGAAAAAAAAAAAAAATGAATTAAATGATAGCTAACTCATAGAATGAAGATTATGTAAAACTTTGGGTGGCAGCTGTCCACCAGAGGCCTAAACCAGCCAAGGTACCAGCACAAAAACACACTCAGCAAATCTTAGTGGAATCATTTTGCAAAAAAGTGTCTTATAATAAAAAAGCAAGAGAAGGCAAGTCATAAATGCTGTCGCCAGTTATATCACGAAAGACACGGTGCCAATTCAGGCGGTTGAGAGAGACAATTTTTGAAAACTTTAGACCCAAGATGCACACTGCCAAAGAATCATCTAATTATCGTTAGGGACAAAAATCCCAGCAAATATTGAGAGATCATTTTTTTCAGCATCACACACCCCCATTCTGGACTTACTGGTTAATAGTCCAGTACAACACCACCACAGTGTCATTTTAAAATTTGATTATTACATATGAGACATCTTATTTGACTACTTACCAATCACATATCTGTGGTGGCCTAGAGGGTAAGGTACTGGTTCAAATCCCACCCCTGCCAAGCTGCCACTGTTGGGTCCTTGAGCAAGACCCTTAACCCACAATTGCTTGGATTGTAAGACTGATTGTAAGTCGCTCTGGATAAGGGCGTCTGCTAAATGCTGTAAATGTAAATGGAGGGCGAAATGCTTTATGGTGTTTCAGTTGTTTGATTTTTTTGATGATGGTCTGCTCTTCCACAGTACTGTATATTCTGTGTACACTTGCAACTCAGTGCATAAATGAAGAATTGTACATATTTACATCTGGATATTGGTTAAAGCTGTCAAATACATCCGGCTTTACCATTTTACAAAAGACCCAGTTAACAGAAGCTACAAATGAGCAGGTTTTAACAAGTGACAAAGGTTTACCTCCTCCCAAACACACAACCTACGCAACAACGCTGAATGATTGTCAGTAAAATTGCTAGGGGCTGACATGGTGCTGGAGAGAACTCCTGCCTCGGTGCACTTGTGACAGTAGTATGTGATTTAAGATGTCAAGTAGACAAAGTGGAGATGTTTAGGGCTGTGCTGGAGCAGTGGGTGGAAAGTTTAACTCTTCTTTGGTGCTAATTAAGTGCAGCAGGGAGTGACAGAAAACAACAGAGAAACCTAACAATTTCAGGAACCTAACCAAGACCAGAGGCTGATCTTAAAGTGCACTCAATCTGCCAAAATGAATCACTGCAAAAACATTACCAATATTGCTTTTTTCCCTGAGGTAGAACAGTGCGTGCCTTGAACGATGTTTGATGCTGTAAAAAGTACACACAGGAAGCGTAAGATGACCTTTCAGGAATGCTAAGTTTCCAACAGGCAAGCAGTGAAGGTCACATGTTGATACCCTCAACTGTTTGTTCATACCTACTGAGAGAGACAGTTCAAACCGATACTGTATCAGTGAACTCGAAAGCATCTCGCAAGCCAAGCACACATTGACTTACACAGATGTGTCTGTAAATACAGGTTTTATTAAATAATTCATTAAAAAGCTGTCAAGAAGTCAGGTTACACAGGTGAATGGACCATGGTAGTAGAAGATATGCTTAAGTGTAGATCTAAACAAATAGCTCAGTGGAGGACAGGGCTCATTTTACAATCCATCTGCTGCAGAGAGTTCCATTTGTACCCTTAGTTGTTAGTTTTATCCTTTACACAGGGGATTTCGGACGTTTACAAAATGTAGTGCCACTGGGGCGTTGCAGCATCGATTTGCTTCAATTCTGGGCAGTGCTTTCAAGCTGGTTTGGTTTTCATGGTGCAAGTGACCCCTACTCAGCCCTCTAAGTGTCCCACTGTGCATGTTCGTGTGAGCCCTGCTATGGTTGGTTCCCTCCTTGCTGGATAGGCCCCAGTCCCCTGCAACACTGAACTGGATTAAGCAGGTATCAAAAATGAAAGGATGAATAACTAAAGTTAAATGAGGCCTGTACTACTGTCATGACTGGATGATGTAGAATCAAAGAAAAAATACAAGCAGTAAGAAGTCTAGGATTAGTGCAAATCCAGGCTCACCAACACATAACATTAGAAACAATGTACTGCAAAACCCAGTATTGAAACTAGAGATGCACCGATTGCAATCTTCTAGGTTGATTCCGATTTTTTAAACATATGACCGTCCGATTCTTTTCTGTTCAAGAATTATAAATGTCAGCATACAGATGTGTTTTGTTCAACTTTTCTTTTAATGGAAACTTCTTCGAATAAAAAGAAAGATAGAAGCTGCTGCCTGCTTGTGTGGCTCTGCACTCTCAGCAGAGTTAGCTTTAGCTTTGTCTAGTTCCACATATTCAGTCAGGTGATGCTGTTTTCGGAGTTCTTCCTCCACTGCTTACTTTCGTCATGCATACTGCAAACAGCGCTCACTTACTGTGAAGAACTAGGACGCTGAAGACATGGCTGTAACCTAAATAACACTGTATCACTGCTCCCTCACTTCTACTGCACTCTATAACAAGAGACTCTTGTGCACTTAGTAGTAGAATTGGAGCAGAACTGAAATCTAACACGTCCTCATCACCAGCATGTGCCAGCACCGATACTTCTCATAAACAAACACACAGTTTAAAGCTCAAACTGTGTTAAAGCGGAATTAAAGTGGGGCAAAAAAGTATTTAGTCAGCCACTGATTGTGCAAGTTCTCCTACTTAGAAAGATGAGAGAGGTCTGTAATTTTCATCATAGCTACACTTCAACTATGAGAGACAAAATGAGAAAAAAAATCCAGGAAATCTCATTGTAGGATTTTTAAAGAATTTTATTGTAAATTATGGTGAAAAATAAGTATTTGGTCACTCGCACATAAGTAAGATTTCTGGCTCTCACAGACCTGTAACTTCTTTAAGAAGCTCTTCTGTCCTCCACTCGTTACCTGTATTTATGGCACCTGTTTGACCTCGTTATCTGTATAAAAGACACATGTCCACAGCCTCAAACAGTCAGACTCCAAACTCAACCATGGCCAAGACCAAAGAGCTGTCAAAGGACACCAGGAAGAAAATTGTAGATCTGCACCAGGCTGGGAAGAGTGAATCTACAATAGGCAAGCAGGTTGGTGTGAATAAATCAACTGTAGGAGCAATTGTAAGAAAATGGAAGATACACCATTGATAATCTCCCTCGATCTGGGGCTCCACGCAAGATCTCATCCCATTGGGTCAAAATGATCATGAGAACGGTGAGCAAAAATCCAGAACTACACGGAGGGACCTGATGAATGACCTGCAGAGAGCTGGGACCAAAGTAACAAAGGCTACCATCAGTAACACACTACGCCGAGAGGGACTCAGATCTTGCAGTGCCAGGCGTGTCCCCCTGCTTAAGCCAGTACATGTCCAGGCCCGTCTGAAGTTTGCCAGAGAGCATATGGATGATCCAGAAGAGGATTGGGAGAATATCATGTGGTCAGATGAAACCAAAATAGAACTTTTTGGTAAAAACTCAAATCATCGTGTTTGGATGAAGAAGAATGCTGAGTTGCATCCCAAGAACACCATACCTACTGTGAAGCCTGGGGGTGGAAACATCATGCTTTGGGCTGTTTTTCTGCAAAGGGGACAAGACGACTGATCCGTGTTAAGGGAAGAATGTATCGTCAGATTTTAAGCCAAAACCTCCTTGCATCAGTGAAAGCTTTGAAGACGGAACGTAGCTGGGTCTTCCAGCATGACAATGATCCCAAACACACCGCTCGGGCAACGAAGGAGTGGCTCCGTAAAAAGCATTTCAAAGACCTGGAGTGGCCTAGCCAGCCTCCAGACCTCAGCCCCATAGAACATTTGTGGAGGGAGTTGAAAGTCCGTGTTGCCCCAAAACATCACTGCTCTAGAGGAGATCTGCATGGAGGAATGGGCCAGAATACCAGCTACAGTGTGTGCCAACCTGGTGAAGACTTGCAGGAAACGTTTGACCTCTGTCATTGCCAACAAAGGTTATGTTACAAAGTATTCAGTTGAACTTTTGTTATTGTTATTTTCCACCATAACTTACTATTAAATTCCTACAATGGGATTTCCTGGATTTTTTTCCTCATTTTGTCTCTCATAGTTGAAGTGTAGCTATGATGAAAATTACAGACCTCTCTCATCTTTCTAAGTAGGAGAACTTGCACAATCAGTGGCTGACTAAATACTTTTTTGCCGCACTGTATATTGTGAATTAATGTTAGTGAAAGCAGTGTGTTTTTCATGTGTGGCGTGCAAGTGCTGCTGAATGTGACCGGTGCACAATCTGTTATGCGAGACTGATCGGCCGATCACCGGTCGTGGCCGATCACATTAAAAACCGACCTCTTGATCGGTGCATCTCTAATTTAAACCCAGATGATCTAGACTGAACACTGATTGGGAAAATAACTGAAGTAGACAGTGTTCTAAATGGCTTCTTACCTCTACCTACATCCTCCATTGTCATTTTATTCATTAGTTAAGAGTATCGAAGACTCAATCCACAGATAACAGGCAGGCAGGCTGCAGAACCAATCAGACGGTGCCTGCACCTCTATGTTAAACTGAAATAATAGATAGGAAATGATTTTTCCCATAGAAGCTAATGGTAAGTGGGCTCCTGTTATCCAAATACTCGTTATCCAACCCATTTCCCAGATCAAGGTACACTCATAGCAAGGTTTTACAGTACTGTTAAATTATATTGAACCAGACAAGCTCATTCATGTCCATGACTTTGATACTCATTGTGAGATAAATGAGATAACCACACACACACACACACACACACATACCACCAAGCACAACAAAAATAACGTGTTTAACATTTCCCAAGAGCAGAAACCTCGAGTCAGCACAGCTAGAATCCAAACTGAACCCAATGACCTTTCTGGTGTTACAGAATCCTAACAAAGGCCAGTGAGAGGGGTTTGGCTCCACAGAAGCGAGCTCATAATTCACACTCAGCCTTTAATCAAATCATAGTTGCTGATACGGTTGCCTGGAGAGCCAGACCCTGGCGAAGGCATGTGTGGCATGTAGACACAATAGCAACGGATCATGGTGGGAGACAACTTTCAAACCTTTATTTCTGGTGCGCTCATACATTCTTGAGCAAACAGCAACCCAGCGCCATCTGTCAGAAGGAGCAGGAGGACAGGTAGCCATCTGGATTAGTTGCTACCTGGAATGCTACACACACACGCTGACCCAAAATTGGCCATGGCTCCAAGGATGACATAAGTTTGTTTGTTTATTTGGTGGCCATTTCAGTGACTCACACACAAGGTATAATCAAGACTAGTCATATATATCCACTCAAATCAATGCCAATTTAGGTAATTAACCTAACACACGTCTTTGGACTGTGGGATGAAACCGGAGTATCCAGATGAAACCCACGCAGACATGGGGAGGACAAGCAGACTCCACACCCTGGCATTGAACCCAGGACCTTCTTGTTGTGAAAGGACAAAGTAAACCCTCCTGCAACCGTCATGTGGCAAAGTCTACAGATAATGTTTTCTGCCCAGTTCCTCATCTTCAGCTGTTTGTGAGGAGTTATTAGCCTCTGAAATGTCCTTCTACTCCACTATCCTTACTTGTGGCTTTAGCATAGAAACATAACAGCCCCACCCACTCAAACTTGAGTTAAGCAGAATGGTTTGTGTACAACAACACACACACACAAAAAAAATGTAGAAATGCTGCGGTATAAAAGGTATTACCAAATCTCTTATGTCATACCGCCCAGTTCACACCAATGCACAATACATGATACCAGACACTTGGATGGCAAGTACTGAAGGTTGTATATATAAGCAAACGCAAAAAATCCCCAGACTCCTAAGGGTTTAATGGCTTTTCTATCTATGCAAACTCACACCTTTTCATATCATACCATGTTTTTAAATGCCACTGCCAAGTTTGTTTGCTACCAGAGAGTGCTCGCTCGCAATCTCCCTCTCGCCGTCTCTCTCTTTGAAGCAATAAACATGGCAATGCCCATGAGAGAGTATAAATGCTTTAATTCCTGCCAATTAGTGAGAAAATCCATACTAATCTAATTGTCTGAGATGGTCAGTCCTGCCATAAGCACCAGCTAAATATAGCCAGAAGGATTCCAGTGCTTTCAGTCTATTGATGCTATCAGGTTTCGAAATAAACTGAGAACGTGACATTCCTGGACATGTGGGAGGGGCTGGTGGTAAATTAGGGCCAGGGCAAACGCGGATCCCCACAGGACTGACAGTAATAACAGTCAAGTCTGCTGTATCCCAGCCTCACTAGTATGTATGATACTCAGGGTGGTCTAATGAAGACTTTGTATTTCCTTATTGACTAGCATCCAAGTTTCCATGTAATCAGTTCCACTGAATCAAAAGTAATTTGTGGCTTCGGATAGAACAACTGAAAAGACATACATGTCACAATACTTCAGTTTCTCAACATATCCATTATAATATTTAGGTTTTCTCAAATGATCAGCAAATCAATAGTGCTACATTTTTTTCTTTCTATTTAAAAACTCCCAACTACAAAAATAATGTAGTGGAAAAAGGAAGTACGGCATGAAAGAGATCTGAAAGTCCATTCAGCCACCTGTTACTGTGAATAGCAACGCTCAGTGAGATGCCATACACATTATATTGCACCATCATTTATCACAATCTTGCTCGGCACTGCTGTTAAATATGCAAAAGTGAGTTATTTACAAGGTTATGTCCTGCAATACCTTAACTATGGTTTGAGGTATATAATAAACATGGCTACGAAGTAACATATCACAGAATCACTGCATCAGCAGAGTCTTAATCAGTAACTAATCAATAACCCAGGAAAAAAAAAGATTGGCTTGTTTGAACAGCATAACCACATATCTCTCCCAGCAGTGGGTCAAATGGAAATCTATCAGGTCAAAGTGTGAACACACCGTGTACTAATGTATGCTCAAGGTATCCCAAAGCTGATAAACACTGTATTGGAGGAAAAGGAAAAATAATAAACAAACCAACACTTTGTAATTTGCTCTGGACATTCACATTTAGCAGACACCATTACCCAGAGCAATTTACAGCTCATACGTTCCAATCCAAGCAACTGTGGGTTAACTTGGTAGAGGCAGGACTTGAATCCTGGACCTTCTGGTCCACAGGCCTGTACATTGAATACTAAGTCATCACAGTCCCAATAACACTAACATTTAGGCATTTTGCAGACACCCAGAGTGACTTACAGCTCTTACATATAGTCTTACAATCCAAGAAAATGTGGACCTGGACCTTCTGACTCATAGTCCAGTACCTTAACCACTAGGCCACTATGTAGAGAACTGCTGAGGAAACCTGTTGGTCGGGTGGGTGATGAGCTGAGTTTTATATTGTTAAAGTACCCGGACACATGAACTGACCAGTAATAGTGCAAGAATACACTTGTTTGGCAATGCTGGCATGGCCGATGACATGAAGGAGTTTGTGGAAAAAAATACGCGTCACTATGTTATAAAATGCGTTATACGGACTGGTTTGAATTTTTCCACAATGGACACAACACAAACAACAGTTGTTTGCAAAATATGCAAAGACATTATTAGCAACACAAGATTCTGGTGAAAGAACCTGTTTTTCAACCACCTCGAAAGGAAGCACCCCAAAGAGCATACCAAAAACCAGATAGTCCGCAGAACTCTGCAGCGAGAAGAAGCGCTGACTCAATAAGAAAGACATCTGAGAAACCACTGATGCCATGATATTTTACCTGGTCAAAGATATGAGACCCAGCAAAATGGAAGAAACTGAGCAATTTAAGCCACTTCATCTTCATCTTTAATACCCACCAATTTAATCTGAACTTATCCACGTTCATTTTTGAAACACTACCAGTGAAGTATTGTGTGGATACATCTCAGAATCACATTTGCTTTCTAATACCATTAACTATTTATGGACAACTAGGAAAACTAACTGTGTATTTGTAGCTGGGATGTACACCATCCTCAAGCCTAACTGCTCTCTGTTATTCTTTTGTGGAGCTAGATTTGTTTGACTAGAGAAGATTAGTGTGGTTAGGGGTGGGCAATATGATGATATTTTATCCTATTGTGATAGATTTTGTTATCGTAATAGACAATATGCTTTTATGAGCAAATCGGAGATATTGCCAGTGCTTAAAGAACACTGAAAAACTCTGTTTCATTATAAAGACGGTAATTAAAAAGAGTCCTGTTTAATTGGAAGAAGTGCAGCACATTTTGAATATAAATCACTTTATGTATGGGATAATATTCTGAATGGTAGTTTTTAAGAATCTGTTGCTACTGATGCATTTTGTCTGCTATCACATGTATCGTGATAAATATCGTGTTAAATATCATGATATAATTTGTTTTACCATATCGCCCACCCCTAAGTGTGATTGCTGATAAGTTTTCCAGATCATCACCTCCTACATAATGATCATAGTTCGTCATCATGTTTGATTACCAAATGTTATTTGGAAAATGCTATTTAAAAGGGAAGTTCTACCATGACGTTTCTCACTTGCTTACAGCGCCATTCTTCATGACCAACTTGACAATCTGGTGCCAATTCACTGCTTCTGAAATTGGTGATTTTGTAATGATTGCATGAACAGTCACCAAGGCTTCCAATTATGAGACATTCATGAGCTAGTTGACTGCAGCTAACACACGTTCCATGCCCTCATTTATACCTGGTTGTTTTGTACTTGCTTTTCTGCACTTAATCATAAAAGGAGTAAAACCATGTACATTTATATTTGTAGTCAAATTTCCCTCTGAGCTTTACCTTGCTCCCAGTTGTTCCTTCTATGTAGAACAAACTGTCAGTAATAACAAATATGAGGTTCAAACTGTATCCGGAAATAACTTCATCACAATAGGTGCTTTTATATTGGAGGAACTTTTCACAGTTCTTAGAACTGTTGGAGAAAGTGGCCCCTTTCCTGTGTGTACGTTTGCTATCAGCATCAAAGACCATTTTTACAACAGACACATATATGGACTGTGGTATCCTAGCGATTAAGGTAGTGGACTCAAATCCCACCTCTGTCAAGCCACTGTTGGGTCCTTGAGCAAGGCAGTCCAACTGCTTTTACTGCAAGACTGTATCAGTTAAAAGTCACTCTGGTTAAGGGCATGTACTAAATGACAAACGTAAATATACCCAGGTCTGATCAATTTAGCCTCAATTAACCTAATGCATGCTCTTGGACTATGGGAGGAAGCCAGAGTGCCTGGAGTAAACCCACGAGGACATGGGGAGGACACCGCTCCACCTGGGGATCGAACTAAGGATCTTCTAGCTGTGAGGTGACAGTGCTACCCACCGAGCCCTTGTGTCACCCTCGTGTGTACGTAGACCAGGAACTAGGAACGATTGTAGTTCTTAGAATGCCATGTATAGAGACTTTTTTAGCTCGATGTAGTATATCACGAAAAAAATATCATGATATATCGGTGTATTGCTCGATTTTTTTTAGCACAGCCCTACTTCCAAGTGTGATGGAGGAGAAACAGTCTATTAGTCATCTGGACTATAATGGGACCCATTTAAATAGTGACAGGAAAGCTCAGTGCTACAGTATAGAAATACATTTTAAAAATAACTGCTTCCACCTTTGTAGAATCAGTTTGGGGAAGGCCCATTCCTGATTAAGCAAAGCACAATGGTTTGCTGTGCTGTTGTGCCATGGTTTGGGATGGACTGGAACGCCACCCAACATCACTGCCTTACCTCACCAATACTTGATGCTTCCAATGGCTGATTGGAAGCAAATCCCTACAGTTATGCTCCAAAATCTAGCGGAAAGTAAAGCTAGAACACTGAATGATCGTACAGCAGCACATTAACTCACAGCACATGAATTGTTTCATACACCAATTGTATTGAATTGAATGTTCCTGTCATTTAGTGTAGTTTCCCAAATGGCTCTCTAATGGAACGAAATTGCATGAAGTGGGACAATTTCATGTGACGGCAATGGTGGCACAGTTAAGATACTGGAGGGTCGAAGTCCAGACTTTACCAAAGCTGTCACTGTTGGACACTTAACCATCTATTGCTTGGATTGTGCTTTGTAAGACTGCATTAAATGCAAGTTGCTCTGGATGAGGGGGTCTTCTAAATGCTCTAGATGTAAAGGCTTCAGTTTGGGGAGTACAGTGTCAGCTGTCCAGTCAACAGAGTTTTTGTTCGGTGAAGCTCAAATGGCTCTCTCCTGGACTTAGACTAGATCTAGTAGGATATATATATATACACACCTCCTAGAGCAATCAACAAAATAATACCACACAGCCACTCCCTCACTGTCCATACCTGTTTAATCTAATTCAGGAACATAGGGAGCCTGGGCTACCGAGAGTAAAGCGTGAACCAACTCTAGACAGGGCACATGTATTCATGCTCACTCCCTCAGGGACACTTCAGAGACACCAACTGACCTAAGTCATGTATTTAGGGTGTGGGACTAAACGAGTATATGGAGCAAACCCAGATAGAAACTGGGAGCCCGTGCAAACTCCACACAGTTTCCAGCTGGGTTGGGACTCGAACCCAGATATCTGGCGTTGTGAGATGAAAGCATGAACCACATTAATTCATTCATATAAGATACACAGTCTTACAATCCAAGCAATTGTGGGTTAAGGGTCTTTCTCAAGGACCCAGCAGCTTAGCAGAGGTGGGATTTGAACCCGGGACCTTTTTGGTCCACAGTCCAGTACCGTATCCACTAGGCTACCAGAGTCCACATCAGTACCTTAACCACTTCATCACTGGGCCACTCCCTAGCCTCTGAGTAAACGCATCAGCTTGTTGCCAGACTCATCATTATGTGGATTGGTTGCGATTTGGGGGCCGACAATCCTTCATTTGTTAAACGGTTATTTCGTTGTCTGAAGATACAGCCAATAGAGGCTTAATGACAAGTTGCAGCCAAAAAATGGCGAAATAAAGGAATATTTAATGTAATTGGAATTTGTGTTTAAAAATATTTTGACGCTAAACAGACATTTGACTCCGAAAAGGGCAAATAGTGCTCTACTGGAACTGAAGCGCACTATGTAGGGTACATTTATACACCCCATAGTGCACGTGCATATATGGTTTGGGATCGAGCCGGTTTTAAAGAGGGCGTTTCCGTTGGTTAAATGTGCATCACCAAGCAAGTTAATACATAGCTGCGGGGTATTTAAGACATTCCTCACCATACTAACATAAGGATTAAATGCAGCTATTTGGTTAATCAAGTTAATTATTCTAGTTGATGTGTTATTTGTGAAAGCAAACTAAATGTCATTAAACTGTCAGGGTACAATACTTAACGCCACACAAACAAATTAGTTGGGACTTCCAGGGTGAGTTATTACAACAAACAAGCAGACCCTTTTGTTTTCGGCTTTCTTTCCAAAATAAAAACGACTTAAAAAGTTATTAATATGACGCTCTTACCTCTCCGCACACTCCGTTGTACAAACCAGGTGTAGCGTCCTCTGTGTCCTCTCTCTCTGCCTGTAAAGCTATAAAACCTAACAAGATATTTTTCTACAATGTACCACTTCCAAAATACCACTAATATAATCCTAAAATAAATACAGTTCAATTATCCAGCGTTATTCACTAAGACTGCGTTCACGCCGCTTGCTTGCTGTCAGTGTTGTGCTAGCGTTTAAGCTTCCCATCCATAGTAACCTACAGTAGTAGGTAGTGGGTGGGACTGTCATTAATAGGCGGGGCTCTAAATTATGTTGTCCAATCGTAGTCTGTCTGAGTCGACAGGGGCGGGGCTAGGTATTTTTTGATCTAACTGTGCTCTCTGCTGTTGCAGTACACTAAACGTCAGTGGAGCTGGTATGGTCTTACGCAGAAGTTTTGGCACCCTTTGTATTTTTTTAGAACAACAATTAACATGTCAGACCTCACAACATCGCCTTTATAGCGCTTTAAACGGAGAAGTAGTTTAAAAATATACACTCACCAGCCACTTTATTAGGTACTAGGGTACGTAATAGGGAAGAAAGGCGATATAGGTGACTTTGAACGTGGTATGGTTGTTGGTGCCTGACGGGAAAACTGCTGATCTACTGGAATTATCACCCACAGTAGGCTCTAAGGTCCACAGCAAGTGGTCTGAAAAAGGAAAAATATCCAGTGAGGGCAGCTGTCTAGTAGTGATGGGAATTCTGGCTCTTTTCAGGGAGCCGGCTCTTTTGGCTCGGCTCACTAAAAAGAGCCGGCTCTTTCGGCTCCCTAGTGGCTCTCTAGATTGTTTGTAGCTTAATTTATTATTCTTTGTTATTATTATACTCTCTCTCTCTGCGCTCACAACCGGCTCCCTGTTTGCTCCCAAACGGGTCCCAATCAGGAACCGGCTCCCGTCGTTCATTTCAAAGAGCCGGCTCTTAGAGCCGGATCGGTCGCGACCGACACATCACTAATGTCTAGGCAAAAATGCTTTGTTGAAGTCGGAGGTCAGGGGAGAATGACCAGACTGGTTTGAGTTGATCAAAACTCAAATAGCCAGTCGTTAGTTTGAGGTATGCAGAAGAGCATTACTGAAAACCACACCGGGTGCCACTCTTTTTGGCTAAAGATCAGATAACTGAAGCTACAATTTGCACGGGTTTAGCAAAATTGGACAATAGAAGATGGGAAAAACGTGGCCTGGTCTGATGAATCTTCATTTCTGCTGTCTCATTCGTATGGTAGGATCAGAACTTGACATAAATAACATGAAAGCATGGATCCATCCTGCCTTGTGTCAATGGTTCAGGCTGCTGGTGGTGTAATGGTGTGATGCATATTTTCTTAGCACATTTGGGCCCCTACCACAGTCCCTGTACTAATACCTATGAATCATGAAGTACTTGGATCTTGGCACCTCCAACTGTCAGCAGATTTTGTAAATCCTTCTGTATAGATGCGGAATGGCTGAAGGTAAATGTAAGTTCTTCTTAGTTTCTGACAACAGGACACTCAATTCAATTGCACTCTACATTTTTGATTGATGTCTTTTCATGCAGAACAGTGGTACTCCACGTCAGGTGTTCATACAGCTCATGTCCTGTGACATTTTAGGCTATGTTGAGATAAAGAGGACCCCTGCTCACCATAGTCAGCATTTACTGTCAATACCCAGCTGCTCTGTCAACCTCACGCTTCCTGTCTGAATAATGAGGAACCATAGGGGACACAGCAGGCCATGGGTGATAGATAGGATATTTGGGATTAGGTAAGGGAGGCATATTGGGAGCTGCATAAGTAAGCAATGTTCTGAAGGTGACTGAGCTCGAGGTAATGTGAGTTAAGTTGTCTGGGAGAAGAACATAGTCACCATCTGGAAACAAATACAGTTTTAGCACAAGCTGGGTGAGCTTCAGTCTGTTGGCGATTGTTTTAATGAATTCAAATTTCTGTTCGTTAGCGCACATATCATGGAGAGAAGATGGTTTTAAAACATGAACAGAGCAGAAACTTATCATAGGACCTGGTACATTTACACGTGGGGGAATTTACCCCATGTTTTGGGCTATGAAAAGAAACATACAAGAACATGCAGAGGAAGCAAGCTCCACAAGCAAGCTCCACGCAGACAGTAAATAAAGGGAAGTGCAGCTTAGCGACCATCTGATCCTGACCATCACTGTCCGTTCACTTTAATGACTGAGGTCTTAACAATTATAAAAAATTATAATAGGAAATAAAAATAGGTCTTTTAATTCTGGACATTGCAGCTGTAACCATAACATTTTTATGTTTTTTTATTTGCATTTGTGGGATTTAAGTCACGGACAATTTCAGGACACGGACACTATGGTAAGGTCCGGTCAACGACCAGTTCAGTTACCGGCCTCTTTCACAGAATGTAATGTGGACATCAAAGACTGAAACCTATGGTTGGGTTTGCAAACTGAGTTTATTTCCTGTTTTTTATCCTGTTTATTTTATCCTGGTTGGGGGTGGGAGTTGACATCACTAAGGCCTTATGTGTGATTAATATGTTCTTATGTGGTTTGAGTCCCAATTCTGCCTTAATTCCAGCCAGGTCAGTTATTACACAGGAACGATTGGCTGTGTCTGAAGGAGGGAAAGCTTTCTTTTTAGTTACCCATGTAGTATTTATCCAATGAAAATGCAGATTAATTGTTTTTCATGTACAGAGTTCAACTAATGCCTGGTTTGTGACTCAGATTTGTTGCACTCTGCTCTTTATATGATGTGTATATGAATGGAAAGTCAACTAGATATAATTTGTAAGCCGTAGGTGGGCGTCATTTATTCCAAATAATCAGAAATAAGAGTTGAAACGGACTACGACTGTAAGGGAAAACCGGTGCCTCAACAAACTGTGTTACATTGTCGCCATCTAGCGGCAAATTAATTCATGTACACCTTTAGACGCATTAAGTTTGTCGCAACACTCTACCGCTAGAGGGCAGTAAAACCTTATGAAAAAGACAGCGGTACCAGGTTAAATGACGTTATGTTGTTTTTTTCTAAATGAAAACAAGTTAACACAACCTTTACAAAAGTATATACATGTTTTAAAGTACCATTAACAAGTCAGTTAAGTTTAGAGAAAAAGTGCTGGTCTTTATTTATAAAGCACATTTAAGCAGAACAGTGCTACAAAGTGAAATCAAGACAATTATTAATTTAAATAAATAAATCAAGGTTGATATAAATAAACATGAATTTATAAATGAACTAATGCTGCAGACGTTCTGTCCTGAAGTGCTGTCATAGGGCAGGTCTTTGGAATGTCGGAGGAAACCGAAACACCCAGAGAAAACCCACACAGATACAGGGAGAACATGCAAACTCCACACAGGCAGGGAACCAGGGATCTCTGGAGCTTTGAGGTGACAAACCACTGTGCCACCATGCGAGCCCTAGATAAATTCTATAGTAATTAATGCAAATGAAAAAATTAAATAGGACAAAATAAGTGTACAAAGTTAGAAATACAATATACACTATATAGACAAAAGTTTGTGGACACCCCTTCTATTTCAACAACTCTCACTTGTAACACATTCATAATATAATACATACATTTCTCCATAGACAAACAGTGTCAAAAGAAATGGGTTGTACTGATACCCCAGTGACTCTCAATATGACACATTTATAGGTTTCTGGTTCCAACAAGTCACTTCTGACCTGCTGTCCTTAAACAAAGTCCACAGAGAATTGGTTTGCCAAATTTGATCAGGATTGTGCATGGTTTGACCTCAACTCCATGATACACCTTGAGAAATGCACTGAGGACCCAAAGGTGAGCCAGGGCTTATTGGAAATCTATTGGAAAGCCCTCTTAGAGGAACAAAGGCTGTTGTGGCAGTAAAGGTGGGGGTCGAACTCCATACTAAATCCATAATATGAATTGGATGTAATTTTATGGTTGTCCGCAAACTTTTGTCTATATGGCGTATCTTAGATTCAATAAAATAGGTAAAAACAAGAGGGTATCAGTTTATGCAACACTACACGTCTCAATGACTGGGACACAAACCATCATGGCCAAACCTCGGTGTTTCCACTGAAGTGCTCACAGCGTTCGTCAGTCTGAACCCAAGAGCTTCTGAAAAATGAAATTCAGCAGCGAGTTACATCAGCATATATGCAACGTAACATTGCACAGGTCTTACATCATGTGCTGCAAAGCCCTCTGCACTGGCAGCTCCCCCGAAATGAGACAGCCTTTGTACCACAGCTTAGCACTCCACGAACAAACCGAGAACAGACCTGCATTGCTGCAGTGCAGAGCTTTATAAAAGCTCACTGTTCCATAAGGACATGAGGTGATAGGAGTGTTAAAGGAAAACAACTGCAGCCTAAAACCTCTACAGTTAGATCAAGAGCCAGCTGTGAAGCATGAGATGTGTGCTGCTGGGAATGAGTCTGTTACCTGCCATTAAATCAAATCATTATTCTGTGATTTATTTCCACTACATACCAACACAACAATGAAGGCAAGAGTGGCAGTGGTTCCGTCTGAGCAGGACCGAGTCCCGGCCGCTGCCGTCTGTGTGGAGTTTGTATGTGCTCTCTGTGTCTAAGTGGGGTTTTTCAAGGTCCTCTGGTTTTCTTTCACATACCAAAGACATGCTAACTGGTATTTATAAGTGTGTGTGTGCATGTGCACCTTATCCACCTTCTCGCCTGTGCCTCCGCCTGGTCCCCTGGCCCAGTAACCCTGATTTGGATTAGGCATTGCATGTGAGTGATTAAAGACAAAAAGAATCATAGAGAGAACGGGAGGAAGGAAGGAAGGAAGAAAAGAAAAGAAAAGAAAATAATAGAAAAAAAAGACACAGAAGGAAGGATGGAAGAAAAAGAAAGGAACAAAAGAAAGAAAGAAAGGGAGGAAGGAAAGAAGGAAGGAGGAAAGAAACAGAGAAAGAAAATAAATGAAAGAAACAAAGAAAATGAAGCAAGGAAGGAAGAAAAGAAGGGACAAAGGAAAGAAGGAATGAAGGAAGGGGAAAGAAAGAAAGAAAGAAAGAAAGAAAGAAAGAAAGAAAGAAAGAAAAGGAACGATAGAAAGAAAGTTAGAAAATAGAAAGAAAGAAAGGAGAAAAAAAAGAAGATAGCCAGACTATCAGGCAGACAGACAGATACACAGTACAGACAGCAAGACAGAAAGAAAGAAAGAAAGAAAGAAAGAAAGAAAGAAAAAAAGAAAGAAAGAAAAGGAAAGATAGAAAGAAAGTTAGAAAATAAAAAGAAAGAAAGGAAAAAAAAAAGACAGCCAGACCATCAGGCACACAAACAGACAGAAAGAAAGTCAGACAGACAGATACACAGTACAGACAGCAAGACAGCAAGACAGCAAGACAGAAAGAAAGAAAGAAAGAAAGAAAGGGAAATAAAGCAAGGAAAGAAGGAAGGAGGAAAAAAACAGAGAAAGAAAATAAATGAAAGAAACAAAGAAAATGAAGCAAGGAAGGAAGAAAAGAAGGGACAAAGGAAAGAAGGAATGAAGGAACGGGAAAGAAAGATAGAAAGAAAGAAAAGGAACGATAGAAAGAAAGTTAGAAAATAGAAAGAAAGAAAGGAGAAAAAAAAAAAGATAGCCAGACCATCAGGCAGACAGACAGATACACAGTACAGACAGCAAGACAGAAAGAAAGAAAGAAAGAAAGACAGAAAGAAAGAAAGAAAGAAAAAGGAAAGATAGAAAGAAAGGAGAAAAGAAAGAAAGGAGAAAAAAAGATAGCCAGACCATCAGGCAGACAGACAGATACACAGTACAGACAGCAAGACAGAAAGAAAGAAAGAAAGAAAGAAAGAAAGAAAGAAAGAAAGGGAAAGGAAGCAAGGAAAGAAGAAAAGAAGCTAGGAAGTAAGGAAAGAAGGAAGGGGAGAAAAAACAGAGAAACAAAATGAATGAAAAACAAAGAAAATGATGAAAGAAAAAAAGAAAGAAAGAAAGAAAAGGAACGATAGAAAGAAAGTTAGAAAATAGAAAGAAAGAAAGGAGAAAAAAAAAAGATAGCCAGACCATCAGGCACACAAACAGACAAAAAGAAAGTCAGACAGACAGATACACAGTACAGACAGCAAGACAGAAAGAAAGAAAGAAAGAAAAAAAGAAAGAAAGAAAGAAAAGGAAAGACAGAAAGAAAGGAGAGAAGAAAGAAAGGAGAAAAATAGCCAGACCATCAGGCAGACAGACAGATACACAGTACAGACAGCAAGACAGCAAGACAGAAAGAAAGAAAGAAAGAAAGTAAGAAAGAAAGAAAGAAACGGAAAGGAAGCAAGGAAAGAAGTAAAAAAGCTAGGAAGTAAGGAAAGAAGGAAGGGGAGAAGAAACAGAGAAACAAAATTAACGAAAGAAACAAAGAAAATGAAGAAAGAAAGAAAGAAAGAAAGTTAGAAAATAGAAAAAAAGAAAGGAGAAAAAAAAGACAGCCAGACCATCAGGCACACAAACAAACAAAAAGAAAGTCAGACAGACAGATACACAGTACAGAAAGAAAGAAAGAAAGAAAGAAAGAAAGATAAAGAAAAAAAAAGAAAGAAAGAAAGAATGAATGAAAGACAGAAAGAAAGAAAAGGAAAATAAATAGCAAAAAAGAAAAGGAAAGAAAGAAAAGGAATGAAAAAGAAAGAAGGAAAGCAAATGAGCAATCAATCAAACAAGCAAAAAAGAAAGCAGTAAAGTTAAAGTTAACACGATGATAATTTCACCTTATACAGACATGTGAATGGCCAGAAGTCTTTTCTTGTTGTTGTTTATCTTATTTCTTGCTTAATAAAAAGCAAGAATGAAATAAATAATTTAAATGAAATATACGGATGGCATGAGGACTGTTTTACCATCCGTGTAAGAATAATTCATTTATAATTCTTTTCTGCAGGAATCATAGCAGTATCTAGAGCTTTTGTGGTTCTGCACTCTGCAGGGTCTGCTCCCTCCTCTCCACCAGCCCATGTGACCAGTGGTAGGTGTGGCTGGATGATGAAATCCTGCAAGTGATTTCTCTCTTCTGGAGTTTTCTGTGACATTCTGCATCTGCTGCATCTGGAAATGTGTTGCTTTGAGGAGATTCAGTTGGGCGCTGTTATAGGGTGGCTGAGGAATGTGGATGTTTAACCCCGCCGGGAGCAGCAGATGTAGGTCAGGGGTGGCTTTTACATCTCCGGCTTCATGTGGGGGCTGTGAGAGGCAGCTGAGATAAACAACAGGCAGAGTTCTTCGTTTCACTGCAGGATATATAGCACTGTTACTGTTTATAGAACAGGAAATCCCACCTGTGTAATCCTGTGTGTGTGTGTGTGTGTGTGTGTGTGTGTGTGTGTGTGTGTGTGTGTGTGTGTGTGTGTGTAAACATCTGCTGTACATTGGTATACAAAACATGCTGCCTCATGGACTTCTTGAATATGAATCTTGTAAAACTGAAAATACAGACAGATGGAAAGAAAGACAAAAATTCAAAATGTGAAACAAGAAAGGAAAGAACAAAAAGAAATCAACAGAGAAAAAAAAACAATGATTAGCAATTATAAACTATTTAACAATAAAGAACGAAATGCAAGAAGCAGAAAAAAAGAAAGAGAAGAAATGAAAGGAGAAAGAAAAGCAGGAAGCGTGAAGAAATAAAAAAAGAATATAGAAAGAAAAGCAGAAAGGAAAGAAAAATGCAGTAACCCAAAGAAGAAAAAACAAGATGGAAGAGGAGGAAAGAAAGAAACAAAAAAGAAAGAAAGAGATGCAAGAAGCAGAAGACATACATAAAGTAGATGAAAAAAGAAATATAAGAAGCATAAAAAATTAAAAATCTAAAAAGAAAGACAAAAGGTACAAAGTGTGAAACAAGAAAAGAAAGAACTAAAAGAAAATAACAGAGAAAAAAACAGTTATAAGCAGGGGTACTTTATAACAATAAAGAACAAAATGCAAGAAGCAGAAGAAAGAAAGAAAGAAAGAAAGAAAGAAAAAAAGGGAAAAAAGAAAAGCAGGAACCATGAAGAAATAAAAAAGAATATAGAAAGAAAAGCAGAAAGGGAAGAAAAATCAAGATGGAAGAGGAAAGAAAGAAAGAAAGAAAGAAAGAAAGAAAAAAAGTAAGAAAGAAAGGGAAACAGAAAAGCAGGAACCATGAAGAAATAAAATAAGAATATAGAAAGAAAAGCAGAAAGGAAAGAAAAAATCAAGAATCCAAGAAGAAAAACAGTTAAGAAGAAATACAAAAGAAAGGCAGAAATAAATGAATGAAATCAACAGAAAGAAATAAAAATTAAAGAAAGAGAAAGGAAAAGATGAAGCAGAAATGAAAGAGAAAAGCCGATTAAAGAAGGAAAACCAAGGGGCAAAAAGAAAGAAAGGGAAAAAAGAAGCAAACAAAGTAAGGCTGCAAAAAAAGCAGAAACGAAAGACAGAGAGCTGGTGAGACCGTGTAACCATTCTACTGGGTTCCATCTGAAAACACTGCTTCATTTCTTATTTGTTTGTACTTTTGTTTTATGCTTTATTCCTTAAACACAGTAACGATAATATAACATTCATACAGCACTTTGCACACACATTTAATATCGCTCTACAAGGCTTAAAAAAACCCACTTTCTTTTTCTTAGTTGGACTGAGAATGGGAAATGGGAAAAAAAGCATCTTATACTTCATTAATAATATAAATAATAATTCAAAGAAAACCACCAACCTGGTGCTTATGTACAGATCTAGAATGAACAAAAGAGGAGGAACTGTGGCACTTAAAAATTATAAGGCTGCTCTGTGTCTGGGTTTAATGGTAGCTCTTGGCGCACCCCCACCCATGGCTGCGGGGGCCTGCACCGGGCCTGACGACGTGGCAGTGAGGGGGGACGAAGGGGGAGGGGTGCAAGACTGAGCATGCAGAAAGAAGCATCCAGAGTTACATAAGAAAGAAGCAGACTATGAAGATCTGCTAGTAGCATTTTTAAAAAACGAAAATGTTCAGGATAAAAAACAAGCACTTTTTTGTTATATTATTTATTCATTTATTTATATTATTTATTAAAGCCAGAAGAACTTCAGTAAAGTATGTGGATCAATTCAGTACAAGCAAAGTGATATTCTAAACATTTTAGAGTATGAAGGCCATCTCCAGCACATCCTGACAGTATTACAACACTGATTAACACTGATTACCATCAATTCCATTGCAAATTCCACATTCATAAGCCTCTTCAGGATGCTCGGTGACTGGACGTGGCTTTAGGACCTTGCAGATCAGGGCTCACTTCCGAACCGTGGTCACTCGATACAGTGGGAGGTCTTAGCTCCAGTTTCCAAAGGAAAACCAGACACCCTCATTTGAATACTCCGTCCAACTTCCAGAACTTTCTTCCGAAGCAGTATATAGTCATCCAAGATCTGCCAGTCTGCAGCAGGTCTGCCCCGAAAGACGAGAAGAGAGCATCAGAGAAGTCGAAGAAGGTAAGACCAGCCAGAAGCTCTGCTGCAGCTCTGCACAGGGATGCTGAAACTACCTTTCTTTTGCTTGCTTGAGATGTTTATGCATTTAGGATCTTCACTGAGGTGGAGAAGATGGAAGAAGGTTACAATTTACTTTTAAACAAAGTTTGCATGGTGTTGTCGTCCTTTTTGGTCTGAAGTGGGATTTCACTACAACACTAGTTGTAGAGAGAAAAGTTCTGCAGTTAAGAAATAAGAGTGTCATTAAACAAGGCAGGAAAAGTGGTTTATGATGTATTTGTTGCATGCCTATCTGTTGTAAAGCTATATTTTAATTGATCAGTGCTTTTACACTTTGCATATTGATCTTTGTTACGTTAAAAAAAAGTCTGAAACTGATAGGGAGTGGCCCTGATTTGCCGCTGAAATCACAGCACTTCCTCTGGTATCCTGTTACTGTTCATCTCTGAGTGGTCAGAAGGTTTTCTCTTGGGACTCCCCGACCAATAAGAGAAGCATACGTGTCCTTTAGTGTCTGTGCATGAAGTGCCATGTTGGCAGTTTAAGTCTGCATGAAACAACTATTCAGAATTTTTTAGAACGATTTAATATCAGTCCATATAAGAACCACTTCATGTTGAATCGGTATTACTTGTGCACCTTTTGTTCTGTAGATTACCCAACATGCAACTCTTGTCTTTCAGAATGAAAAACGAAATCTTTGACTACACTATGAAAACCTTTCAAGGTATTCCTGTCAATGAAAAAAAAACAACATACAAAAAAAAAAAAAAAAAAAAAAACTGATGAAGTAAAATCTTGTCTCCAGTCATAGCCTCAGGCTGTGCCTTTGTTCCTTTTGTATGCCACTCCCAACATGCTGGCTCCTGCAATTCATGACTATAAAGGGAATTAGGTTTCCTAAATCTGCAAGAATGATTTGGCACATTGCCCCTCTGCAAATTTTACACCAACTAATTTGTGTTTCTTTTCCATTTGGAGCGTAGCAGCTCTCTGGTACTTATGTAACATGGAGTTATATAATTCCTCAAGCAACCTCATTTTGTAAAGCTTGTTCTTGCACAACACATACAAATGGAGGTCATACTGAACTGAGACAAAGCCAATCAAACACCACTAACACACACTGAAAAGCATTTCATTGTTATTATTAACATTATTATTTCAAAGAAATGTCAGGTAACGGTTGTTCTTTTCATTTTTTCTTCCTGCAGACTCCCAGTACTGCCCAAACGCAAAGCAAGGATGTGGCTGAAGAACTTCATTGCCCTCTGCTTGTTGGCCTTTGCCTCCTCAGCTGAGGAGAAGCTGAGCAGTCATGCCACGTCTCTGGCAGACACCAGCATCCAGCTTGCCTTCAATCTGTACCACAATGTGGCCAAAGAGAAAGATCTGGATAACATCCTGATCTCCCCTGTAGTGGTGGCCTCTTCATTGGGTCTGGTGGCCCTTGGTGGAAAGGCTTCCACCGCCTCGCAGGTCAAGAGCGTTCTGAAGGCCGACAAACTGAAAGACGAGCACCTTCACGCGGGTCTCTCTGAGCTCCTGCACAAGTTCAGCGATCCTGTGGCCCGCAACGTCACCTGGAAGATCAACAACAAGCTGTACGGCCCTAGCTCTGTCTCCTTTGTCGATGATTTTGTGAAGACCAGCAAGAAGCACTACAAGTATGACCACTCGAAGATCAACTTCCGCGACAAGAGAAGCGCCATCAACTCCATTAACGAGTGGGCTGCCAAGTCCACTGATGGCAAGCTGCCAGAGGTCACCAAGGATGTGAAGAACACAGATGGTGCCATGATCATCAATGCCATGTTCTTCAAACGTAAGTAGAAAAAAGGCAAAATGAGGGTACCTTAAGCTGAACTGGTTCTGGAATTAGATCTGTTATCCATTCAAATGATAATTTCTGTAACTGTTGGGTGGATTTTTGATATAACATCCAATATCTTACCATGATTAATATTTTACATTCCCACAGCTCACTGGGATGAGAAGTTCCACCACAACATGGTTGACAATCGCGGGTTCCTCGTGAGCCGCTCCTACACTGTATCTGTCCCAATGATGCACCGTACAGGTAAGATAAGACAGCTGCTGAAAATATAACCATTAGAACCTCAAGCTTCAGTTCTACAACAATTACAGACACCCTAAAACATAAGCAAATATGATTTTAAGAGCCCAGAGAAGACAAGATAAACCTCTGAAATGAGTTCCCAAAGAGGTCGATGATGAGAGACAATGCCTTGACCTGTCAACTAATTTCCAATCTGCATCTCTGCAGGTGTCTATGGCTTCTACGATGACACCGAGAACAGGCTCTTTGTTCTGGACATGCCTTTGGCCCACAAGAAATCCAGTGTGGTTTTCATCATGCCCTACCATTTGGAGCCTCTGGAAAGACTCGAGAAGCTTCTGACCCGTGAGCAGCTGAACAGCTGGACAAGCAAGCTGGAGGAGAGAGCAGTGGCCATTTCTCTGCCTAAAGTCAGCATGGAAGTCAGCCATGATCTCCAGGTAGGCATATTCTCAAAAATGTAGAAATGAGGTATATGCAGAGGTGGAATAGAGTAGCAAAAAATTTTATTATTATTATTGTTATTATTAGCTGGGAAGCAGAGGCACAGTGGTTAATGCTGTCAGGCAGGGTGGAGTTTTATTTATTGAACTGTGGTGGCCTAGCGGGTAAGGTACTGGACTATGGACTAGAAGGTCCAGGGTTCAAATCCCACTGTTGTGTCCTTGAGCAAGGCTGCACTTACCTCTTTATTTAATAGTTTTCCCTTCTATTTGAGGGACAGCTGAGCTGCTTGCTTTCAAAGCACTGTGTTTTTCACTGTAGTAGTTATAGCCACACCCCCTCCGTGTTCTGATTGGTCGCCTCACAGAACCAGTCGTGTGTAACACTGCCCTCAGAAGATATTTCAGTAAATAAAACTGGAGTTGCTGTTGCCTCACAGATCAAGAACTGAGTTTGAGTCCTGGCCAGGCCACTGGCTGTGTGTCTTTATAAATTCACTAGAGTAAGAGTAAAAAGTTAAAATTACTCAAAGAAGTATGTTTTTTTTAAATAGTGAATGTAAAGGGTGCAAATGGAGCACGTTACTACCCACCTCTTTACATATACAGTATATATAGAGTATTCAGAGTCACTGCTCTAGATGATGCTTAATACTTTTTGTTTTCATAGAAACACCTGGGAGAACTTGGTCTGACGGAGGCAGTGGACAAATCCAAGGCTGATTTGTCCAACATCTCAGGGAAAAAAGATCTGTACCTCTCCAATGTGTTCCATGCATCTGCTTGGGAATGGGACACTGAAGGTAACCCATTTGATACCAGCATCTTTGGAACAGAGAAGCTCAGGAACCCCAAGTTGTTCTACGCTGACCACCCGTTTATCTTCCTGGTGAAGGACAACCAGACCAACTCCATCCTTTACATCGGCAGAATGGTTAGGCCCAAGGGTGACAAGATGAGAGATGAATTGTAGTTTTAAGGTGTTGTTATCAATTAGCTGTATTGGAAGTATTTTTTCTTTTAATTCTCGAAAATGTGTAACTTCAGTGGTATGACTTTTACCTCATGAGCATATTTCAGCAGACAAGTTTGTGAACCAAAAACATTTCAGAGCGTCAAAGGAATTCCACTCTTGAGAGCTTAAATACCAACCTATCCAGAGGCTTAACATCAACTGGACCATGTGCCTTAATAAATTATTAGCTTGTCCGTGAGGATAGATAAAATACTTACATTAAGTTTTCTATCCTTGATGTTGGCCTGTGGAAATGTGGTATTAATCAGCTCGTGCTTGTTTCTGAGTTCATGTGATATGTGTGGGTTCTTTGAGTTATCTTTAACGTTTAAAGAGAAAAGGATTTGTGCGCAAATGTCCTTCATGCGTTCATGTTGTTCATCCAATACCTATCTGATAGCAGCCATTTCACTTCATTGTCTTCTGCACTGATGTTACACTGAACACTTTCAGGTCACATGAGGTTGTTTGTGCTATTTTGTTCCAAGGTGTGTTTTTCATGCAGTATCTGTTGAATTACTGTGCTCAGTTGGTCTTTTTTTAAATAAACTTTTTGAAATAAATGGTAAAAAGGTAAAAAGCGATTGTGTCCTGATCATCAATTACTTACTTAGGAAAAAATGCCTGCATGGGGTTTCTTTGGGGTCTTTGGTTTCTTACCAAATTCGAAAACAATGTAGAGAAACAGATGGACTACAGTCTGTAATTATAAAAGTACAAGGAACTACAAAGTGCAATGACAACTACTGTATATATATATATATATATATATATATATATATATATATATATATATATATATATATATATATATATATATATATATATATATATATACACACACACCTCAACACTCCATAGATCCCCGATTTCATTATCGGTTTGGACTCTGTTTGGAGTACTTTGGTTTCTTAAAGTCCAATCTAAATGGCTTAGTGGTGTTGGAAACTTGGGAAAGGCAGGACAGGAAAAGTAGGAGACAAAAGGATGTAGGGAACTATGGTATTTTATTCAGGAGAGCTCAGTTTGGATATCATACCAAAATCCCTCTGTGCTATCTTGTCCAGTCTTGTCCAGTCTATAGATTGTATGAGACCACCCCTTATACAATGTTGTAAAGTCCAGATGTACTGTTGGTTGAGGGGTCACACATGGCCAGAGGAAACAAGGTGTTACTTGGAGGTCCCAATTGGCCACAGGAACAGGAGATAACACAGAAGTGAGATAATAAAGAAGAATACTGGAAAGAAACTGATTATGACCAAAAGGAATGCTTCCAGATCATTACAGTGAGGATCTACTGCATTCATTAAGCAGCACAGACTTCTCATATAAATTTAATATAATAAAATATCCGACAGTGGTTCAAGTTCTTAACTATAGATCAGAAGGTCCAGGGTCCAAATCCCAGCTCTGCCATGTTGCCACTGTTGGGTCCTTTATAATTGCTTGGACTGTAATGCACTCATTGACAAAAAACAAAAAATCTTCACCAAAAAACAGTTATTGGAATTGAATGAATCTTCATATATATGAATGTATTGATGATATATGTAATTGATTACAATATTAGAGCGAAATGATAAGGGACCACCTCCTAACAGCTTGGTCAGAGCTGCCTAGATGGCAGACAGTTTGTCAAAAAGACAATCTTGCTTCTCTCAATCAAAATGATGTGCCCCCTATCAAAGTCTACTGGGCAAAATTTCTTCAAGTGTGTTTTAGAGGTATGTCTAGCAGTCAACGATCTTTCACCTTGAGGTACATGACACAAAGGTAGCCTCTGAGATCCTTTTTATAGGGAAGAAGAGGAAGCAATTTTACACCCTCTTGTGGCAAAACCCTGTGTCTAATTAGACCATACTTGTAATCATTTGCATTTTTAGTTTTTTGTCAGTGAGCACAGGTTGAACTATATATATATATATATATATATATATATATATATACACACATACATACATATATACATATACACACACACATACACAGGTAGTCCTCGACTTACGACACAGATCCGTTCCTAGGTGGCGTCGTAAACCGATTTTCGGTGCAAGTTGGAACATACGTACATACTGTACGTAAATAACATACTGTAAGCACTTATCCTATCCTAACACCTATCCTAACACAGTAATTATCAAAAAACGAGCCGCGTAACCGTGTATTCTTCCGCTGCGCATACCAAACACGAAGTTCGCGTTATGACGTTTACGACGCAAAACCACTTAAGTCAAAACAAGGCTTTATACAGTAAATGGGAGATGTGTCGTAACCACGAAACGTCGTAACTCGAGACCGTCGTAACCCAAGGACTATCTATATATATATATATATATATATATATAAAAAAATGGACATCCCGTTTCAAATAAAAACATAATAAAAAACAGCTGTCAGTGCTGAGCTTGCGGGAATCAATACATAATCAGTTGAATGTTTTATCACCTAAACTCTGAAATGTTATGCATATTTTGCATCTAATTTGTTTATTACATATTTAGGATAATGTTCTGTGCTCATTTCTTGCCATTGTACAAGTAGACATCAAGCTATATCTAATCTACAGACCTGAGCCAAACTGTTTTGGAGTCTGTGCATCACTGAAATGTCCATGTTGTGACTAAAGTGCTTCAGTTATTTCAAATTCTACACATGTTGATCCCTATCTTTGATTTTGAATGGGCCCCTCATACTTGGAATGTGGGGGGTGTTTTTGTTCCTTCAGGGAGATACCAAGGCCCCACAGTGAGATACCAGTCTGAACCAGGTCCATAAATTGCACACTTTCATTGAACATGACTGCTTTGGAAGCAGTGGGTAGTGTTGGTGCTGCATAGTTGCAGGAACTAAGGCTTAATCCCTATCTCGGGCATGGCATGTTCTTGTGTGGGTTTCTTTCCTCTGCCAAAGCCATGGCTGGAATTGGCTAACTGGAATGTCCCTAGGTGTGAGAGAGAGCAAGCTTGTGACCAGTGTTTCTGGGACAAACCATGAGCCTCACCAAAATGAAGTGTTTACTGAAACTAGAAACTGGAGTTCAGGGTCCCCCTGGTGAGAAGGTTCAACAAATGCCCCATGAGTAATAATAATAAGAAACTAATTTTATGGTAATTGTAATTTTCTGTCCATTCTATCAAACAAACAAAAGACAAGAAATAACAGGCTTGATCAGAAGCAAGGGCTGTAAAATATTATTTGCATGTTGTGACACAATATTCATCGACAACAAATATAGTACTTTGAAAGGACGAATATGCCACCTAGTGGTGAGTTAGAACATAGAGGGTGTCTTAATTATTATTATTTTTTCTGTATCCTGGTCAGGGTCAATGGAAAAAAGAAGGATTAATAATAATAATAATAATAATAATAATAATAATAATAATAATAATAATAATAATAATAATAATAATAATAATAATAATAAGAAGAAGAAGAAGAAATTATTAACTAAGAAAATAATTATTATCTAAGAAAAGCACCCCCACAGCCAAAGGCCAAAACATAAAGTGATTTTTGCTCATCTTTATTGGCAAAAATTAACATTGATTAACAAATTAAATAAATTTACCAAAACTTTATCTTTTTTCTTGGGTTTTTTTTATACCCCACCCCCTTTCATTTTGGCACATTTTCTCTTTTCAAAGCAACTAATCATTTAGCTAAAAATCAAACAATGTATATTTTAAGTAATTTTATATACAGGTTTTTTTTTCCAGTAACTGTGTTATTTTAATTTTAAATAACATGTGCAAATTGTAATCGGACAGACTTGCAGCACCTCAGAGCAGACAGAGACCCCAGGTTGGGAACCATGGCTCTAAGCTACCCACCAAGTGGTATTTCATACAGTTTCCATGTCCCTGGTTCCCCTTGAGCTTTCTGACACTGGGACCCATCGCCTTCTGTTTAGAATCCTAGAACTGAAGATGTTCTGAGTAGGAAAGCTATTTAATAAGACCTTTTGAAAACCGTTTGAGACCCAAAGGCCATTGGAGCATCTTTCTAGATTTCAAAGGATTCGTTATCCACCCAAAGAACGTTATAGGAACTGGGGGATCATACCAAAAAACCGTGAAGCTTTATTATTATAGCCTGTTAAATTTTAAGAGACGTTGTGATACCATGCTGAGCCACACGAGGGCAGTGTAACTGTTACCATATAGCCAGCATAAACCAGCTTGGATCATCATGGAGCTCGTATGGTCTTGCTTTTTGACCAGTTTACCAGCATTCAAAACACAATATCTGCTGTTCAAATTGTTCACACTCTCACTCGTTGTTTCCTATTGTAAGTAGAATTTAGGGAATATTGACCATAACTACACTAACTCATTTTCCATACTTGCTTAATCCGATTCAGAGCTGCAACAGTACCTAACTGGCAGTAAAGGGTGCAAGGAGAGATCCAACCCTAGGCAGGTCAGTCCATAGCAATGCACATGTACACACACATTCACACTTGGACACTTTAGAGATGCTTCCTGAGGTCTTTGCAGTTCTCCATCCAGGGTCTGCACCTTCTGTGTAACACCCAGCTCAACTGGACCACACTGCCGTCCCCCAAAACATATTTAATAATAATACATCCACACACAAAAAATAAAAATGTGTAATATTTAATAATATATTTTTTTACACAAGAATTCAAAAGCAGCTCTTTTTCCTGTCCATATAATTCATTCTATAATTAGAGGGTTTTTTAAAGTGTTTTTGTTGGGTTTTGTTTACATATAGCAATTCGCTTTGTTTTTAATCCAAAAACAAAAAGCAGATTTTCAGTGTTTAATGATTTTGCCACATAGATGTGTTAAGCAGTACATTTGATGTTAAGAACAAATATCTGCTAAACTTTCAGCCAGTCTGATCGACCAAACTCCATCTTAGTTAAGGAAAAACAAAAACGGACATATATCAAGAAACAAGCAAAAAGTACTAATCTGAGAGTGAAACCTGGATAACCAGGAACAAAACCTGAGTGAAAATGAGAACAAGAGCCACTCGGTGGCTGAAGCAAATGGCCAGGGAGTTCAGTTCACACTGTGCAGGAACACGCTGATCAGCTCTTTCTCAGCTCTCATATCATTAGTGCATTGCTGCTTCTGCTGTGCTGGCCACAGGCAGATTAGACAGACGTCGGTCAATCCTATTAAAGATGTCTCTGTAAGCTGCAGAGATCTGAGAGAGATACACACTCATACACTCTTCCCGTCTTTCCAGTGCTCCCAGTGCCAGCTGTGATGTTCTTCTTTAGCTGTCCCTATGTCTTCCAGGATCCAGTTCAGATTTTGTGCCTGTCCACTTGCCTGTTAGCCTTCCGGAAAATCGACTTGATCTCTTCCGTCACCATTTCCTGCCAGTTATCCCTGAGGATTCCACGGAGAAGTATAGAAAGGAAAAATGAATTAAAGACGTATATATTTAGCTTGTTATCACTGTACACAAAATGAGCAAGGTTTGAGAAAAAAGTGCACACACTGTACTGAGCAGAAACCAAACTGGAGACAAAGATCAACAACAACAACTAAAACAATAAAAATATAATAAAATTAAGCAAGTGCACCGAGTACCGAGCAAACGTGGAGAACCAAGACACATTTTTTCTAGTCAAAATGAACCAAGAACCGAATTCGACGAGTTTCGAGGTACCACTCTCGTATTTTTACCCTATCTAATTTCATTTTATTTCTTTTATTCCATTTTTTTTACTTTATTCTATTGAACTAAGATACCAGACAGTCGTTTAAATCATGTCGCTGCATGTTGTACCTGTATAATTGTGCATGCGACAAGAAATCTGAAGCCTCTGGAGGGAGTGTGATGCTCTGGACATTAAATTGTTATGCCCCACCTACCTACCTAAACATCGTTGCAGACCAGATTGTCATAATATTCTGGCTCACACATAGAATGGAAGTAGAATTTATATAGAAAAGAAATAAAATGCTTATAAAACATGAAAATGCTAAGCTATTTTCACCAACACAACACCTCACAACACAAGGCAAGGCAGCATGGTACACACAGCATGCAAGGTTCTACCTCCTTGCTTTTGACTCAGCGAGTCAAGCCTTTTTCTCAGCTTTCTTTTTCTTGTAAGCAGCAATGTCTTCAGCACTCAAACCGTGGTTGTCCCTGGTGCACAAATTACACCTTCATTCAAAAGTACGTTCAACGATCAGACTGTTTAAGATTAGATCTGGTTAGGGAACAAGAATTCAAGGCTCCTCTCCATTAATTCATACCAGTGTTCATAGAACGACAAATCAAGCATCATCTTACCCCGCTTTGATCTCAGGAGGCTTCGGTAAGGGCTTTGTGAAGTCAGTTTTTCCAACAAGCCAGTATGTTTCTTCAATGCCTTTACCCTAAAAGCATGAAACACAGCATTGAAGAGAAATGTTACATCAGCATCAACGACAGGAGCAATGTTAAATTGATAGGAACTCAGCCAGAGTGACCATTGGGTTCTTGGTTACCTCTCTTAACAAGGCCCTTCTCCCCCTGATTACTTAGTTTTGTAGGACAGTCAGCTCTAAGAATGATGAAGACGACAGTGCTCTTGGGAATTTTCAGTGCAGCAGATGTTTTTGTAGTCTTCTCCAGATCTGTACGTCCACACAACCCTGTCTCTTAGATGTTCAGGAAGATCTTTCCTCCTCGTGGCTTGGTTTTTGTTCTATGCATTGTTTGCTGTGAGACCTTATATAGACAGGTGTATGTCTTTCCATATCATGTCCAATCAACTGGACTCCAATCAAGGTGTAAAAACATCTCACAGATGATCAAGAGAAATGAGAGGCTCCTGGGGCTAAATTGTCACAGCAAAAGGTCTGAATACTTATGTCCATGCAAAAGCTAAGTTTTTTCTTTTTAATAAATTTGCTAAACGTCTAAAATTTGGTTTTCACTTTGTCATTATGGAGTATTGAGTGCAGATTGATGGGGAAACTTGATTTTTTTTTTCTATTTTAGCACAAGGCCTTAACATAATGAAATGTGAAAAATGTGAAAGGTTTTAAGACTTTCTGAATGCATTGTACATCAAATAAGTACAGTAGAGTATTTCTTATGGGACAAGCCTGTACATCCATTTATATGGTAAGGATGGTAAACTACTGGTAAAGTTGAAGTATTAAAATATAACTGTGGTATCTATCTAGCTAACTCCATCTGATATATAGTGAAAAGTTTAATGTAATAAAATAATTTTATTTTACATTTATGTCACCTTTATCGAGAGCAATATTCAACTGAGCTAAGCAATTCAAAGTTAAGTCTTGCTCAAGGGCTCAATGGTGGCAGCTAAAGCTCACATCCAGTAGTTCAGAGACTTAACTTCAGAGCTGTCATTAAATGGAGCTAAGGTGATGGTAGCAGGCAACAAGTGAAGGCAGTTTTGTATAGTGGTAGCAGAACTGAAGCAGGTGTGTACCTTCAACTCTGTCTTTCCTCTTATCTCAATCTGGTAGCCCTCATTCAGTGAGCGGAGAATCTTCACAGTGGTCATGTTCACATGGATTCTGTAAGCTGCAATCCAATCCAATCAGACATTCAAATCTTTCCAGCACATGACTGTATCATGAGCTTAGCCCGGCTTGCACCTAAGGGCTAAGCACAGTTCCATAGAGTAAGATAGAATAGAAATGCTATAGATGTACTCACGCAGTCCCGTAGATTCCATACGAGAGGCGGTGTTGACTGTGTCACCAAAAAGGCAGTATCTAGGCATAGTCAGACCCACTACTCCAGCAACACATGATCCTACACAGAAACATATATGATTAATATTCATTGCATTCACATGAAGGCTTCTAAGGTTTAGTGTGATATGTATTTAGGAATTCATTCTTGTGGAAGTATTTGCAATTATTGTCTTGAACGTTTGTGAACCCATATTTCTGCATAAATATGACCTAAAACATCATCTGATTTTCAAACAAGTCCTAAAAGTAGATAAAGAGAACCCAGTGAAACAAAAGAGACAAAAATATTATATTTGGTCATTTAATTATCGAGGAAAATTATCCAATATTACATTTTAGTCAGTGGCAAAAGTATGTGAACCTCTAGGATTAGCAGTAAATTTGAAGGTGAGACAATCAGGTGTGAGTGGGCACCCTGTTTTATTTAAAGAACAGGTACCATCAAAGTCTGCTCTTCACAGCACATGTTTTTGGAAGTGTATCATGACACAAACAAATTAGATTTCTGAGGACCTCAAAGAGTTGTTGATGCTCATCAGGCTGGAAAAGGTCACAAAACCATCTCTAAAGAGTTTGGACTCCACCAATCCACAGTCAGACAGATTGAGTACAAATGGAAGAAAGTCAAGACCACTGTTACCCTTCCCAGGAGTGGTCAACCAACAAAGATCACCCCAAGAGAAAGGTGTGTAATAGTTGGCGAGGTCACAAAGGTCCCCAGGTAACTTCTAAGCAACTGAAGGCCTCTTTCCCATTCACTAATGTTAATGTTCATGAGTCCATCATCAGAAGAACACTGAACAAAAATGGTGTGCATGACAGGGTTGCAAGGAGAAAGCCACTGCTCTCCAAAAAGAACATTGCTGCTCGTCTGCAGTTTGCTAAAGATCACGTGGACAAGCCAGAAGGCTAATGGCAGATTGTTTTGTGGACGGATGAGACCAAAATAGAACTTGGTTGAAAAGAAAAGCGTTATTTTTGGAGAAAGGAAAACACTGCATTCCAGCATAAGAACCTTATCCCATCTGTGAAACATGGTGGTGGTAGTATCATGGTTTGGGCCTGTTTTGCTGCATCTGGGCCAGGACGGCATGCTATCATTGATGGAACAATGAATTCTGAATTATATCAGAGAATTCTAAAGGAAAATGTCAGGACATCTGTCCATGAACTGAATCTCAAGAGAAGGTGGGTCATGCAGCAAGACAACGACCCTAAGCACACAAGCCGTTCTACCAAAGAATGGTTAAAGAAGAATAAAGTTAATGTTTTGGAATGGCCAAGTCCTGACCTTAATCCAATGGAAATGTTGTGGAAGGACCTGAAGCGAGCAGCTAATGTGAGGAAACCCACCAACATCCCAGCGTTGAAGCTGTTCTGTACGGAGGAATGGGCTAAAAAAAAAAAATTCCTCAAAGCCGGTGTGCAGGACTGATCAACAGCTACAGGAAAACGTTTAGCTGCAGTTATTTGCTGTAAGGGGGGGGGGGTCACACACCAGATACTGAAAGCAAAAGGTTCCACATACTTTTGCCACTCACTAATATGTAATATTGGATCATTTTCCTCAATAAATAAATGACCAAGTATAATATTTTTGTCTCATTTGTCTACCTGGGTTCTCTTTATCTACTTTTAGGACTTGTTTTGAAAATCTGATGATGTTTTAGGTCATATTTATGCGTAAATCTAGAAAATTCTAAAGGGTTCACAAACTTTCAACCACCACTGTAAGTGTTTTAAACATGAATTTATTCATCATTACTTATCATAGGCTCTGCTACGATACAGTATAAACTGCTACCTAACAATCCAGATACCAGAGGCATGAAAAGTCCAAGTGTAACCTACCTGAGTGAATGCCTATTCGTATCCTGACAGGAACCTCTGGCATGTGTCGCATTTTAAAACTTCCTACTGAGCTGAGGATGTTCAATGACATGTTGGCAATCTCTGCTGCATGCTTATTGCCATTCTTCTTTGGCAGTCCCGAGGCTACCATGTATGCATCTCCAATGGTTTCCACCTATCAAGGAACAGTTGATTAAAATCCCCCTAAATTGTACACCATTAGAATAGCCTATGTTCAGTAATAAAGTGTTTGAGATATTACTTCTCAAACAACAAAATGGACTTTTATCCTCATAACATTCCTTTGTTCCTGGTCAGGGTTGCAGGAAAGCCAGTGCCTAGCCGGCAGCAACTTGGCAAAGTTGAGAAAAAAATTGGTGAAGCAGCAGTTTGCTTGGCAAAATTCAGTGACAGTGTTTCAAAGAGTTGATGAGAACTATTATATGGGTTAAATATAATGAAATACTGCATTTCTGAATATTGATATGTCTAGTTTTGAGTATTTTTTGTCTGATTAGTAGAAGACTACTTTAACTATAATAAAGAACATCCATAATTCTGCCACCTCTGGTAAATTCAACATATATTTAGACTTTGCTTGCTGCTTCTGTACAACTGTACTCTATTGTACTGTAGATAAATCTAGCTAGCTAGTTTAAAGCTAGTAACATTTTCCATATTCTCCATTTTCAGCATTAACATTAACTAAATTGTTTAGCTAGAGAACTGTAGCCTGTCATCCTGTAAAAATTTGCATACTGGACCACGTAAATAATGTTTACTTTAGTAAATCCAACCCAATCTGAATCAGTCAGCCACATCAAGTTCACCATCAAACATCCCAGTTTTCAATTCAGAGGTACCTTGTAAACATCGTGGTTGGACAACACTGCATCAAAGAGTGTATAGAGATCATTGAGCAGATCCACAACCTCGATTGGGTCGCTTAGTGATGAGATCGTAGTGAAGCCCACTATGTCGCTGAAGTAGATGGTGACCTGGTCAAAATACTCAGGCTCCACGGTGCCACCTGTTTTTAATGCTTCAGCCACAGATCTGTAAAAAATCAGCCATGCTCTATAAGCTAACTAAAGGGTTTAGCACAGATGTATCTGAAACCTCTGCTCACATGGTATCTGTAGGATTTTACTTGTGCTTAATATGCGTTAAACAAAAGACGTGATTGGCCACAAATTTGCACCATGACAGTACTAAGATTTGTTGTGTGTTAAATATTATAAAATATTCCGATCAGGTCACTCAGGGGCAATTAAACTTTGCGGTTTCTTTGTATGAGGTTCTTTATATTCTGCTTATTCTTTGTTTAAGTTTAAGTGATCGTTGCACTTTGTAGTTCTACAGTTACAGAATGTAGTCCATCTGTTTCTCTACATACTTTGTTAGCCCCATTTACTCTTTTCTCTAATGGTCAGGATCCCCACAGGTCAGGTATTTGGGTGGCGAATAGATCTCAGCACTGCAGTGACACTGATGTGGTTCTTGGTGAGTTGGTGTGTTTTGAGCTGGTATGATTGGATCAGACACAGTAGTGCTGCTGGAGTTTTAAAACACTGTTCACTTTATTAGAGACATCCGCCTTATTTCTCCACTCTTATAGATGTCAGAGACAGTAGCTCATCTGTTGCTGCACAGTGTGTATTATTCGTCCTCTAATCCTTCATTAGTGATCACAGGATGCTGCCTACAGGATGATGGTGGCTGGACATTTTTGGCTGATGGACTATTTTCAGCCCAGCAGTCACACTAAGGTGTTTAAATCTCCAGCAGCACTGCGGAGTTTTATCCACTTTTAGAGAAAGAGATGGACTACAGTCTGTAATTATGAAACTACAAAATGCAGTGAGCAGTAACATTAAAAAAAAAAAATAAGTAGAATATAAACTGGACAATATGGAATGCCTAAGACTTTCGCACAGTACTATATATGCCTGCTACTACCATTATTTCCTTTTATCATATTACTTGCTTCCAATTTCTTCAAGTCTAACTCAAAACTGCTAAAAATAGCAAAGACCAACTCATATTGCGTTTTGGGTGCTAGTATGCTGATCAGCCGGCATGACCGTGAGACGTCTGTGTTCTGTAATGGTCCAAGTTGGTATATGCTGGTCAGTGCTGACATGGTGTTGGTTTAACTAGTGAACTGGCATGAACTTGCTGGTTAAGCTGGTTGACCAGCATACTAGTGACCACAACGGAACATATGTTGATCTTGGCTGTTTTTTTTAGGAGGGAAGCCAGCCAGAAAAAATGGTGGTGTGGTCAATGGTGCAGTCAATAGCTAACTCCAAAGAGAACATACATCTAATAAAGCTAATTAAAAAAAATCAAGGGGCTTGGGTAGTACCCATTCTGACAACTCTGCTCCAAATGAATACATACAAACCATAAAATACCTTACAATTCAGAGGTTGTTGTTCTAATCTACAACCTAATAATTTAAAAGAGAACTTCATGTACTATTCATTCATGTCTTATGTAATTTCATGCTACACATGAGGTATGTGCTTAACATGTTCTTACGGTGGTAGCATTTCAGACAGGAGCTTCTCTGTTCGTTGTTTCTCTATCTCCAACTCTTCTGTCCTTTCCCTAATCAGGTCCTCCAGGTTCGAGGAGTACTGCTCCAGCATGCGCAGCATAGAGTCTATGATGTTGGTCTTCTTACCCTTGTTTATGAGCTTGAACTATGAGAAAGGATAACATGCATCTTACAGAAATACACTGAACCCTATCTATGTGCTAAAAATCTCAGGAATATTGATATCACATTCATTGGGACTGTGGTAGCCTAGCGGGTAAGGTACTGGACTCTGGCCCAGAAGGTCCAGGGTTCAAATCCCACCTCTGCCAAGCTGCCACTGTTGGGTCCTTGAGCAAGGCCCTTAACCCACAATTGCTTGGATTGTAAGACTGTGCCAATTGTAAGTCGTTCTGGATAAGGGCGTCTGCTAAATGCTGTAAATGTAAATGTAAATTGTACAACCCCAAATCAGAAAAAGTTGAGACAGTATGGAGAATTCATATAAAAATAACAGTGTTTCTTACATTTAGTTTGACTTTTATTTCATTACAGTATGAACTTGAGATATTGCATATTTTTTCTGGTCAACTTAATTTCATTTATTAATAAACATCCATTCCTGCATTTCAGGCCTGCAACACATTCGGGGCAATTTAGAGCTAGTAATGAATTAACTAGTATGAAAAACTAATTAATGATGTGATTTCAAACAGGTGATGTTAACAGGTGATTGTGATACTGATTTGGTACAAAAGCAGCATCCAGGAAAGTCTTTGATGAGCAAAGATGGCCAGATGATGTCCAGTTTGTCAGCAAATGAGTGAGAAAATTAATGAAATTTTTAAAAACAATGTTCCTCAAAGAAAGATCGGAATGGATTCGCATATTTCTCACTCTACAGTGCATGATATCATTGAACAATTCAAGGCATCATGAGGAATTTCAGTGAGCAAAAGCTTAAGCCGAATGCCCATGATCTTCAATGGCTAAGAGACTACTTTATCAAACCTTTACCAAGCAATACAATACACAATTACATTCACAGATGCCACTTAAAATGTTACTGTGCAAAAAAATAACTCTCATGTTAACCATGTCCAGAAGCGGCGTTGACTTCTCTGGGCTCGGAGGCAGCTTGGTTGGTGATGAAAAGGAATGGCAACATTACAAAGTGGTAAATGCTTTACCATCCCAACTAAAGTAATAGGATTCCCAGGTAAGCAGTTAGCAAATAGACTGGCACATGATTTATCTCTCAACATTGCCGGCTGTATTTGTAAATCCCAAGCTATGGGCCACATACACTACCTGATCAAATATCTCATCAAAGGCTGGCCTCCTGTCGGGCTGTTCACTCCAACATTGCTTCATTAACTGGATGCACTCCAGTGGAGCTTGGTCTGGAGCTACAGTAGGTCTGCACATGGGAGGAGGCTTCTTTACCTTCCTAATGATCTCTGCAGGCAGAACAAGATGGTGTGCTTTTGAGATACTGGATTGACCCCTCTCTCTCTCTGTATATTTACATAAAGTGTTGCTTGAAAGTTTGTGAACCATTTAGAATTTTCTACATTTCTGCATAAATATGACCTAAAACATCATCAGATTTTCACACAAGTACTACGAGTAGATAAAGAGAACCCAGTTAAACAAACGAGGCAAAAATATTATACTTTGTCATTTATTTATGGAGGAAAATGATCCAATATTACATATTAGTGAGTGGCAAAAGTATGTGAACCTCTAGGATTAGCAGTTAATATGAAGGTGAAATTAGAGTCAGGTGTTTTCAATCAATAGGATGACAATCAGGTGTGAGTGGGCACCCTGTTTTATTTAAAGAACAGGGATCCATCAAAGTCTGCTCTTCACAACACGTTTGTGGAAGTGTGGCACGAACAAAGGAGATTTCTGAGGACCTCAGAAAAAGGCTTGTTGATGCTCATCATGCTGGAAAAGGTTACAACACCATCTCTAAAGAGGAAATTCAAGACCATTGTTACCTTCCCCAGGAGTGGTCGATCAACTACGATCACTTCAAGAGCAAGGTGTGTAATAGATGGCGAGGTCACAAAGAACCTCAGGGTAACTTCTAAGCAACTGAAGGCTTCTCTCACGACTAATGTTCATGTTCATGAATCCGCCATCAGAAGAACACTGAACAACAATGGTGTGCATGGCAGAGTTGCAAGGAGAAAGCCACTGCTCTCCAAAAAGAACATTGCTGCTCGTCTGCAGTTTGCTAAAGATCACATGGACAAGCCAGAAGGCTACTGGAAGAATGTTTTGTGGATGGATGAGACCAAAATAGAACTTTTTGGTTTAAAAGAAAAGCATTATGTTTGGAGAAAGGAAAACACTGAATTCCAGCATAAGAACCTTATCCCATCTGTGAAACATGGTGGTGGTAGTATCAGGGTTTGGGCCTGTTTTGCTGCATCTGGGCCAGGATGGCTTGCCATCATTGATGGAAGAATGAATTCTGAATGATATCAGAGAATTCTAAAGGAAAATGTCAGGAAATCTGTCCATGAACTGAATCTCAAGAGAAGGTGGGTCATGCAGCAAGACAACGACCCTAAGCACACAAGTCGTTCTACCAAAGAATGGTTAAAGGAAGACCATGACCTTACCTTACAAGTTCTGACATTAATCCAATGGAAATGTTGTGGAAGGACCTGAAAGTGAGCAGCTAATGTGAGGAAATCCACCAACATCCCAGAGCTGAAGCTGTTCTGTACGGAGGAATGGGCTTAAAATTCCTCCAAAGCCGGTGTGCAGGACTGATCAACAGTTACAGGAAACGTTTAGTTGCAGTTATTGCTGCACAGGGGGTCACACCAGATACTGAAAGCAAAGGTTCACATACTTTTGCCACTCACTAATATGTAATATTGGATAATTTTCCTCAATAAATAAACGACCAAGTATAATATTGTTGTCTCATTTGTTTAACTGGGTTCTCTTACATACACTACAATATATACAGCATATAATAAACTTTTTGGTTTACCATACATTCAAGTTATGATGGATTTGTCAGAACGTATCTCCATGGTAAAACAAGGACTACCTGTATGTCTCTAAGGATTTAAAATTTTCATCTGGAAAAGTATAGACTGCTTCATAGCTATTGGCACCCTTGGTATGAAGACGGGAAAAATGGTTCATTTGCTTAATCTCACAATGAAAATACCTCAAGATCCACGCAAGAATGATTCATGAACACAATCAAGGTTTTATGACTATCCAAGACACCTGATCTAAACTTCATTGACAACCTGTTTGGTGAGCTGAAGAGTTAATCTGTTACCCAATACACCACAGAAAAACAGGAACTCATTGATGACCACTTATAATTGTCATTTTATACAAAGTGTATCATTATGTTCTGTTATTGATACGACTGACCTGCAGGAGGTAGTCCTAGCATGCAGTATGGAGCTCCACGAACGACCACCTCCTGGAGTATGATGGCAAAACTATACACATCACCTTTATACGTCCCTTTTCGTGCATTCTCAAGATCTCTGAGAAGCTCAGGAGCTGTCCAAAAGAGATCTAAGGAACAGGATCATTCCTGAACTCAAGCCAGACTGTCAGGTCCAGCTGTTTGGTCTGGATACTACAATAATGACAATAAGTGGGAACAAAGTCTACATAGACCTGGTTCATACCTTCTGCTAAGGGCTCCTCCTTCGGAGCTTTCTGGGATTCAAGAAGCTCATTGAACCCATAATCTGTGATTTTCAGGACAAATCGCCCATCCACCACACAGTTACGTGACTTCAGACGTCCGTGAGGGAATTCTCTGTGGTGAAGGTATTTCATTCCCTGTTGGTGCAGAAGAAATTTGCAGCTTGTTACTAAATGTCATAAGACACATACATTTTGGGTAGATTCTATAAGTCGTTTTTTACAGTGTACACTCATATTCTACAATAAAATGCTGAGATAAACCTTAATGAGGTCCAGAAGCAAGGAGGATTTAAACATCCAGTCCAGTTTAACATCGTCATTGCGCAGTAGGTCCTGTAGGCTTCCTCTCGAGCAGTGCTCGGTGACTACTGCAAACATGCCGCAATCACAGAAGAACCCAAGAAACGGATTGACGTTTTCATTCCTAAGATCTTTCATCTGTGGAAATGGGTAAAACGCTTAAAATTCTGGTACATATACTGTATATGCGATTGCTGTTTACTTGTGTAATGGAATGTCCCAGATACCTTTGTAAATATTTTGGTGGTGCTCTGCTTGACTTCTTTAAATTGGCCCTTCTCAAATTTCTTGAGCCAAACCCAGTCACCCTGTGGGGGAAAAAACTTGTTGTTCTGAACTTTTAAAAACAATAAGTTGGAGAAACAAAAAAGGAATGCTTTATTGTGTACTGTGTTGCATTTGGAAGCTCGCTTGGTAGCCAGACTGCTTGAATGACATCATTATACTCCTATGCTGGACCTTTCACTGGTTATTGTAAATGAGAAATTATATCAAGCAGCAGATTTAGTAGAAGTCAAATTAATTCCTGATTTAAAAAGTTCTGCTCATTTCCACACTTTACTACAACAATGTCCTTACATACACTCACTAGCCACTTTATAGGTACTCCTGTTCAACTGCTTGTTAACGCAAATATCTAGTCAGCCAATGACATGGCAACAACTCAATGCATTTGATCACGCATTACAGACAGTCTATAAAAAATATTTAAAAAAAATGCCAGACGGTAGCAATATAAAAATTATCAATACTGATTATTAAACCCTTTTTTTTTTTTTAACTGGCAGAGGACTTCTCTGGACCCCTCTACATGTGTCTGGGCTAAGCACCCGATTTCCTCAAACCCTAGAAACAGCACTGGATTGTACTATACTATCTGTACTATCTGTTTTACTCATTCCTACATAATCAAGTTACAGTGGGGAAAAAGTATTTAGTCAGCCACTGATTCTCCTACTTAGAAAGATGAGAGAGGTCTGCAATTTTCATCATAGGTACACTTCAACTATGGTGGAAAATAAGTATTTGGTCAATAACAAAAAATTCAGCTCAATACTTTGTAACATAACCTTGTAACAAACGTTTCCTGTAAGTCTTCACCAGGTTGGCACACACTGTAGCTGGTATTTTAGCCCATTTCTCCATGCAGATCTCCTCTAGAGCAGTGATGTTTTGCGGCAACACGGACTTTCAACTCTCTCCACAAATTTTCTATGGGGTTGAGGTCTGAAGACTGGCTAGGCCACTTCATGTTTCCACCCCCATGCTTCACAGTAGGTATGGTGTTCTTGGGATGCAACTCAGCATTCTTCTTCCTCCAAAACATGACTACTTGAGTTTTTACCAAAATGTTCTAATTTGGTTTCATCTGACCACATGATATTCTCCCAGTCCTCTTCTGGATCATCCATATGCTCTCTGGCAAACTTCAGATGGGCCTGGACATGTACTGGCTTAAGCAGGGGGGCACGCCTGGCACTGCAGGATCTGAGTCCCTCTCGATGTAGTGTGTTACTGATGGTAGCCTTTGTTACTTTGGTCCCAGCTCTCTGCAGGTCATTCATCAGGTCCCTCCGTGTAGTTCTGGGATTTTTGCTGTTATTGCTCACTGATCTCATGATCATTTTTGACCCCACGGGATGAGATCTTGCGTGGAGCCAAAGATCGAGGGAGATTACCCAATGGTCTTGTACGTCTTCCATTTTCTTTTCTTACAAATTGCTCCCACAGTTGATTTATTTCACACTAACCTGCTTGCCTATTGTAGATTCACTCTTCCCCAGCCTGGTGCAGGTCTACAATTTTCGTCCTGGTGTCCTTCGACAGCTCTTTGGTCTTGGCCATGGTTGAGTTAGGAGTCTGACTGTTTGAGGCTGTGGACAGGTGTCTTTTATACAGATAATGAGGTCAAACAGGTTCAATTAATACAGGTAACGAGTGGAGGACAGAAGAGCTTCCTAAAGAAGAAGTTACAGGTCTGTGAGAGCTTGTTTGTGGGTGACCAAATACTTATTTTCCACCATGATTTACAATTAAATTCTTTAAAAATCCTACAATGTGATTTCCTGGATTTTTTTTCTCATTGTCTCTCATCGTTGAAGTGTACCTATGATGAAAATTACAGACCTCTCTCATCTTTCTAAGTGGGAGAACTTGCACAATCAGTGGCTGACTAAATACTTTTTTATATATACATTAAATACTTACTGTATATGTTATGATGTGTTAGGTCAACATTGGGCTTCTACTCAAACCCACCAAACCAAACCCTCCTTTAAGAATTACATGGACTCGAATCCCAACGCAAGCTTTCCCAAAAACAACTATAGCATCAGGTATAGCCTAGGGAAATACATTTTATACATGTTTAATGTTTCTACTATTGCTACATTTTGTTCCTAAATAAACTATGGAAAGAAATATAATTTTTGCTCTTTTTCAGATTTGTTTTTGGATTCGATTCCAGTATATTTCTATACTTTTTATAATGTAACTTAAAAGTAAAGTAATGAGTAATGAGATTACATTTTACAGGAAGTAATGAGTAAAGTAGTTAAGTAATGAGTAATCAGAAATTGATTACTTTTTTTGAGTAACTACCCCAACACTGGTCTCCACCCATCGCTTAAAGATCTGAAGAGCTACCTCACTAGATAAGATCCAGCTGTTGTTTAAGTACCTTCAGCTGTTTCCACTTTTTTGGAATCCATTATAAATAGGAGAGCTCCCTACATGACTGAATGTTGTGTGAACATGTCCTACCTCATATACAGCAACGTTGGAGGTTTCATGTGTTGCTGTGGCCAAACTGTTGACAGAATGGGAGCGATCAGCTGATTTTGTGCTCTTATCATCGGTAACACTTTTAGAGTCACTGAGTTCCTCCAGGGTGATTTTCTGATAGGACACAGTGAAATTACAGCGCTTAATTATTTAACCGTGTTGTATTATTTCCACATGCAGTTAGACAAAGCAAGTCGAGAAGACACGTCTACCCGTTTGCTTAGCTGGGGGTTGATGAAACTGAGGTCTTCTAGAGTAAGCAGGATCCGATTGGGTCCTCTTACCAATTGGAGCTGTTGGATTCGTCTCCTAAGAAAAGCAGAGCACACAAATTATAATCAGTACCAGTGATCTGGGTAACACCAAATACTATGCAGCATGATTAGGATTCAGACACAATACAGAAGTTACCTTATGAACAGTGCTATCCCAATGGAACCAATAATTAAAGTGAAGACAACTGCAAATACTATGATGACATAGATCACATCCACACCTAGGATACAAACATCAAATTAAGCATATCATCACAAATTAGGAGTTACCAGTTCTAGTCATGAGAGTCGATACTCCAGCAGAGTGGTGATTTTGCTAGTTATTAGTCCTGGTAATTAACTGATAGAATCAGGTGTTGGGTAAAATCGGGAAAAATCGGGATTTTATACATCCTGGAATTTGTAAACTTTGGCAGAGTGCACTTAGTCACAAATAATATTACTATTAATATAATTTATATTTGATAAGTTTGCACCATAGCTCAGTGAGTTAAACTAGGGGAGACCTAGTTGGTAAGTTGTCAAATCATTAATATTATAACCACAAGACGGAACTATTTAAAAGTTGAATACTAGTTTTGTGCATCTATTTTGATGTCATATCTTGTCTGGGAAAAGCAAAGCACACTGTTACCTGAGATGAGCACCGATTTACCAATTCTCACATTCTAAAGTAAAAAAACATACAAAAAAAACTTAATATTCAGAATTTTGTACTCAGTAGAGAGAATAAAGTGTCTTGTTATACGTTTGCTAATATCCTGCTTTGAGCTAAGTTTGATATAGAGCTAACATTAGCAAACATGGCAGTTTGGGGCAACTTGTCTCAGTGATTTTGGGATAAGTTGTCATATATGAATATTTAGCTTGGCTATCAGGTGACAGGGGTTCAGATTTATAACAAATGTATTTATGTTCTTGGAGACAGAATTTGCACCATCCTATGTCCCAGATCACCCCTTTCAGGACCCAGCCTTTCCAGGCTCCTGCACTTCCAAGCCCCAGCACCAACCCAGCTCTGCCCATTAATGCCACCTCACCCTTGCCTAGTAATGCTAGATCCACCCACCAATGGAGCCTAGAGGACATTTGGCAATACCACTAATTTGTTCCAGGATTGATTCAAGTTAAATGTTTAATCAATCTCTTTTTCTGTATCTGAATTTAATTTGAATTTGAAGTAAAAAAAATCTTCTTGTTTTATGTGTTACAAAATCAAGCATGCTTTACCACAAATGCTGTGACAGTTTAACACATATCACTGTTTAAATGCCTATGACTAATGTTTTCTATGCATTTTGTGTTGTTGTTGTTTATTTGGATTTATTTAACATCACTATCAGCATCAATGGCCATTTTTGCAGCGGTCACACAAGGTTACATTGAGATTATTCATACATATACTGTATATACACACTAAATTCAGACCAATTTAGCATGCTCAATTAATCTAGTGCATATCTTTGGACTGTGAAATCCGGAGTAAACCAATACGGATGCGGGGAGGACATGCAGATTCCACACAGAAAGCACCTGGAATCAAACCCAGGACCTTCTTGTTGTGAGGCGACAGTGCGACCCATGCTTTCCTGCACCTACTCTACAGCATTGCATTTTAGTATTGATTTCAACATTAGAAATGCCATCACCTAACTGTGGTACCATCCATTCAGTTGTTATCATAGGTAATAACAATACATTTTCTGTTGTTTTGATAACTGTGGACTTTTTCCACGTTTCCATGTACCAGGAAAGAACAGAAAACCTGTTTACTTAAATCTTAGAATCACAATTGTTAGGGTCAGACATATAATCATTCAAAAAACATTTTGGCAAAACTCTTTCATGGTTTTTCTCTTAAAGGCAGAAATGGATTCAACATGTAAAACGTGACTGTACTAGGACTATTTTATGTAGGATTTCGTAGTCGTGTTTTCCTTCAACTGTGGTGGCTTAGTGGTTAAAATACTGGACAGTTTACTAGAAAGTCTAGGGTTCAAATCCCACCTTAGATTTCCACTGATGGTCAAGATCCTTAACACACAATTGCTTGGATTGTAAGACTGTATCTGTTGTAAGTTGCTCTGGAGGAGGGCCTCTGATAAATGACTAAATATTGCACAAAGCACAATTGAAAGAACACAAAAGTGAGTAGAGTTGAATGGAGAGATTCTCTAAATGGGTTTCTAATGCCATACCCAAGAGCTTGTGCTAGAGGGGAAATTCCCCAGAGCGACTGGGCTTGGATCCAGAGTGCCGTTTTGGATAAGGATGGCTGTTGCATTCAGTAAATGTAAAAGCATGGTTATGTGTTACCAAGACATATATTTTAAGTAGTTTGAACATCGTGTGTGACTTTCAGTAAACTGAGGTTTTCAGTCATTTTTCTAGGATAATGTTAGGGACTGTGGTAGCCTAGCGGTTAAGGTACTGGACTCAGTTCAAATCCCACCTCTGCCAGGCTGCCACTGTTGGGTCCTTGGTTGGTTGGGTCCTTAACCCACAATTGCTTGGATTGTACGACTGTACCAATTGTAAGTCGCTCTGGATAAGGGCGTCTGCTAAACGCTGTAAATGTAAATGTAAATAAATGATTTCAAATGACTTGTTTGGTAATCCCACATAGGCATTGGATCTGATTAAAAATCATTGGAGCATTTTTTATACCAAGCGCACATGTTAAAGTACCTCCAGTGCAGATGGTGTTGGGACTGAACCAGCAGCTGGAGTCTGCAGAGGGAGCTGAACCGGCAGGGAAGTGAATTGACCTGCCAGCATAGCGCACCAGGTTTGCTCCAAGATCCACCAGATAGCAAAGGTACAGGTCAGTCCCAAAGCCATCGGAGTCCAAGATCACATAGTTGGTCTGTGCTTCACCCTGGGTATCAATCTGGATCTGCTGGTTAAAGCCACTGAAGGTCAAATTCCGTGTGAAGAAGGCCAGATTAGTTCCTGAGAGCCACTGGCCAGCTCTTCTGGCATTATGCATGGCTTTGGCAAGGAGATAAAGACCATTGTAGATTGTACCAAAAAGGGGAGATACCTGAAAATCACCAGAGCAACCAGATCACAATATGACTAGCTTTATCAGTTACTTATTCGTCAAAACCTTATATACCATTGCATTACCTGCAGAGGATCCCGGGAAACGGTCAACTCCTGCTGTTGCTTGGCCACGTTGAACGCTTGATTGAACGACATGAGTTCTGATGCCACTGTTATGGTGAGCACTGCATCATATGCTTTACGTAGCTTGGTGTTGTTCAAAATAGCAAAGTAGGAGGAATCATTGTAGGGCAGACTATACAGCAGAGTGTCATACGGTATAAAGACGTAGCGGCCTCCGGTTAGTCCCATGTCATAGGCCTTTAACAGGAAGTCCATCTGTTGGCCTCCGCCGATAAGCACAGAATGCATGCACATGATAATTACTGGGACACACAAACACAAGAGAATCATTTTATAGTCCAGTCATATTCCAGTAACCAGGATTTCCTTTTTTGATTTGGACACCTGGGCTCTTGGCAGGTGGATGGCTAGCTTCCTCCAAGACTTTTACTGCTGCTCAAACAACATTACAGTGCAGCATGGTTGCAACTCAAGGAGGGAGCTAACTGACACAATTTGGTATATGCAAATTTCCAGATGCCCAGGATTGGCCAATGTTAGGTAGTCTTGGACTGTGGGCAATGGATAGCTAAGTTGTTTTATTGAAAGATTATCCTTTTTACCACTTAAGAGCTCCCACAATCTTGAATTGAATTAAGCTGCTATGAATATGAATTAACTACTTAAGAATGAACCATGTTTAGTTCCTGGAATAAAAAAAAAATCAGTCCTGGCAGAGGAAAAGGACACAACGGTGTTATGTTTACATAATCTGTGTTCTTAACATATGTAACTACATATTCTGTTTTCCATTCAACCTGTTCTTTCGTAACCAGTTCCAGCCATCGTACATCTCACGGACCATATCCTCTCCTCCATTTGACTGCCATGCCACCAACAATGTCAACACACTTGAAAATCTTCAATGACTGCATTTATACTGGACTAAATAATACCCAAAGACTCTCTTATATTCTTTATTTTATTTATTATATTTACTACTTTAGTACATTCACTGTTTTAATTATTATATTATCTGTTTCACTATATTCTATATGAGTTATACTTTCATTTTTGCTATATTCTTTATTTAATTATCGATCATAATTTATAATTAATTTATTCTATTCAGCTTCTGTCCATTAGCCTATTTAACATTATATACTGAACATCTATGGGTGGCACGGTGGCTCAGTGAGCAATGTCCTTTCTGTGTGGAGTCTGCATGTCCTTGCTGTGTTCGTGTGGGTTTACTCCGGGTACTCTGGTTTCCTCCCACAGTCCAAAGACATGTGTTAGGTTAATTGGTGTCTATAAAGTGCCCCTAGTGTGTAAGTGTGCATATTGGCGCCTTGTCTAGGGTTGTTCCTGCTTTATGCCCTACACTGCCAGCTAGGCACCGGCTCTCCCGCGACCCTGTCATGGATCTTGCGGAAAAGAAAGTGAATGAATGATCGATCAATATTTATGCACTTTAATTTAATTTTTACATATAACATCTAGGTTGACCAAGGAGGTTGGGCCCCTTTTTGAGTTTGGTCCCCCAAAGGTTTCTTTCTCATCATGTTTAAGGAGTTTTTCCTTGCCACTGTCACTATAGGCTTGCTCAGTTGGACCTGTGGGCTTAGATGCTTGTAAAGCTCCTTCCAGGCAATGCTTCAGGTGGACTTGATTGACTTAAGAGCTCAAGGTTTACTCTTAGCTTGACTAAATCCAAATATTAGATATTGATTATGCTAATTTCACATTTATTTTAGGTGACACTTTACTGACTTGCAGCTTAATTTGCATTCCATTTTTGGTCACTTTTTCTACATCATCCTCCATAGTCGCCTCCATTTCACAGTGTTCGCACTCCATTAACTGCGGGTGACTTTACTGTATATGTTTCATTTAATCTTTGATTTCTTTGTTGTTTGTTAGGTTTTGTCATCTGCATGCTTTTTGTGTCTTTGCGTGCTCTTTATTGATCTAGTCTTGTATCCAACTATAAGCATTAGTGCCATCTCTCTTTGTCTATTAGCTTCTCTGGCATAACTTTGTACCTCATGTACTTAGGTTTGTGTTTAGCTATCTGTCTTTGTGTTTACACACATTAGATCCTCATTTTTAGGTTCTTTATTTAGCTTAGCCATTTCTGTATTAGCATGTATTTGTCCTGCACTGTGTCTGGGACTATTACTAAAACTCGATCAATCCTCTTTACACCCACTTCTGTCCTCGCTAAATGTTTCAATTAAAAATCTAGACTTTATCCAAAAAGTCCAAAAGGTGTCATAATGTGCAAGTTTCCTGAAAGAAAAGCACAATGGCTTGTGTGTCCCATGCTCTGTGGCCTGTAACTAGTAAACTGAAAGGGAATTCAAACTTACATCACTTGACTAAGACGGCATTTTAAACTGACATGAAACTGTATATTCATCAACCTTTAATGCAGTGACTCTCAAAGTGCTGAGCATGCCACCTAGGGGTAGCGTGGGGCTATTGCGTGCATGAAGCAAGGCAAATGAATGAGGTATGTTTCAACTCTGCTTTTTTTGTGCAGAGATGCAATTTGTAGAAAGCAATGAATGCTGTTAACAAGTTCAAATGTTAGATACACAACGCATGTCACGAAATACACTATAAAGGTGATACTTTTTGTTTTGTTCAGCATGAAGCTGCAGTTTTATATGAATTACAAAGTCTAACATTTGGAATGGAACTTGGGAACCACTGCTTTAGTGGTTTACCTGGGTAAATAATGATGTTAAATGTCAACATTTCTAACTGTGATTTGCCTGTTATTTTTATTTTTTATTCAGATTATGTTTCAGGTATCCTGATAGGGGTCAGAGAGGATCCAGAGCCTGGGTACAGAACAGTCAAGCAAAGGCCAAGCTAGAGTAATATATAACCTAATGGCATGTTTTGGGGATGAAGCGGGAGTGCTATGAGAAAGTCCACCCAAACATGGAGAACATGCCAAACACCATACAGGCACTAACCAAAGGTAGGTGTCAGCGCTACCCATTGTAGCACCATGCAAAAAATATTTTCACACATATCCATATGAATCTGGTGTTTTTAGAGGCAGATGCATTTTGCATGTGTGAAAATAAGAGTCTGTCATTTGTATTCTTATGGAAATACTGTACTAATGCAAAACTATTTGCATCCAGTTGAATCACTACCTGTTCTCACCTGTAATTGTTTCATACACAAACAACAAATGAAGTTAAATGTTGGTTGATAAGGAAAAGAAAAGGAAACATTGCCATTGCCATGTTAGTGATTGGGATGAACATCATCTCACTAAGGAAAGCAGAAAGAAACTTAGAAAGAGATAAACATCTGTTCTCTTGTCTTTTTATGTGTGGTAAGGTGTGATTTCAGTGATACCCTGTTATATAATTAAAGAAGAGATTTAAGTCTGGCATTAAGATCTCAAATAGGTGCAATGTTTGTGATAAAATTGTCATTACAAAGGAAAAAAGTTTTGCTTGCAGAATACTGTTCAAATCAGTAGTGAGTATTGGTCAGTGCTTACAAAATGTTTTCATCTGGCCATACTGTAGGCTACCAAAAGCAAAAATGATAACCTGATTTACCTTTAATGTCCCCTGCATTCTGGATGTTATTCAGTGTATTCTCCAGGTCCGTGTCATTATTCCCAATTGATGCAACAATGCCTATGGGAAGTCCCTGGCTTCTTAGGGAGGTAGCCACTTTGCCAGCAGTGTCGACCCATATATCCTCATTAGAAGACACAATGCCAATATTGGCCCAGCTGAAATACTTTAGAACAGTGAAGAGTACCCGTGTAGGTGACGGCAAAGTCCGGGCAAATGTTGGATAGCTCTCAATGCGGTCCAGCTCGTAGTTGATGCAGGCCCATGAAAAAATGGCTTTATCCCAATTCTTGGCCAGGAGGGTGGCTGCATTGCAATATCCTGGATTAGCAGGTCCTACAAAAGCATTTGCTTCTTTTTCATAATACACGAATGTAGTCAGTGCTTTTGAGGTTTCACATGGCTCCTGGAGAACGACAAAGTCCATCGCGCAGCCCAGGTCCAAACTGAAATCCCTGTTTATCCTATCAATGGCCAACTTCGATGCAACTGCAGGTAATGTTCGGGAGTAAACGGCGTCACAGTTCCAAGGGCCAAGGACTCCGACTTTAAATACAAAGCTTTGTGGGCAGCAGGGAGATGTCAAAATGGAGAGAATGATCCATAGTGTGAGGTGAAAGGGTACCGTGGAAAGGAAGTGCTTGGTTCGGAAGATGGTGAAACAGGGATGGCTGGATAACTCCCACAGTGCACCTCCAAAATGGAGAGGAAACTGTTGCATTGTCCTCTTTTTGTATCTGTAATGGTCAGGGTTTTACATGGCAGTCCTGGAGGCCACGTTAAAGCATACCTGAAAGCACAGGAGTACATTTTATGCTTTGCTGCCTGTTATAATTTCATTTAGTTCCATGCCAGTGCAAATTGCACACAGTTCTCAAACATTTCACAACTGAACGAGCAAGCAGTTCACAAATGGGAGATCATTTTGAGATGCAAGGCCTGTGTAAATATTACTATAAAAATGTAATTAAACAGATAAACTTGACTTACCATTACTGAGCTTCTGGAAGCAGGACCAAAAGTAATAAACCCAGTGTCCTCCAGTATCTCCCAAGCACGCATGGGGTTATAAAAGTTAGACAGTTTTCAAAGTTATGGCTCCATTTCTCATGTTTTGCTCGAGATTCCTTCTCAGAGAATCGCCGGGATTTTATTTTCAGACCATAAAACAAGGTGACAGCAGCACCTCTCTCAGCAATGAGCAGTGAATGTCGAGGCAGCGGGTTCTCCTCAGAAACAACTTCAGCACCCAGGAGAGCTCCTTAGCACCAGCTATTAGTAACACAAGCTCCGTTCACCTTCGTCCTCCAAAAAACACCAACATTTTTCTGTTCCTGGTCGGAGGCCTGTTCCCCATCAGTATCATTTTTACACACGGTTGAATGTTAACTCTTTGTTCATTTTCCAATCCATTATCATGAGCATGCCAGTATAGTTGGTCCAATTTTCTTTTTGAGAAAAACAGCATCAAATGTTATTCCTTTCTTTAGAAATAATCACAGTCCCAAGTCTTTCCGAACCATTCAGTTAAAGTCTTCTCAAAGTGACCCTTGGCTTGACGTAACCACGAGCCCCAGGTCTAATCCATGCTTGGTGAGGTGCAGAGTAAGAGGATTGTCGATGGAGCCTGCGTTTACGCTATACAGGGTTTGTCAGTGAGAGGGCAAGTCATTCATTTTAGCGTAAAGAAATAATATTTCCATAAAATAGTTACAAAATAGCTTCAACCTTTGATATGTACTGCATATCATTTAGTGCATAGGATCATCTGGTGTAAAACGGATATATAAATGAATGACCTTATTCTACATTTTGTAAGAAACTCGTATTTCATCTGACAACACAGCACATATTGAGGAGTAAACTAAACATTTGTATTTACGAATTTCTGTTCAGTCATCCATCCATCCATCTATGTATCTCAATAGTCTAGACGTTATCTAATCTACAGGGTTTAGACAATGAAACTGAAACAGCCTGTTCATTTTAGTGTGGGGGTTTCATGGCTAAATTGGACCAGTCCTGGGTGGCCAATCTTCATTAATTGCACATTGCACAGTAAGAAGCAGAGTGTGAGAGGTTTCAGTTTGCAGGGTAAGAGCACAGTTTTGCTCAAAATATTGTAATGCACACAACATTATGGGTGACATACCAGAGTTCAGATGGTTTGATGAACATGAAAGTGAAGTTGAACATCTCCCATGGCCTGCACAGTCACCAGTTTATTAGTAAATAGTAAATATTATTGAGCCACTTTGGGGTGTTTTGGAGAAGCGAGTCAGGAAACGTTTTCCTCAACCATCATCACGTAGTGATCTGGCCACTATCCTGCAAGAAGAATGGCTTAAAATCCCTCTGACCACTGTGGAGGACAAATTGACACTGTATTGGCTGCAAAAGGAGGTCCTACACCATACTAATAAATTATTGTGGTCTAAAATGACAGGTGTTTCAGTTTCATTGTCTAACCCCTGTATATAGAATGTATTTTGATTGACGGCATGGTAGGAGTTAACCAAACCCAGGTTTGATCCCCGGCCCAGCCTCTGCCTGTACTGAGCTTGCATGTTCTCCATGTGTCTTTATGGGTTTCCATTTACTCCAAATTCCTCCCACCTTCCAAAGACGTGCGTTAGGACAGTTGCTTCTCTAGTGTTCCAGTGTGAGTGAGCGATGGTGATGTGATGTTCATGGTCCCTGAGGTGAACTGGAACCCTGTCCAGGGTTGGTTCCTGAATGTGAAGCTGGTTAGGCACCAGCCAGTGTTATCCAGGAATTATATCAAGTACTTATGGAAAGGGAGTGAGTGTAATATGATTAGGTGTGCGCAAATTTTTGATTATTATTTAATAATAAAAGATATAAGCAGTGTTATAGCAGTTACTACTAAGTCAGGAGTATCTGAAGAATGAATTAACGTTTAGAGTAAGGACTTTAAGAGTTTATGCTACAATTATGGTTTGAAAAAGTGGTTAGGGTTAAACTTTTCAAAAATGTTTCCTGCAACTATATGTGCTAATTTATAGCTTTGCTTTTGCAAAACAACTATGATTTCAAGCATTTCAAACGATGATGAGTCACCACTTTCTGCACCACTGTTGTGAGAGCGCAGTAATTGGGCATTTGCTTTACCACAACAATTCAACTGAATTAGCGCAAGGTAGGTTGGGAATAATTAAAGCTAACAAGGGGACACTCTCTGGAGCAATCCCCTGAGTTCAGGCACATTTGTGTGCGTCAGTTAAACGCAGCGATTTGAGAAGTCTCCAAGCTCGTTTAAACAGAGAACATGAACAGGCTGCTGTTAGTAACCTGGAAGCCTGGAAAAAGCCAAAACTGCTGACCAGGATCAAATGGGTTTCTCAAAAGCAAGCTGGAAATTCAACCAAATATCACTGTGTTATCATTTTAAAAATACCAGGGTGGGTTAATATTCTTATGTGTGATCCACATACAGCATTTGATGACAGCTTGGGCAAGTTATGATTTGTAGATTTGGTAAATAAAGAGATTTTGAAAATGTGAAGTTTGTATGTTCTCCCGATAGCTGCATGGGTTTCCTCCAGGTACTCTGGTTTCCTTTCATACTTGCATAAGACGTGTTAGGTCAGCTGCTGTTGGATAGGCCAAAGCCCTCACAAGTTGGATTAATCGAGCTGGGAAAATTAACAAATTATAAACAGGTAATTCATTTTTATAAATTTTTCTCTCATTCCTGGCTCTCTCTTATCCTGGTTAATGTCTGGAGCTTATCCTGGAATCCACAGGAGGCATTCACACATACACTGAACGGGGTCCTAGTCCATCGCAGAAGTGAATAGATTTTGCTTTTGCACTGCTGGAGAGCTGTTATATCCCCACCTGGCCTACTCTCCCTTAGACATGGGCAATCATACCTACAGTGGTGCTTGAAAGTTTATGAACCCTTTAGAATTTTCTATATGTCTGCATAAATATGCCCTAAAACATCATCACATGTTCACACAAGTCCTAAAAGGAGATAAAGAGAACCCAGTTAAACAAATGAGACAAAAATATTATACTTGGTCATTTATTTATTGAGGAAAATGATCCAATATTACATATTAGTGAGTGGCAAAAGTATGTGAGCCTTTGCTTTCAGCATCTGGTGTGACCCCCTGTGCAGCAATAACTGCAACTAAACGTTTCCTGTAACTGTTGATCAGTCCTGCACACCGGCTGGAATTTTAGCCCATTGCTCTACACAGAACAGCTTCAGCTCTGGGATGTTGGTGGGTTTCCTCACATTAGCTGCTCACTTCAGGTCTTTCCACAACATTTCCATTGGATTAAGGTCAGGACTTTGACTTGGCCATTCCAAAACAAGAACTTTATTCTTCTGTAACCATTCTTTGGTAGAACGGCTTGTGTGCTTAGGGTTGTTGTCTTGCTGCATAACCCACCTTCTCTTGAGATTCAGTTCATGGACAGATATTTTCCTTTAGAATTCTCTGATATCATTCAAAATTCATTGTTCCATCAATGATGGCAAGCCATCCTGGCCCAGATGCAGCAAAACAGGCCCAAACCATGATACTACCACCACCATGTTTCACAGATGGGATAAGGTTCTTATGCTGGAATGCAGTGTTTCCCTTCTCCAAACATAACACTTTTCTTTTAAACCAAAAAGTTCTATTTCGGTCTCATCCGTCCACAAAACATTCTTCCAATAGCCTTCTGGCTTGTCCATGTGATCTTTAGCAAACTGCACAAGTTTGCAATGTTCTTTTTGGAGAGCAGTGGCTTTCTCTTTGCACTCCTGCCATGCCCACCATTGTTGTTCAGTGTTCTTCTGATGGTGGGCTCATGAACATTAACATTAGTCAATGTGAGAGAGGCCTTCAGTTGCTTAGCAGTTACCCTGGGGTCCTATGTGACCAACTATTACACAAATTGTTGCTGAAATAACAGATCTCAGTAATTCGAAGGGGTGTCCGCAAACTTTTGGTTATATAGTGTATGTCGTATTAAAGTCTGTTCCCTATATAAGTTATGTTTATGTATTTATGATGCCTCAGAATCTATGAAATATTAGAGTTCAAGTAAACCTGTTTTTATTCATTCTCTTGTTATGCAGAGTTGCTCATCCGTTTCTTTTAACCCTTCTTATACACAGCTACTGTTCTGTTTCTTTATATTCAGCTAGACAAGGACTATTAATACTTAAGACATAATCCTGTTGTCTGGTGTCACCCAGAGGTGGATGGGTTCCCAGTTGGAGTCTGGTCTCTCTGAAGGATTCTTCTTCTTTCTGTAAAGCTGTGGGGTGATTGTTTACTGTTGAAAATGCTTTATAAATAAATTAGCATGCTTTTGTGCAAGACTAATTCATACAGTAGGTCTACTGATCACAGATCTGCACAGCTTTGCACGCCAGGCTTTGTCATATCATGCAGGAATATATCGATTAGAATATCATTTTCACACAGAGCAAGTGTTTAGAAGGAAAGCAGTATGTGAGACGGTCCAGAGGGAGAGAATGCAATTCCTCCTTCATATTGACCCATATGCAATAAGCCTCTGAGCCTCTTAAATGTTACACCTTGATAACTCTGACCCGTGACCAGAAATAGGGTTTGAGAACTGCACACTCAGCACCCAGGAACCAGAGAGCGTATGGACACCATTACAGCTGGTCGTCATGTTGAACTTTCAGGATCCACCATTCACATTTTATCATAGTGAGTGTGCTATATTTGACGTTAGCCTTTAGAACATTTCCATTTATTTACTAACTGAAGGGTGTTTTTTTAATGATTAGTAATTTTGCTATCAGTGATATAGTGTAATGGTATTATTTTGTAATATTATTATGCCAACATTATTTCTATACATATTATTTTATTCTTAAGGTATCTATGCGGTATCTCGCCTCATCACATTGCTGAAACGTAAAACGTACATTTCCTGTACTGCCATCTAGTGGATACTAGTCCTCGACAGATAAACTTCATATATTTGCAGTGAATTTACATTCATCATAGAAAGAATGCTTGAAGAACGTAACAGTTAACTGTAGGGTTAGGGTTAGAATGTATATTCATGTATTTATAGTTATATTTAGAGTGATTGTTTAGACAAAATTTCACAGGATTATGTACTGTGTGTTTGTAGCTTACATGGGCTCTGGTGCCTGCAACCACAGACATGAGCATGCCCTGGGCTGATAGCTGGACTAGCTGTGTGTTTGTGGTGATAGAGAGGTCCAGCATGAAGGCATAGCTAATAGGTAGATCAGTCAGGGATGTCTTTATCCAGATAGAGATAAAGAGAAGTCAAGCCAGGAAATTATTTTCTCTAGGCTTTGGGAAGTGGGTGGAGGAAAAGAGGTGCCTGGGAAGTAAGTGGATGGACATTGAAACTTGACAAAGTGTGTGGAAGCAAAGAGAGATTTCATTCACTCATTTTCTTATCTGCTTAATCCTGGACAGGGTCACGGGAATGCCAGTGCCTAGCCAGTAGCACAAAGTGCAAGGCAGGGACAATTTAGGGTTAGTAATGAGGTAAAAAAAATCTAAATAATAATTTAAAACAGGTGATTGTAATCATGATTTGGTACAAAAGCAATATTCAAAAAAGGCTGAGTCTTTGAGGAGTAGAGGTGGGCAGAGGATCTCCAGTTGATCAACAAATGATCAACAAATATTGAAATGTTTAAAAGAAATGTGCCTCAAATAAAAACTGGAAGAGATTTACATATTTCAGTCCTAACTTTTTCTGATTTGACTTGTTTTGCATTGTCTTGTTAAAAAATGCATGGACGTCCCTGTGAAAAGATGTCGTCTTGAAGGCAGCTTATGTTGCTCTAAAATCTCAGTGTACTTTTCTGCATTAATGCTGCCATTACAGAAGAGCTAGCACAACAACCTCTTGAAAAGTTGTGTTCCCTCATAAAATATTGCCACCACCATGCTGCACAGTAGGTACAGTGCCTTGCAAAAGTATTCGGCCCCCTTGAACTTTTCAACCTTTTGCCACATTTCAGGCTTTAAACATAAAGATATGAAATTGTAATTTTTTGTGAAGAATCAACAACAAGTGGGACACAATCGTGAAGTGGAACAAAATGTATTGGATATTTTAAACTTTTTTTAGAAATAAAAAACTGAAAAGTGGGGCGTGCAAAATTATTCGGCCCCCTTGCGTTGATACTTTTGCCTTTTGCTGCAATTACAGCAGCAAGTCGCTTGGGGTATGTCTCTATCAGTTTTGCACATCGAGAGACTGCAATTTTTGCCCATTCTTCCTTGCAAAACAGCTGGAGCTCAGTGAGGTTGGATGGAGAGCGTTTGTGAACAGCAGTTTTCAGCTCTTTCCACAGATTCTCCATTGGATTCAGGTCTGGACTGTGACTTGGCCATTCTAACACCTGGATACGTTTATTTGTGAACCATTCCATTGTAGATTTTGCTTTACGTTTTGGATCATTGTCTTGTAGGAAGATAAATCTCCGTCCCAGTCTCAGGTCTTTTGCAGACTCCAACAGGTTTTCTTCCAGAATGGTCCTGTATTTGGCTCCATCCATCTTCCCATCAGTTTTAACCATCTTCCCTGTCCCTGCTGAAGAAAAGCAGGCCCAAACCACGATGCTGCCACCACCATGTTTTTGACAGTGGGGATGGTACGTTCAGGGTGATGAGCTGTGTTTGCTTTTACGCCAAACATAACGTTTTTGCATTGTGGTCAAAAAGTTCGTCTGACCAGAGCAAATTCTTCCACATGTTTGGTGGGTCTCCCAGGTGGCTTGTGGTAAACTTTGAAAGAGACCTTTTATGGATATCCTTTGAGAAAATGGCTTTCTTCTTGCCACTCTTCCATAAAGGCCAGATTTGTGCAGTGTACGACTGATTGTTGTCCTATGGACAGAGTCTCCCACCTCAGCTGTAGATCTCTGCAGTTCATCCAGAGTGATCATGGCCTCTTGGCTGCATCTCTGATCAGTCTTCTCCTTGTTTGAGCTGAAGGTTTAGAGGGACGGCCAGGTCTTGGTAGATTTGCAGTGGTCTGATACTCCTTCCATTTCAATATGATTGCTTGCACAGTGCTCCTTGAGATGTTTAAAGCTTGGGAAATCTTTTTGTATCCAAATCCGGCTTTAAACTTCTCCACAACAGTGTCTCGGACCTGCCTGGTGTGTTCCTTGGTCTTCATGATGCTCTCTGCGCTTTAAACAGAACTCTGAGACTATCACAGAGCATGTGCATTTAGACTTAATTACACACAGGTGGATTCTATTTATCATCGTCAGTCATTTAGGTCAACATTGGATCATTCAGAGATCCTCACTGAACTTCTGGAGTGAGTTTGCTGCATTGAAAGTAAAGTTTTGCACGCCCCACTTTTCAGTTTTTTATTTCCAAAAAAAGTTTAAAATATCCAATAAATTTCGTTCCACTTCATGATTGTGTCCCACTTGTTGTTGATTCTTCACAAAAAAATTACAATTTCATATCTTTATGTTTGAAGCCTGAAATGTGGCAAAATGTTGAAAAGTTCAAGGGGGCCGAATACTTTTGCAAGGCACTGTAAGTGGGATTTTGGGTAGTGTGATGTGTTTGGTTGTTGCCAACGATAGAGCTTCTTGGATTTTAGCCCCAAAACAATCTTAATCTAATCTGATTATTTAATATTTGTTGATCTCACATGTCAGAAACACAAAGGGTTCTTTCTTGCCAACCTACCACACAGGTGAGCTTGCTCAGAGTCAGTCAGTAATACTTAAAAGTCCTTTAGAGTCCTTCAGTTGGCCTCTTGGTAGCTTCCCAGGTCATTATCCTCTGGGCTCGGTCATCCAGCTCGGAGTAATGATCTAATTTAGGCAAGTTGTTGGTGATACCATACACATTCCAGTTCTTAATAATGCTCTGAACAGTCTTCAGAAGGATCGCCAAAACCTCTGAAAACTTTTTTGTTCCTTTCCACAACTTTTTCCCAGAGCTCTTTAGAAAGCACTTTTCAAACCATGGTGACGTTTTTGCATTGATATATTATGAACATAGCTTTATTCTGAAGTAATATTAGAATTAGCCTGGAGTGTGCTATGGAAGGTGACTGGTTGTATCTGAGCAAGTTTACAATGGTTACTTTAAAGTTACTCTAAACCAGGTATGTGACTAATGACATATTCATATTTGATTCAATTTTTTGGTGCTATGGGTTATAATGTGTAAGTTCAGTAGGAATATGATTGATTTCATTTTTGTTTTGTTTTCTGAATGTAAGAAGGTAAGGATTTTGACAAGGTATGATGATTTTCTGTTTTTTATTTACATATTTTCTAAATATGTTTTTTTTTTTTTCAGCCAAAGCTGTCTTTAATGTTGTAGTTGTGGTGGTTGCTGTTATTTCTAGGCCACTGCTGATGCCTGCATGATTTCATCACAGCACTCAGCCATTGTAAATGTGATGGCTAGACAGAATGAATCATACATAGTACATCATCAAACATCCTGAATGTGTTGTATATTAGCAGAGTTATCATCTACCTTTCCATAGCTCAAGGCGGGGTGACCTCAACACAACGTTCTGCATCACACGCCATGATTAAGCATCTCTTCATACCTTGAAGATACAGATTAGGGCTTTACATCAACCGCTTGGCTTACTAGGACTAAAGGCCACCATGTAAGACTGTTGTAGTATTAAAGATTTGTAAAGGATGCCTGCAAATATTATTATCGAAGTTCAGATTCTCTGGTCAAACAGACATCTTGACATATGTACATCTGATGAAGAGTTCTCAGTCACCACTAAAACACTTAAGGAACACAAGCAGGTGGCGCTAGATTCAGTATTTTTCAAAATAAATACATTGTGAAGGTTGTAAATGTTGTCTATTATCTACAAATGATGAACATTTATGCCTTACCTTGTATGTGGTTTTCATCAGGAATTGTGAATTAATGGCCATATGAAAAAGTTTGTGCACCCCATATGAATGCAGTGCTAAAGAAGCTTAATGACCCTACAATGGATTGGTTCCCTGTCTAGGGTTCTTCCTGCCCTGCACCCTGTGCCCCCAGCTAGGCACCGGCTTTCCCGTGACCCTGATCAGGATTAAGAGGATAAGAAAGTGAGTGAGAAGCGTAATAATCCACGTAAAAAATCTTCTTATTTCACTTGGCCTATTCATAGTTCTTGTGTCTCTTGATCTCTAAAAGCATAGATCAAGAGTTTGTGGTTTTCATGTCAGTCGTTTCCTTAATGAAATGAAAGGACTGAAAGGAAAAGAATGAACTCTTTTAAATGTAAAGCACATTGAATTTCTGGCCTCAAAATGAAAAGTATTAAAGAATAAAGAATAAACATTCTTCTTGTTATTCTTTTTCTTCTATTTTGTATTATTATTATTATTATTATTATTATTATTATTATTATTATTATTGGTGCCTGTGTGGTGCAGAGGTCTCATATGCTAGTCCACCACTGGGTTCTAGTCCTTCCAGTTTGTGGTAGACATCACATGCAGGCTGTGTTTGTGGGAGGCCTGTCAGGGGATCATCCCCTAACACTGCAACAGCAACCACTGCCTGCCCTGCAATTGATTGGTGTCCTGACACACTTACATCTGTGCTTTGTGTTATCTGGGATAGGCACCAGGAATAATCAGATTTAAAATGTGAAAAAAATATAATTCTATAATAATTCTTAGTAATTATATGAATAACTAATAATACATTACTAACTACCAACATCTGTTTAATCCTTTACAGAGGTGCCAGTTGACCTAACGAGTGTTAATAATAACTGAGGCACTACTTTTATTTAAACCTTACATTAAATAACATTAATAATAATAGTAATAATAACAACAACTGTAGTACTACAGTTATTTAAACTTTACTTTCAATAACATAATAATAATAATAATAATAATAATAATAATAATAATAATAATAATAACAACAACAACAACAACAACAACAACAACAACAACAACAAACAGTACTACTACAGTTACTTAACCTTTACATTCAATAACATTATTATTGAAGTGCTAACTCGAACTAGAAAATTTGATCATATCACTCCTGTTCTATCATCACTACACTGGTTATCAGTCAAATTCCGGTCTGGCTGAACTGGGCTTTGGTCCTCGTGATCTTGACTCGTGCATCCTTGCCTTAGAATAAGGGCAGAGCTGGGGGTTCATAGTCAAAGAGTCTTATGGTGATCAGAGACGTTGGGTTGCTGTCTTCTGCCTCCCGTGGGGTTGCCGATGTCTCATGTGATCCCTCTTGGCTGTGTTTCCTACCAGTTCTCCTCTTTCTAGCTTTCTAGCTATGCTGCTATAGCTAATGCTGCCGGGGTCTCATGCTACACTTGGCATCAGTGATTGTTAATAGACACTGTGCTCTTAATCAATAACTAATTACATTTTCTGTTTTCTCTCCGAGCTGTGTTCCGGTGCCGGTTCCAGCCCCACACATGATGTTCATCCGCTGCAGCTCCACTCAAGCTGCTTCCGTCATCAGCTCCAGCCCCATCATACCCCGGGCCACTTAATGCCAATGTGCATACTTCACACATTTTATTCGAACTTTGACTCCATGACTTTAGTTTCGTTCTTAGATTTATCATCTACGCCGCCCAAGGAGGTTGGGTCCCTTTTTGAGTCTTGGTCCTCCTAAGGTTCTTCCTAGAACTCAGGGAGTTTGTCCTTGCCACTGTCGCCCTAGGCTTGCTCAATTTGGGATTGGACGTAGTTATTAGGAGATAATCTAAACTTGTAAAGTTGCTTTGAGACAATGCTCCATTGTAAAAAGCGCTATATAAATATATCTGACTTGACTACTATTATTATTATTATTATTATTATCATTATCATCATCGTCATCATCATCATCAACAACTGTAGTACTATAGTTATTTAAGCTTTACTTTCAATAACAACAACAACAACAACAACAACAACTAGTTATTATTATAATAACTATTGTTATTATTATTACTACAAGTCCTATGGTTATGTTACATGTTTTGTTGGTTTTCTAAATGAAAAGAAAAATGTTGACAACAACTGCAGGTAAAAATGTGCCTCTGTATCAAGAGTACAAGTTATGCAGAGCTTATATTTGCAGATGCCAGTTTTATGAATTTTTCACAATATGTTTTAAATGTATGCTTTATAATTTGCCTGTGTAGTTACAAAATCAACGTAACTTCTGTATAAGACCAGAATGAAGTGTATAACATCAGTGCGCTTATACTAATGGCCACCAGAGGGTAGAGTCTTCTCATTTGTCAACCAATTGTGCACAAAGACATTTGGTATGGGATTTATTACCGTGCTAATGGATAATACCTGTTTATCGATTTTTCGATCTAGAACATTTGACATTGGTTTGTGTAAGCAGGTTGGGCTTCTGGGGCTGAAATTTGTGTGAAATGTTATGAACAGCTAAGCCCAAGTTATACTTTTTCTTACATCTTGAATAAAAATTAGTAGAGTATCCCTCATTACAATTCATATGACCTTTGAATGAAACCATGAATTTTAATAAACCAGACCACTGTTACAAATGACACTGCTAGAAAAGTTAGATAAAGACTATAAGAAAAAAATACTTTTATGCTGTGCTTAGAAAGAAATTATCCGGCTCTCTGCACATCAGCAGTTTGCCATCTCACCACTGTTGACTAGAGTCCCAGTGATGCCGTACTGCCTGGTCAAGTGTCACCCAGGCATGACTGGCCATGTCTGAAGGAAAAGAGGGCAGATGGTGGAGAAGTTGCAACAGTTGACCTCTGTCGGTCCCTGTAATGGACTGTCGTCCCATCCAGGACGCACTGCCTTCACCCAGTGAATTCCAGCATAGGTTGTGGACCACCCGCGACACTGACCAGGATAAATGGAGAAACCAAGAGAGAAAATCTTCCTCTGGTTCAGTGGATCGCTGAGATGCTGCTCTAGTCTGAATGGGTTTAGCTCTCCTATAATGCAGAGTCCAGACGCTTTGGTCTGAATCTTCCTTCTGAACTGGAAGCCATCACGTGATAACAAGAACAAGATATCAGCATGAAGCTTGGAATGAGAAAATTGGAGAGTAAAATGGGTAAAAATCAGTTTTATCGCAACCACTGGCTCATTAAACAGAATCCATGCATTGGTCCACATTTAAAATGTAGGCTTCAGCAATTTACCTACCCATTTCAGATTTACTCATTTCATGCTTCACAGTTTCCCGGCTGATAATGAGAATTAAATAGCTTAATATAGGGAGTGAAATAAAGCGCGACTTAGATAACATAAATGTGTAAGTATAATGCATGTACACTAAATGTAATAGCGCCACTCTTCTCGCTGCTTTTAACTTTCAGTGCCAAATTTTCATTTACAGCCTCAGTGATGTAGAAATATAATCATAAGCTCTCACTTTTCATGACTGACTCACAGCATGATCTTCAGATGATAGGGATTTACATGCTGTGTAAATACAGTATACATCCAAAATGTCTGTGGGCAAACAGAAATAACATCTAAAACAATGGGTAAGAAAAAAAGAAATTGGCTCCTCTTTGCTGTTACGACAGGCAGTACTCTTCTGAAAAAGCATTTGGGCACTGTTGTTGAACAATAAGCCCTGGCTCACAGTTGTCATTGCAATTCATCTCAAATGTGTCAGAAGCAAGCCAGTTCTACATCAAAGCTGGCTAACCATTTCTTTCTTTCTGGAGAGTCCATGTTTGTGTGCTTCATATGATGAACCTGATAGCAGGGAATGTGGTTGAAATAACAGCAATGTAATGTATATAGGTATAGATATAGATATAGTCTGCCTCCAGAGGAGCACTGAGACTCAGGAACCCATCCCTGGCTAAAATGGTAGATAATCTGGTGAGTACACATGGAGTCTGGAAACTTTACAGAGTGCAACTTGCTGTGCCAGTCAATTACATGGACTTAAAGGTGACAGGACACCATTGCACTTATTGTGTATTCACAATCTCAGTGTGTATTCAGTGTGGTGGCCTAGAGAGTTAAGGTACTGCACTATGGACCAGAAGGTCCAGGGTTCAAATCCCACCTCTGCTAAGCTGCTGCTGTTGGGTCCTTAAGCAAGGTCCTTAACCCAGAATTGCAGAAGTTGCTCTGGATAAGGACATCTGCTAAATGCTATAAATGTACATGTAAATTCATTGGTTGTACTTGCCTTGTGCCCTGTGTTGCCGACCCTGACTAGGATATGCAGATAAGACTCAATGAATGAGTTTTTCCTTTATTTCTTTGTCTTTCATGATTTTTCTGATGATTTTATGATTTTAGTCTGCACCTTGGGTTTTTGAAAGGTGCTTCTAAATGAAATGTATTATTATTTTAAGAAGAAGAAGGAGGTTAAACAGCTGTTCAATAAAAGTAGGGTTTTATTTACCAGCTTGGTGTAGTCAAGTCAAGTCAGATTTATTTATATAGCGCTTTTTACAATGGAGCATTGTCTCAAAGCAACTTTACAGGTTTAGATTATCTCCTAATAACTACGTCCAATCTCAAATTGAGCAAGCCTAGGGCGACAGTGGCAAGGAAAAAAAACTCCCTATTCTAGGAAGAAACCTTGGGAGGACCAAGACTCAAAAAGGGACCCAACCTCCTTGGGCGGCGTAGATGATAAATCTAAGAGCGAACTAAAGTCATGGAGTCAAAGTTTGAATAGAATGTGAAGTATTCACATCGACATTAAGTGGCCGGGGTATGATGATAAATCTAAGAGCGAAACTAAAGTCATGGAGTCCAAAGTTTGAATAGAATGTGAAGTATGCACATCGGCATTAAGGGCCCGGGTATGATGATAAATCTAAGAGCGAAACTAAAGTCATGGAGTCATGGTCGAATAAAAATGTGAATTATGCACAGTGGAGCTCCATCAGATGTACATCATGTGTAGGGCCGGAACTGCCAGAACTGCCGGAACACAGCTCGGAGAGAAAACAGAAAATGTAATTAGTTATTGATTAAGAGCACAGTGTCTATTAACAATCACTGATGCCATGTCAATCACTGATGCCCAAGTGTAGCATGAGACCCCGGCAGCATTAGCTATAGCAGCATAGCTAGAAAGCTAGAAAGAGGAGAATTGGTAGGAAACACAGCCAAGAGGGATCACATGAGACATTGGCAACCCCACTAGCGGCAGAAGACAGCAACCCAACGTCTCTGATCACCATAAGACTCTTTGACTATGAACCCCCAGCTCTGCCCTTATTCTAAGGCAAGGATGCATGAGTCAAGATCACGAGGACCGAAGCCTAGTTCAGCCAGACCGCCCACTCGACACTCCCGGCTAGCGGACGGGAGCTGCACCAATTAGATATTTGAATTTATTCATTGTTAATATTTGTAAAACAAATGAAAACAAATATTAATTGAGCAATAGATTAAATGCCTCCCATAAAATGCATAGTTCTGGTTCAAAAGTTAGTTGTTTATTCAGCACCTGGCATGGTGGCTAGCACAGCAAGAAGGTTCTCGGTTCAATCACAGGTGGAGCGCCCTGGGTCCTTTCTGTTTGGAGTCTGCATGTCCTCCATGTGTCTGCGTAAATTTATTCTGGGTGCTCCGGTTTCCTCCCACAGTCCAAAGATATGTAAGTTAAGTGAACTGGAGACACTAAATAGCCCGTGACCGTGTTTGATATTGAACTTGCACTGAAATGTGCATCAATGACACCTTGTTCCTGTCATGAACATAGACAAGTGTGCTGATGTGACGTTAAATAAACCAAACAAGCAAACATTCAGAAGGCAGCTTCCCCTACTTAAAACATCTCGCAGTGCACCTGATTGTAGCAGCCACAGGACGTTGGACTTGACTTTGTTATAAGCCTGAGAGATATCACACTCACCTCATAAAAGCTGATGACTATAGATTCCGTTTGGACTTTAGGGTAAATTACTCATCCAGATCTTTATAGATACACTCTTGGTGTTTTAATAATGATACAATTTACCGAGTGATTTTCTTATAGTGGAGACAAGAAGTTCTTCAAGAATCCTCCAAGTCCTCTGCTGTTACAATTTGGTTGTTTTTTTGTTGCCTTCAGCATTGCATGTTGTGTTGGACTTGCAGCGCATAGTCCTATGGAGAGTACCAAGTTTTGTAGACAAATTCTCAATACCAAGTATGCAAAGTTCAGACTTGCATACTTCCTAGTATGGACTTGGCAAGTTCAACCAAGAATGGGAGGACGTAGTATGGTTTTCTACAATTGGAACAGCAGCGTACTTGGCTATGTAGACTCGACAGTTTCTTTTTAAACCTAGAAAATAATCTAAAACATATTGTAAAAAGCCTGTCCGCGGTGGAAGAAGTGCTCAGATCTTCTACTTACGTAAAACAGAAACCTTCCCAAACATGTCTGATTTTAGAAGGACATTTAATTCTGAACTTCAGCAATTTATATCAGACAATTCAGATTACAGGTTGAATACCTAATAAATATAATGCATAATAAATAAGGTAATAACTTTACGTCACATCTCTGAAATTGCCTTAGAAATGTTATGTAGGCACTATCTTGATAAACTGACCGCACAGTTAAATTTTAAACAACAACAACTACATTCTAAAAAAATCTTAGAACTTCATTCTGAGACACAATAACAGTAGCACTTTGGAAAGCATCCATCCAGTTGGGAGTCCTCTCGTCCGCCATTACCGAGCTGTCAATGCATTGTAGGATATTTCGCTTTGGAGCGCATTGGCTAGATGCGAACTTGGAAATGGAAAACTGATGGCATTTCACAAGTACACAAGAACGCAATTACAGTTACAAGTACGCATATTGAGAAATGGGCTTATTGTGGATTGATGAAAACCCAGGTCCTTGGAAATGCTTTTTCAGCATCTATTTTTGATTGGGGGAATGGATCTTTCCCAAGTAGGGCATACTCATGAGTGCGTTTACCTTTGTTATAGGGCAGGGCAAGTTTACATGCCACACTTCCAATCACAGCTCATTAACTGAAACACCCGACTGATTACAATGTGTTTATCTTCATAGCTTTTACATAAGGAGAGTCATTACTGAAAATATGGAAAGCCCAGTTGGTTCACTAGTGTGTATGTAATATATAGCCATGATGCAACCAGACCCACGTTTGTTTCCATCATTCGTGCATAATTCTCTTGCGTGCCATACAGTTGGCAGGATATCAGTTTTCGTGCTATACTGAGTACGAAATAATTAAATCCAATCCCCGGGTCTGTAGGAGTTTAGACTGAAATCGAGCCAAGGCCAGACTATGAACACTGCATAATCTTCCACCCTATCTCATTTGCTATTGTGTATTTTACAGGAGCAAGAGGTGCAAGAAGAGAGATGGATCCATAAAAGCCCTTTTCTCTCTCAACTTCAGAGAGCCTCTCTTGTAGACTAATGGTGCCGAGCCCTGCGGGAACGAGTTGCTGCTAGTTGCACGGGCTCAGAGAGGATGGGCCGAATGATTGCTGTGTTTGTGTCTAGCTGCGCTGTTCCTCTGGAGGTCTTTTGCTTCCATTTGCTTTCATCAGCGTGAACCTGCTCAAGGACGGCTGTCTATGCCAATAGATGCTTTTCATTTCAGAGGTCAGTACACAGAGCCCTGATCATTTGGAGATGCAATTTCGACCCGGCTCTCGTCCCTTTCACCTGTCATCACTGTGATATTATAGTGCTCCTCAGATGCACTCCTCTCTCACCCACCCCCACCCCTCCAGCTTTCACTTTGTCTCTGTCCTGACATATCTCTGTTTGTAGATGACCAAGTGCAATCTTCTGTGCTGAGACAGGCCTAGCACTGAGCCGGGGATATGAGCGCTGAAGAGTAAATGGCTGTTCAAGTATTCTCCACCCACCCTGTCTCTTATTCAGCCGTAAAAGGCTGTCCACTCCGGACCCCTGAATTATACATTATTCCATCACTGCCGCACCTCGGCTTAGCTGAGAAAGAATATTTCGGCGGCTCTGATGGAATGGCATGTTTTACAGTTTTATGGCTTTTATGGGATTTGATTCTTAGAAGCCTTTTATGTATTCATGCATGCAGCTATTTTGGTCACATCCGTGCTGACAGGAGCTTGGATTCTTGGTCAGGCAGTGGAAATGCTGTTGGCCAGATTTATACAATGCACCACCAGAATCAATGTGCTGTTAAGGCCAATTATAGCCGGGTGAGGGAAAATACATAGTTCTGATTGGCTGGCCAGAGTGTGGGGCATCAATAATGTAGATCCATTTAATCTCAGCCCTAAATCAATGCTCCTGTCGGATGAAAATGAAGAAAAATAATGGTTTAGGCTGGTGTATTTACATTTCAATATCACACTGTGCACTGTAATATAGTTGCTCTAAATTAACACTAAATTACAAGCGCATTTGTTAGAAAAATATATATACACAGTTGAAACCAGGAGTTTACATACACTATATAAAATAGACATATCCATTTTTTCCTCACTGTCTGACATGAAATCAGAATGAACTTTTCCCGTTTTAGGTTAATTAGGATTACCAAAATGATTTCTATTTGCTAACTGCCAGAATAATGAGAGGGAATTTTTTTAAGGCAATTTTTATTACTTTCTTCAAAGTCAAAAGTTTACATGCACTAAGATTACTATGCCTTTGCTTGCATGCCCGAGAACACCATCCCAACTGTGAAACACGGGGGTGGCAGCATCATGTTGTGGGGTTGTTTTGCTGCAGGAGGGACTGGTGCACTTCACAAAATAGATGGCATCATGAGGAAAGAACATTACATGGAAATACTGAAGCAACATCTCAAGACATCAGCCAGGAAGTTAAAACTTGGGCACAAATGTGTTTTCCATATGGACAATGACCCAAAACATACTGCTAAACTGGTTACAAAGTGGCTTAAGGATAACAAAGTCAATGTTTTGGAGTGGCAATCACAAAGCCCTGATCTCAATCCTATTGAAAATTTATGGGCAAAGCTGAAAAGGCATGTGCGAGCAAGGCGGCCTGCAAACATGGCTCAGTTACACTAGTTGTGTCAGCAGGAATTGGGCCAAAACTATTGTAAGAAGCTTGTGGAAGGATATCCAAAACGTTTGACCCAAGTCATACAGTTTAAGGGCAATGGTACCAAAAAACCATGCGAGCTACAATCACAGAAGATCATGTTGCACAATCACACAAGACCTAGCCTGGTCTGATGATTCTAGATTTCTTGATGATGGGCTCAAAATATTTACCCAACAGCATGAATCCATGGACCCAACCTCTCTTGTGTCAGCAGTCCAGGATGGTGGGGATTGTGTAACGGTGTGAGAAAGAGTTTCTTGACACATTTTAGAGGTTTTAGGTTAATACCAATCAATCATCACTTCAATTCTGCAGCCTATTTGAGTATTGCTGCTTACCATGTGCATCACTTCATGGTCAAAATTTTCCCATCTTCAGTGGCTACTACCATTGTGTCAATGACCGTCAGCGTCAGTGTTCTTCAGTGGTGTTTCCACCAGATCTGAAGCCAATGGGACGTGGTAGGAAAAATCGGCAGGAATTGTGTGATGCAGCCATACCAGTGGAGCAGTAAATGAATATTTCCAACATCTCATGGAATCCATGCCATGTAGAATTGAGGAGTTTTTGAAAGCAAAGGGAGGTCCTTCCCAGTATTAGAATATCATCCCCATTTTCCAAGAGCTTGCTCGATGAGTGTTCAACAGTAATCAATGGTCTTTATTAGTGGAGCAATTATGCAGTATGTGTTTTTATCTCAGCCGGTGTTGTGGTGGGTCAGGGGCCTATCTTAGGGTGGCAGGAATAAAACCTAGACAGAGAACACATTTGACAGTCTATTCTCATAAGATTTTGATTTTATCAACATTGTAAGAGAAAGATCTTGGCAAATATGAAGTCATCTTTATGTTAAACTCAGTTCATAATACATTTAACGTATGATTAATTACCATATCCCATCATATTTAACATATCCCCATAGTAAATCAGGGAGCACTTGTACAATTCAATAATGCATATAATGCCTAATGTGGATTTTCTTGGAGTCTGGAATGGAGTAATTCAATTTCCATTGTTCCAAAATGCCATGTCACCTCATAGCTCTGAGATCCCTGGTTCCATCCTGATCTTGGACTCCGCATGCGTGTCCATGTGAGTTTACTCTGGTTTCCTCCCACATTCCAAAAGACATGCATGTTAGGTTAACTGATGTTTCTAAAGTGTCCATAGTGTATACATGTGTCAGTCTGTCTGCCCTACAATGGATTAGCACCTTCTAGAATTGAATGAATTTTGTCATCTGATAATGTTTGGCCACCCTCCAGGTACCTCATTAGCATTTGTTTTAAAGGCTCCAAATTTCATTGAAATTTGTCCTGTTTAATTTCACTGGTGGTGTGTGTGTGTTACCATCCTTTTATTTTAAAAAAATCAGCAAAACATGACATGATAGGGATGATGGGTTTCGGTTTTAAAGCAGCTTTGAATGATTTAATGGAATTTAAGGACCTATTTGAGTTGGAGGACACACTTACAGCACATCATTTCTTTGCAGTTGGAGACGTGAATGTTGTGAGTGATGGAACAGATGCTGTGGATTTTCATGTCTCTTGCTCTCCCACTAACAAACCCAGCGTTGTTCGCAGCTTTTGTTTCTTCACTTCCTCTGCCCACATGCTCACATAGCCTCAGCAGCAGAGACGTGCCTGTTAAGATCACACTCCTCCTCCTGCATTCTTATGTCCAGTCTCTGTGGAGCTGCCATTGGAAGCCCTAGTTGTTCTGTTGTTCTCAGTGTTTTTTTTTAACCTTTACTTATTTGACTGACTTGATTTATTCAATGCACAACAAATCTATGGCTTCGGGTGTTTTGATTATATAAACTGTCCTACAGAATGCAAATGTCTTGTATACATTTCATGTCACTTTGTTTCACTCGTATTCAATTATTTTCTCAGTCCTGATAACCTTGTTGTCTATCCCATGCCAGCAATTTATTCTAAATATGGTGGCACAATGGCTCCAGTGCTTAGCGACGTTTCCTCAAAGAGATACCTAGTTAAATTCCCACCCCAAGCTCCACCCTGTGTGGCGTTTGCATGTTCTCTCCATGTATGTGCGGGTTTCTCCATTTTCCTCCCATATCCCAAAGACATATTGTACGTTTGGTGTCTCTAAAGTGCGCCTGTGTGTGTGTACCCTACAATGCATTGATGCCCTGTCTACAGTTGGTTACCCTCTTGAGCCCTGTGCTGCTGGCTCGCTACTACCCCGAATTAGATTTGGCAGGTAAAGAATATAAAGTAATCAATGAATTCAAATTTGTTCCAGCCAAATCCTCTTAGTCTTCTCCAAACGTATTTTATTTTTACATAAAGACTTGTCTGCTTCTTTCACAGGAAACTTTTGATTCATCTTCAAGAAAATTCACATTCAATTAGAAGTTCCCTTGTATATGCGCCAGACTATCATTCATCTCAGACTGGAGACTCTTGAAGGACTTCTTGGAGGTGTATCCTCATTAAGCCAAGCCAAGCACCAATTCATATTTTAAAAGAAAAAATTTAGCCTGAATGAGCTGTCTAGACAGTGATTACTTTCGTTTATTAATCAAACCTTGCTGGCTTGCTTCTGCATGGTAGGTTGCTTGGAAACAAGATAAGGACATCTATCTTAAGACACAAAGCTCTTAAAATACACATTCATTTAAGGTATAAATCTTTATATATAAATTGTCTTCATACCCTTTCACCTCTTTCACATTTTATGTTGCAACCTTGAGCTAAAATAATACTAATAAAAAAAAAATAAAAAAAAGAAGTTGTCCCCAATAAATCTGCACTCAGTACCCCATAATAAGAAAGTGAAAACAGTAAAATATTTAAAACGTTTTTCAAATTTATTAAAAAGGAAAACCTAAAATTTTGCATGGACATAAGTATTCAGACCCTTTGTTATGACACTTGGAATTTAGCTCTCGAGGCTTCCCATTTCTCTTGATCAGCTTTGAGATGTTTGTATACCTTCACTGGAGTCCACCTGTGAGAAATTCAGTTGATTGGATATGATTTGGAAAGACACACACCTGTCTACATACAGTAAGGTCTCATGGCTAACAATTCATATCAGAGCAAAAACCAAGCCATGAGAAGGAAGGAACTGCCTGTAGAGCTCAGAGACAGGACTGTGTGGAACCACAGATCTGGAGAAGACTAGAAAACATGTCTGCTGCACTGAAATTTCCCAAGAGCACAATGGCCTCCATAATTCTTAAATGGAAGAAGTTTGGAACAACCAGGACTCTTTCTAGAGTTGGCCACCCCACCAAACTAAGTAATTGGGGGAGAAGAGCCTTGGTAAGAGAGGTGACCAAGAACACAATGGTCACTCTGACTGAGCTCCAAAGATCCTGTGTGCAGATGCGAGAAACTTCCAGAATGTCAACCATCACTGCAGCACTCCACCAATCTGGACTTTATGGCAGAGTGACCAGACAGAAGCCTCTCCTCAGTAAAAGACACATGAAAGCCTGCTTAAAGGTGGCAAAAAAGCACCTAAAGGACTCTCAGATTGTGAGAAATAAGATTATGGTATGATGAAACCAAGATTGAACTTTTTGGCCTCAATTCTAAGTGTCATGTTTGGAGGAAATCAGATACTGCTCATCACCTGCCCAATACCATGGAGACACTAAGATAAGGCTCGCTGACCGATTCATTGAACACCTTCAGACCATCAAAGCTAAGGATTTGTCATTTCCAGTGGCAAGGCATATATATGAGAAAATATGTATGTGAGAAAAGAGACAAATGTAATTTAAATGTCAACAGTCACGTGACCATTCTGTCATTCATTCCCTATGGGAGAAAAAAGGAAGGTACAAACACACTATTCTGGAATAGGATCTATGATATTTTTTAGTTTTGTGCAAGTAGCTCAAAAGCTGTAGTAGAAGAAAGTGTTTCAGTTTTTGTTTACAGAAAGGAGAAGAGTGAAGAAAAGGAAGTACTGTACGTTGGCTTTGACAAGTCAAATTAATATGAATAAGACTAATATGAAGATGAAGAACAGTATTAAGGCTTTAACACACCAGATTAATTAATTCTTTGTTGAAGCCTATATTGTCCACTCATATGGTTATGCAGTGAGGGTTAAAGCTCAAGGGTCCAACAGAGACAAAGTCATAGAGCCAGAATTTGAACTCAAAACCTTTTGAATAGCAGTCGAGACCCTTAACTACCGTACAGTATGTCCCACATATACGTATTTGGGCTTTTAGTAAACAACCAATAAATAGAGTATTTTTTTACTATATTTTCCTGAACATAATACTGAAAACCATAAAACTTTTTATGATAAGTCTTCCTTATCCTGAAATTTCTGAGATGCTCTTTAAGACACATTGTAACACAAATCCCTGAGAGACACAATGTCACATCAGATTATGGTCTCACATTCCCCTGAAGGGACCCCTCAGCAGTTTCACTATAACTCAAACCCTCTGGGATCTTCAGCCATTCTTGTCTGTTTGTAATATTTTCAAATTTTAGTTCAGTATTCATGTATTCTGCTGATATGATGATTGTTTTTTCTTGGCAGTTGCATTCATTGTTATGGTTTCCTATTATTTGTCATTTGAAATGAGGCAGAGGCCGACTGTAAATGAAGCTCTACTGATAAGTAACATTTTTTATGTAGTGAATGAGGACGGAAGGGAAAAATAATATGAAAATAATTGATAGCTGTATGCTAAATACGCCGTCTTAAATATAATCAGTATGATATATATAATATAAACATATCCCATGAAAATCTGTAACACAAAAAACATATTCCAAATACATGAGAAACATAAACCCTTATGCCACTACCTTGTGCCTCCCTAAAAATAAAGCTTTGTTACTGAATTGGCAAGTGATGAGCAAAAGAGTGAATAAAATGGATTTCACTGAAGTAGAGAGCTAGAATTTTCCTAACACATGAAAGCAACTCATTTTTATTCCAATGTTCCCAATTTGAAAAACAATATGCAATGTAGTAATTTGCAAATGGCCATTATTCCTTGTGAAGAAAAAGCCTGTTAAGCCTGTAAGGTTTGGAGTTTGCAGGCTGTCCAACAGCTGGCCAGTGACCATTTAAAAAAGCACCCCAAACCACCCCAATGTTCAGTTAAGCTAGTTTACTGGACAGACACTTTACAATCAGCTGTTATTCTTTGTAGCTCTTTCACCAAGGCTCTAAAATGGACTGCAATACAGAATATACAAACTCCATACAGGGAGCAGCCAGACTGGGGCTTGGACTCGGGTCTCTGCAGTTGTGAGGTACTTGCCACTGTGCCACTCTCACACGCACAACATAATATACAGTGGTACCTTGGTTCTCATCGTTAATTCGACAACAATGAGTACCGAGCTAATTTTTCCATAAGGATTAATGTAAATTGAATGAATCTGTTCCAGACTCCCAGAAAATCCACACTGTATGAGGCATTATATGCATTAATGGAGTTGTATTGTACAGGTGCTCCCTGATTTATGAAGGGGATACGTTCCAAGAAATCCATCATAAGTTAAATGCATCTTGAACCGAGGAGTTTAACGAGTGTTTGGTAGAGCTGTATGATATGATTTAAATATTAAGTTAATGTCTGTAACACTGACATTAATCTACAGTTGGCCAAAATCATTAACCCAAAACACTTACTCTATTGGTGAACTCAGGGTGCTAGCATAGCTGCTAATGCTAACTTCAGCCTGTGTTCTGGATGATTCAGGATTCCCTTTCGATTGGCAGTCAAGACAACCCTTTTGTAGAAGGGTTATGCTAAAAGAGGCCAATGAGTCCTGCATGGGTATGTTTTAATATTGAAAGTAAATCAAATGTAAATAACCTAGCCAATAACATAATCAGTTCATAATTAGCTTAAATATGGGAAACAAATATACTTGTCAACCCTGTTTTGAATGCTGCAGGGAAAAAAGGTCAGCAAAGAGAAAACGCTGTTGATTTATTATGTTATTTTTGTGTTAAATGTCCACTTTAATACTAGAATCTTCTTAAGTCTTTGGAAAATATTTTCTAAAAATAGAAACTGTATAGGCCTACTGACGACTGCCTTTTTAAAATATGTCTTAGTCTCACTACAAATACCTCATTTTGTATTCAACAAAAAATCAAAACCTGCATGTGAGTCATTTCCATCTTGGCAAGAGTTCAGGCACTGAATAGCAAAAGGAAATTGTGATCCAATCAGATGTTTTTGGATTTAGATGACACAGTTTGAGGTGATGATCCCATTCATTGCTTTCACCACCTTCAGAAGTTTCAGGAATCTAAGCCACGACAAGCTATTTAAACATCACAGTAGTTTTCAGAGGGTTAACTCGGTTAATGGTGTCTATCATATTTATATATGCCAGTCAAATTGTTTGTTTATCTGTTCCTAAATATCAGGACTAAATCCATCCTTTCAGAAAAGCACCCGACACGGTTTACCATCCTGCTGCTCAAATTCGCCCAGAAAATATGTTCATGCTGCTCTCCAGGGCAGAAAGCAGAACGAAAGTGTAAATTGAAGGCCGGGCGAGGAACTGGCAGCTGGGTCATTAAGGCCTGTCCGTGGCAGGTGTGCTCTTGAGTTTCAGCCATCTGTCAGAGCGAGAGATGTGATTTCAGGTGTGAGAGTGTGAGAGGACCCAGAGCGCTGCTCAGGAGATGACACTGTCACTCACTGTCAGAGAGGCTCATTCACCATGTCATTTCCTTTGGCTAGAGGAGAACAAGTGGTGGGATACCTGATAAGGAGAGAATGAATTATACTGTAAGATGGCAAGATGGTGTTTTATTTCAAGTTGCCTATTCAAACAGTTCAAACAGATGTGACACAGGGGTGACACTAGAGATTTATGAATGGGGCTAAGCTTTGACTAGGGGGGTCTAGAGGTTATCCCCATACGAGTATTAAAAAAACATACAGCTATTTGGAGAAATTACCGATGATCCATTGGGCAGTTTTCACCACCCGCTGGAGTGCTGCCTGGTCTGATGCAGAGCAGTTGCCATACCATACAGAGATGCAGTTTGTGAGAATGCTGTCAATGGTACAGCGGTAGAAGTCCACCAATATCCTGGGATCCAAGTGAGCTTTCTTAAGCATCCTTAGAAAGTAGAGGCACTGTTGTGTTTTTTTTTACCAGGATAGAGGAGTTAAGTGACCAGCTGAGATCATCAGAGATGTGGGTGCAAAGAAACTTGAAACTTGACACTCTCTCTACGACGTCTCCATTGATGTGGATGGGTTTGTGTGAAAGGCACTTAGTCCGTCCAAATCAACGATGATCTCCTTGGTCTTCAGGATGTTAAGCGCCAGGTAATTGCTGGTACACCACACAGCTAAGTGATGAACCTCCTCCCTGTAGGCTGTCTCATCGTCGTCTTTGATCAGACCTACCACCGTGGTATCATCTGCGAACTTGATTATGGAGTTGAAGTCATAAACAGGAACACAATCATGGGTGAGTAGGGAGTACAGAAGAGGGCTCAGCACGCAGCCCTGTGGCACGCCAGTGTTCAGGGTAATTGAGGAAAAGGTGAGGTTACCCAACTTAACAGACTGGGGTCTGTTGTTCAGAAAGTCCAGTCTCCAGTTGCAGAGGGTTGGGGTTATACCAAGCTGGCTGAGCTTGGAGATCAGCCTTGAGGGTATCACAGTGTTGAATGCTGAGCTAAAGTCAATGAACAGCATTCTAACGTACGTGTTGTGGTTATCCACGTGGGTTAGAGCAGAATGGAGTGTAGTGGCAGTTGATCTGTTGCAGCGGTAGGCAAACTGGCGTGGGTCCAGTGTAGCAGGTAAGCAGGACTTCAAGTGAGCACTTGGCGATGATGGGGGTGAGCGCAACAGGGTGGAAATCATTAAGGGCCTTGTGGAGTGCTTAGGCACTGGTACGATGGTGGCTGTCTTGAATCTACTAGGGACCACTCCATGGGCCAGGGACGGATTGAAGATGTCCGTGAAGACCCCAGCCAGCTGTACTGCACAGGCTCTAAACACGCGACCAGGTATTCCATCAGGCCCAGCCACTTTCTGTGTGTTCACTTTGCTTAAAGCAGAGCAGACATCCAAGGTGGTGAATGTTGGGATGACTTATATGACTTATATGTCCATCCACTAACAAGAGGTACAGATCAATCAATGATACTGCAGTAGCAGGTCCAAAATACACCACTCAGATACTGAGAATATAGACTGATACAATCAAATGTGCATCTAGTCTGTAGTTGCATTCATGTTTAATAAATTGGAAGACTGAATTCTTAGGACAAATGTGACATTTGACAGCAGAAAAAATTGTTTCTCAATTTATTTATTTCTTTTATTTTCATACAAAGAAATATTTACAACTCAAAGAACATCCACGGGCTATTGGTAAAACCCCAACAAAAAGGGCTAAAAAGTGGTGGTACCAGCCAAAATAGGTTTTTTTAAAAAAAGTGTTTTTTAAAGAGTTTTTTTAAACTCCCTAAAATGTTATAAGGAACAAACCTTGGGATGACCATGACTCGAAAAGGGACCCAACCTCCTTGGACGGCTTAGATGATAAATGTAAGAATTAAACTAAGTTAATAAGTAACTTAATAAACTTAAAAAAATAATCAAATTAATAAGTTTATAACAATAGTCTACATAAATATAAAATATAAAAATAATTATATGTTATTCATTATAATTAATAATAACAACAACAGTGAAAATAGATTTGAAAAAAAGTGTTGAATAGAGTAATATAAAAATATGCATATAGGCATTATTTAGTACACAGAGTTACTATAGGAGAGAGAGAGTTACTGCCCTCTGTGCTCTGGGTAATGGCGTGCTCGAAAGTGATCGTAGAACAGCTTGGGTAGAGCTGAAGCCGAGGAACCTCTTAATGTGTGGGGATGGAGCTGGTACTGGAACATGTGCTCAGACAGAAAAAAAATATATATTGTTAGTTATTGTTAAGAGCACAGTGTCTATTAACAGAACATGTTTGAACCACTGATACTAAATGTAGCATGAGACTCCGGCAGCATTAGGTATAGCAGCATGGCTAGAAAGGGAAGAACCAGAAGGTAACACAGCCAGAAGGGATCACATGAGACATTGGCAACCCACCTTCCCAGCAATCAACAAACCTGAGTGATCGCACTTGAGAGGCGAGAAGATAACAACCCAACATCCCAGACTACCTCAAGTCCCATTGATTATGAACCCTCGGCTCAAAGCAGAACGCAAGATCAAAGGAACCACAGGGTGTCTATTCAAAAATGAAAATGTTTACATTTTTTAATCATTTAGTTACTGAAGATTAGCTCTTTAATACTTGGCCATATAAGGAAAATACAGAAATGCACTGCAGCATGAGGGAGTTGTATAGGAACGATGAGTTCACCAGTCACCACATATTGCATCCATACAAACATATTTTTATGTTGTCACAGATTCTTCTCGAAGCAGCACATTCATTACGGCGTTCTTGCAAGAATTAGCAGAACTCCTCCACCATGCTGCTACATGAAGTGTATTTATAGAAAGCATTGCATGATGAGGAAGGTGAAGAGAGTGCTTTATGTTTCCGTCATTAGCATAGCTATCTCTGTGAATGCTGCTGGCCACCTGTCAGCACATAAATAATGTCCAGCAGTGCATGACTTCTTGCATATTGTCTACTGACAGTGACAGATCTTGGTCGGCATTGATAATGAAAAAAAAAGACTAATCAAGCTCATGGCTTTTGAATAACCAGACAGTATTTGTGGTCCAGGGTGGCATCTAGTCATGGAATTTCAAAGACTTTCTCTGTCAGTACCATTTGCTATTAGAAAACCATCTGGCTTGTCTGTACGGTAAGCAGAGCTCTGCTAATAATTAAACATACCAATCTGCTTTGAAGAACCCTTACGAAGGAGCAGATGTGATTTTACATAAATAAAAACAAAATGAATGTGCTTACATTTGCTATGGCTGGATAGCAAATGAGCTAAACGAAATGAACAAAATAAACCTGATGCCATATTTCACATTCGGTGCCACTTTTGTATAACAGTGCTCTACATAGGTCTATGTGACATATACTCTTTGGCAAAAATATGGGACATATGAGTGAAATTTCTGACTGAAGGCTTGTAATGGTCTCAACAAATAACAGGTTAAGAAATTAGCATTAATTAAACCGATAGATAAAGTAACTTTTGTCTTATCTGGCAGAAACTATGAGGCGAATGCAGAGTAGTTTTACTGAAATAATCACAGAGGAAAAAAAGTGCTGTGAACTGGAGTGCAGAAAATACATGGTCATGACGAGATAGGTGATTGTGACAGTTTTATGTGTAAACTTATAGACAGCTTATTACACAAAGAATAGTCAGTGTTGATCCACTCAGCAGTAATGGCGTCAAATTTGATGAGTAGTTGAAAAATGTTTCCCAGTTAACTTGTGTTTGACATGAGACTAAATATTATTTATAGGATTCAAATGAACAATTAGTCATTTAGCACACGCCTGTATACAGAGCGACTTACAACTGATGTAGTATTGCAGTCCAAGCAGTTGTGGGTTAAGGATATTACTCAAGGACCCAACAGTGGTAGCTTGACAGAGACGGGATTTGAATCCTTGATTTTCTGGTCCACAGTCCAGTACATTAAATGCTATCCCAGGAAAACGTTTGACCTCTGTCATTGCCAACACAGGTTATGTTACAAAGTATTGAGTTGAACTTTTGTTACTGACCAAATACTTATTTTCCACCATAATTTACAATTGACATCTTTAAAAATCCTACAATGTGATTTCCTGGATTTTTTTCTCATTTAGTCTCTCATAGTTGAAGTGTACCTATGATGAAAATTACAGACCTCTCTCATCTTTCTAAGTAGGAGAACTTCCACAATCAGTGGCTGACTAAATACTTTTTTTGCCCCACTGTAACTATATGAACACCATCTGCACTCAATATTGCTTTAATATGACAGTGGTGACCCAGAGGTTAAGGTTTTGTAGTATGAATGTCATTGTTGGGTCCTTGAACAAGCCCCTTAACCTTTATCTGCTCGGCCAAATTGTTGAGTCTTTTTGGGCACAAGCATCAGCTAAATGTAACAAACTGATAGAATTCAAGGTGAGTAATCATGGAGGGTAGTTAAGGCACTAGCTCAAATCTGGCTTCACCAGATAGCCAGTGTTGGGCCCTTAACCTTCATTTGATCATTTCACTCACAAGTTGCTTTGATTGAAAGCCTTTGACAAATGATTAAGGATCGATCAATATGCTAGGGCTTGATGATTAAACGTGAGGAGAAGAGGAAGTGAAAATCACTGTTTTGGCTGAACTAAGATTACATCTGTTTGAAGCTAACGGATTCAATCCAGTATGAAATGTCAGGTTTTATCAAAAAGCTTTGAATTTAAAGTAGCAAAATATTTTCAGTCTGCAAGATCTACCTATGGGCATTTAATGTTTAAAAGATGTTGTCAGGTCAGTTTGTGCATAGCCTCATTAATTTCCAGTTTTGAGACAATGCTGGTTGTAAAGAGCACGTCTTCAGAAGATGTGGCTGAAAATATTCATGAGTTTGCTACAGCCTAGTTTTACCCAAGGAACTTGGATTACAGATTTATGCATGTTGGCCTTTTTCACTTTGTGGTTAGAGGAAGAAAAATATCCTGGATTTGTTGAAGTGCTGCATCCTGTTCAAGATCAAAGAAAGGGTCTGTTGACAACCCTGGAATTTGGGAGCTAAATTTAAACCTAAATCATTAAAAGGCAAGGGACTGTGATCCAACAAGTGCTGAAAATCAGCCTGGGAGGCTCAGCCTTTTTAGCAGCTGGCACAGTTTCCAGGGCTCGAGCGAACATCCACACAGATCTACAATTTGATCACACGGGGCTAAAACAACACTAAAACGATGCCAAACTACTTCTGCATGTATGAAATGACCTTGAACTCATTAGTATTCAACTCGTCTGTACAGTATAAGCAATGCACACTAACAATAGCTCTACATTAGAAAATGTCTTTCCATACAGTTCTTATATAATTTATCCAATTTATAATACACCTTTAACTCCTCTAATGCCTCTAAAGAAGATAAAGTGAAAATGTAACCATAGTTCTAAATGAAATGTTACCATGACAGCGAGAAAAGCGAACATTTGCTGTCAGACAAACAATTATACAATCACGCTGCTATATAGAATAACTAATTGCATTTTATTTTAAGATCAATTGGTGTGGAGGAAAGAAGATTTCAAATAATGAGAGATGGTAACCATACGGTCTTAAAAGGGAAGAAGTCAGTATAAGTGAAAAAAGAAGCATGAACAAAAGAACACATTTGGCCTTGAATAAGGTGTTATGCCCACGTATAGGGATTAGATAGGGGGAGGGAGGGGTGGAGTTTTTTGGCAGGTGATCTCCTCAGGACCTTGTTCACAAGTTAATAAAATAAAAGGCATGAGATTTGCAACCAGATTTGGGTCTAGAGTTTATCCTGGAATCCACTGGGTGTAGGCAGAGGTACATTCTGGACAATACACCCATACATTGCAGCCACATTACCCAAGCTTCATGGTGCAAGTCAGCCCTGCTTTTCATATCCAGGTCTTCGGAAACAGCTGTTTCCAGCATTTGGCTCTTACCTCTGAGCCACTGGAGCTGCCATCATAAAATGTATTAACTGCCCCATCAACTGCTCTTAGATAACTATCATAAGGGAGTCTAAGCCTGTGGTAATCGCTCATACGTTAGACAGAGGTTATGTTGAAAAAGCTGGAATATTCCTGTGCAATTCATTACTACGGCAGAACTTTATCTTGTCCCATACCATTTAATCCAGAGTTCCAGTTTCATCTTATGTTTATCTCATAGAGCAGTAGTTTGTACAGCATAACCCCAGGGAGTGAATCTAATTTGAATGGGATGTTTGATAAAGGTGGGTGGATTCAAACTAATCAGGTTTTCTTATAAACACAGCCAAGCCCACGGGCCTTTCATCACCTCGAACGTGTGGACGGAAAGCATCTAGCCGTGTAAGGCAACAGAGTGCAATTACTTCACAGAGCTTTTTTATTAGGCCTATAAGCAATGCTAATTATGGAACTCTTGAGGTGGAAATATTTGAATGGAAATCATTTTCCAGTTTTAAGTTGGTCAATTAGGAAGGGAAACGAAGCACCGCAAGTTCAGTGAAGGAGTGTTTTGACTGCGAGTTATATATGAACATGGAAAATTGTTCAAGCTTAAGATGGATGGTACATGAACGTGAGCACAATCCTTGTGACCTTTCTATTCTGTCTCATTCGGCTCTGTAAACACTTAGAAGAGAGATATATGTACAGAACGTTATGCTTATACATCCTCCAACTAACAATATGCAGAAAAATCAGACTTGCAGACTTGAAATTCACCTTAAACCTTAACCTCATACTGGCTTACTTCCTACACTCATTGTAGCATTTATGTTAAAAAGTATATAAAGACTTTTAAATTTTAAATATTAGATATAATGTTACATATAATTTTTTAAAGTTTCTTCTTATATGGTCAAGCATTCGGTGCTTGAACCAAGGAAGATTTAAGCTACCTGGCGACACATCTGATGAAAGAAAACAGCCTATTTATAGTATTTAAAAACTGACCAGTTTGAATTACATACTTCCCATGTAAAACATAAAAGCCTTGTTTAAGATATCACACATTAATGTCACGGATATGGATGAATTCGGAACTGAAACACTTACTTCAGCACCTCTCCTTATAGTGTGTTCATAATATATGCCTTTGGAAACATGGTTGCCACAAATAAATAAATAAATAAATAAATAAATAAATAAATAAATAAATAAATAAATAATCAGAACATCATGCTAAATGATGGAAGAGATAACAAGATTTCTAACAGCCTTACCAGACCAACACAGAAATGTACAACACGCTGGCCAAATGCAAGCTGACCTTGTAACCAAACTATTTGCATTTACATTTACAGCATTTAGCAGACACCCTTATCCAGAGCGACTTACAATTGACAGTCTTACAATCCAAGCAATTGTAGGTTAAGGGTCTTGCTCAAGGACCCAACAGTGGCACCTTGGCAGAGATGGGATTTGAACCCTTGACCTTCACCTTCACACCATATTTGCTGTGTTTGGGAGGCGTCATCTAGCAACCATTATGCATCAATAACAGCATCCTCATGAAAGACTGTGGTCTTTTTGACCACTCTAGTGGTGCTTTAAGTAGGTAAACCTAGCATGGCAAAAACAGCTGCTTTGAATCTCCCCACAAACCCAGAAGACGTGGCAGCTCATCATTGTTCCTGGCTGAGGTGCTATAATCACCCTACAATTTATCCATGTTGTTTTTGTTGTCATCACAAATCCCTGACGTCAATAAGTATTGAGAACTGAATGATGTAAAAGGCACAAATGTGATTCTGATAAACATGGTTTGAATTTGTTGGGAAAAGTTCAATTCCATGTGGCTTATACCCGTTCAGAATGCACAAAATCTGTCCAAAACAAATCTGATCCCCCTGCTTTCTGTCGGAACAGTGCCTTTTATACTAAGGTCAAGTCAGTAGAAGGGTCCAGATCCTAGGCCACCAAGAGCTGGACCTGGCAAAGCACATTACATTATCAGTGTAAAGAGACTAACAAGATGTCTTTGGTCATGCCCAAAAAACGATTTGTGTCACACAACAAAATATGGAGAAGGACTGGCCAGAGGCACACAGGATCATAGGACCCAAGGTGAAGAACCTAAACACAAAATGCCTAATCTAATGAACTAATAAAAGACAAACACAGGAAAGGGGTACTAAACAGCCTAATGGTTTGTTGAAGTTCTCAGTCATCCAGGTCATAGTACACTTGATAGGGTTGTCACCTTGGGGTCGAGTCTGAGAGTGCTTGACCCACCCTGTCAATAGAGTTGTTAGGATCACAGGAGCCAAGGTGCGACCCATTAGAGAGTCATCGCCCCACCTTGCCATCATGTGAGTCATTGGAGTCACATGGATTGAGGTGCAAATGGTGGTTAAACCTCCTGGGAAGGGATCTCAAGACTGCTTTGTAGGTGCGTGATAGCTCGTGATGTAAATCACCTGATGGTTGTTCTAGTTGGACATAAATCACCTCTTTCACACGTTTTTCAAACCATCTGTCTTATTTGTCCAAAATGTGAACATTAGTATCCTCAAAAGAGTGTCCCTTGTCATTTAGAAGATGTATTGCTGAGTCCTGTCTTGATGAGCTGGCTCTTCTATGTTGAATCTGTGGAGTGGTTGTTGGGTCTCTCCTATGTATATACTGTATCTGGGCATGCCTCACTGCATTGCAGCGCATACACAACGTTGCTCAGTTTGTGTTTGGGTGTTTTGTCTTGGGATGTACCAGTTTTTTTCTGACGGTGTTGCCGAGTGTGAATTGCACTCATTAGAAGCCTTTTTCATGAGAGGTGAAACATCTACAAGGACTAAGAAGTCCAACTGTCTTCAAGTAAACACTCAAGTCAAACAGGCTAATGGCTAATGATATAAAAACGCTTCCTCTAGCATAAAGAAGGGAATTTTAAGAAGGCACACACAAAAGGGATACCACAGCAGACTAAAACCTAACATGCTAACAATTACAAAGGGCTACACACATTAATCTGTGAGAGGAAACAAGGGAGGGGTTTCAGTCAGACCAGGGTGGCAGTGATTAAGCAACCAGTTGTGGAAAGGAGAAAGGGTCAAAAGTAGAGGAAAACTGTTCATGAAGATGTAGACCAAAAGCAGTAGTGGGAGCTGCTTCACAATAAATAATCCTATTCTATTAAAGACTCTTGTACCTGGAATATAGCGCTGTCGTCTCACAGCTCCAGAAACACAGATTCGAGTTCCAGTCTGGTTGGTGGCTATGTGGAGTTTGCATGTTCTCCCTATGTCTGTCTAGGTTTCCTTTGAGTACTCTGGTTTCCTTCCATTCTTTCCAAAAGTACTGTGTTGGGTTAATTAGGGTCTTTAAGTGCCCTACTGTGAGTGAGTGGTAGTGTGTGTGCCTATGCTCAGTGTTGGACTGGCACCCTGTCTAGGTTTGGATCCTGCCTTGTCCTGCCATTTAGGCATCGGCCCCCTGCAATGCCAAACTGGATCAATCCATTATGGAAGGTGAGTGAGTTTAATAAAAGTGTTATGTGATTACTCGCATTACATGCAAATACTGCAGAACTGCTTAAAAAAAGGAAAACATTCAGGGCCTTTATTGTTGTTTTATGTCTGAAAGGACGAATTATAAATAAATAAATAAATAAATAAATAAATAAATAAATAAATAAATAAATATACATAAAGTATACCATGTTCTAGGAAATTTTTATTTGTTTGCCAGGTGTGCATAAACTTCTTATATTGATAAATCTTTAAGATAGATGAAGCAAAAATGTAATCATCGTTCCAAATCAATGCACCAAAAGGATGTTGGACTGTTACCACGGCAACAAGCAAAAGAAACGCCTGGTGCCAGAGCTATAATTATCTTTTACCATCACACTGCCAAACTAAGATAATGAAATACATTTATTTTGAGATCAACTATTATTAATCTAGAGAAAACTAATTTGAAAGGAAATGGATTCAGCTGCCACAAGGTCTTAAAGGAGAAGAAATATGAATAAAGTACAGTCAGCACAAACATGGTCCTATGCAAAAGGATGGTCAGAGTTTTATTGATTTTTATATATTTTAATAAATTAATAACTTGCTAGTAATCAGTGACGGCTACCGTAAGGAATTAAAAAGAGAAAAAGCCAATATGACTGTAAATAAATAACTGTAGCTGAACTATAGCTCAGAACTGTGGTACACCATTGGCAGTTTTGCACCCGAGGAATTTATAGTTCTTAGTAACTGCTGGAGAAGTGCCCCCTTTCTTGCTTGTTCACATTCTTGATTGTAGTTCTTACAATGTTATGTTTAGGGACGTTTTTAGATTAGACTAGACTAGACTGGACTATACTTTGTCATTGGTCAGTTCAAACCCAGTATAGTTCTTTGGGGAACACCGTGAGATTGGGGTGACACCAAAATTTATAAATGACTGGTTCAGTGAAATCCAAGTCAAATGACAGATGTTCATTTTGATAGTTCTATTCAGTTATGCAGAGCATGTTTTATTCTAATTTACAAACAACTACTAATAAGCCACTATACTGGCGTGCCTTTATCACACACATATGTATATCCTTTCCAGTGACAATCTGTTCAGCATGATCATTTTGGCTAGGATTAGCTGAAAATGGCTCAAAACCTTTATGCTTTATTTACCATCAGATTTAGGTCCATCTGCACATCACTGTCACCACCAGGAATAGTACCTGACAAAGAGGTTTCACCAATAATGCTGTTGATTCATTCGTCTGTGACTGACAGGCTTGATGACGAAGGCTCCTGTTTGTCAATGTGCCCACCAGAGCTGATACATTTTCAAGATTCAAGCTTTGTGTTGAACCATTTCTGCTTGACCTCAGACTGCACCCGAAACACCACTGTGGACTGGTGAAAATTAAAGGTGTCGATTTAAATGCACTTAATTCAATAAAAAGTCAATTTACACATGTGAATTTTTTTTGCCTTTGCTTTTTCTGAGACATTTTGGAGACTTTTACAATGTTCCTCAGTTCGGGCGGGCATGGATTATGGTAATTGGCACGCACACTCAATTTACGGAAGAATTTTTTCAGGAAGGTCCATTTGACGCGCAATTTACTCACAGTCTGCTCGTCTTTTTAAGGTCAGGCCTGCTTCTGATAAAATTAAGATAATATCTCGGACTCTCAAAAAAGATCCATTAGAGATTCTCATTATCAGGATAAAGGTGTTTAAAGATAGTAGAAGGCATAAGCTTGTATCTTTTAGCTAGTTTATTAATACCTAATATTGAGGAGTTTCTTTTTTATTGCCTATCGGATAGAAGGATAGAATTTTCCATGTCAACTTGCAGCCTATATAAAGTGATGCTTGAAAGTTTGTGAACCCTTTAGAATGTTCTATATTTCTGCATAAATATGACCTAAAACATCATCAGACTTTCACCCAAGTCCTAAAAGTAGATAAAGAGAACCCAGTTAAACAAATGAGACAAAAATATTATACTTGGTCATTTATTTATGGAGGAAAATGATCCAATATTACATATTAGTGAGTGGCAAAAGTACTGTAGCTTTAATATAACAACTTTAAAGGTGTCCTCTCTCTTTGGCAATTTAAGTGTGCATATAATTAATTAAATGCAAGAAATAGCGAAGCAATTGAACATCCTATATTGAACATGAATCCCCCATGCTATAGAAAAATCAAGGGACCCTGCACTCAAGGCCACTCGTTTTTCTTTTGAATTGTGTCATTTCAATCTTGTGGTGTCCCTGGTTGACTTTTTCGGTCATTTTTTTTAAAATTTTAAGTCACTTCAAATATTCAAGTTTCATTCTTGCAGGCTATTGAAGTTTTGAGAGTGTACCCTGTGTAAAGCACAGCACAGCTATGTGTAAGCTTGTGTGATCTGAAGGGATTTACTCTGCTATTAATGACAGCATCTTAATAATGTCCATAGTAAATAGTTCAGTAATGGATTATGACATTACCTATCATTTTACAGACAAACTTTAACTTCGCAATTGGAATAAACAAATGTTGTTTCTTAGAGTATGTTGCCTAATTTGAGAAAATCTTCAATTTGTTTTTGTTTAGACTTGTTGTTAGATTCATCTCTGCAAACACTTTTATTCTGTATCTTATTTATAATTAATACTTGTAACTTGCTCTGGAAAAAGATGGCATAGTACCCTAAGTGAAGGAGTTCATGTATATAGGAGTTTTGGTCATAGGTATTGGGGAGATGGATCATTTGAGATTGACTGTAGATTGGGGCAGCATCAGCAATGATGCGGTTGCTGTACCAGACCTTAGTGTTGAAGAGGGAGCTGAACCATAAAGTAACTTTTACTGGTCAATCTACTGTATGTCCCCAGCATGAATTGTATGTCCTCACCCTTACCTATGGTCATGAGCTTTAGGTAATGACCGAAAGAATGAGATAGCGGACATAAGTGACTGAAATGAGCTTTCTCCCACAGGTTGCTGGACATATTGTAAATTAAAGGAATAATGCACATTTAATTATTCTGTTTCAGAACAGATAAACAATATAAATCCAGTAAGACCTGCATGTCATTAAGAACCAGTCAGTTAACCAGTCCTAAACACTAAAAAGTTACTTTGTAATTCCCTGTTGGTTAACACAAGCAAATACGTTCATATATTGACTGAAATGTGTAATATCAGCAGGATCTCAACAATTTGTAAAGCCTGAGGTTCTGCATTGAGAACCAAGTTTTTGTTATTAATTAAAGGTTGAATATTGTAACCATGCCACAGGTTTTACAGCCAATAGTCATTGGTTTCATTCATGAGTGAGCACTAGAGGGTGAAACCATTTGTTGCAAGAGGAGCACTAGTGGCAAAACCAGCCATTAAGAACCTTTCTTAACTATATGTTTTACGTAGCAGGAAGTGTTTGTGTTAATTGTTCTTCATACATGTTCACATTTTAGGGAAGGAGGAGTATGTGCTTGTGTTTCAACTCAGTGGAGTTTGATCTTAGAGGCTTGAGTGGATAAGCCACAGGGTGACTGTAGTGACAACCAGAGCAATCAAGTTCCAAAATGCAATTTGTTCACAAGGAAATACCTAAAATGGCATCCACAAATTCAGGTAGAGATGGTTCTAAAAAAAATCTCGATGTTTTTTGTTTTTCAGATACAAATTAAAGTTGTTCCTTCAGATTAGGTTTAAAATTATTTACTTGATTGCCCTGAGAAAATGATTTATCCATTTAGAGTTTTTTTTCTCTCTCTCCTTGATGTAAAGCAACCTTGGGTATCAGAAAGTGACTAAATAAATGCAACTTATTAGTATTTATATATTATTGACTTCAGTTCTCTACAGTCCACATCTTAAATCATTGTTTGACTTCCTACAGTTTGTCTCTAATTGCAGTTTTCTCTTTTAAAATATCTTCCCATCTCAATGTTCAACAATTATATTCTTCTTCAATTATGACCAAATTGTGTTCGTTGATTTCCAATCACCTCCTCTGTCTTTTCAATGTAGTTTATCTCTTAGTCTTCTAGAATATCTTTTCTTTCCTTCTCTGTTTTCTCCTTAGAACTCAGTAGCATTTGTTGCTCACTTTCTTTTTTTCTCTTTTCCTAACTTTTCTTTCTCTCTTTTGCCTTCAGTTCTTTCTTTGCAAGATAATCTCTCTCACACACAGACAGCCACTCAATGTCCTAGGGCTACCCTTCTATAAAAGGTGCAGCAGCAAACCATGGCATTGTCAAAGCTTTTATAAACTACCCCACAGGTGTAAGACATTGGCGGCTGATTAGCCCTCAAAGCATTCTGGGAAAGGTAGTTTCTGCAAGCATGACAAGCCAGCTTGCACTATAACTCTCTACTGCCATTCTCAGGTCAGAGCCAGCAGTGCAGAACTGACTTGAAAAACCTACTTAGGCCTTTTCAATAGAAAGAGCTGTGCCATGCAGCTCCGGCCAAATATGACCTGGCGAAAATCTGAACTGACTTACAGATAATTGGAGTGATGTTGAATTCATATTTCTTAATGCCATGTTTCTGGGTTTATCCATCTTGATTATCTTCAAAATAAATAAATAAATCGTTAATGTTGTAGAGGTAACAGATAACAGATAATAAATTTGGGTCATCAAAGCACTGTTTGACATGGTCATAAAACTTCCAGACTCTAAAATAAGTTCCTGGAACCACCTAGGCCAAAAATAAGTTTTGTTTTTTCCCGTGTGTCAGAACCATAATTGATAATATTGTTGTCTTTCAACTTCCAACATGTTTTACCTGCTGTGCGTTGTCTGGCACATTTGCATTTTAAAATGATTGGGGTGTTCATGCTGTGGATTGATTGTCTTACGGAGAGATCTGTCATGTTTCGTCTGGAAATGCTGTCTGCACCCGAAATGTGAGCAGCCTGCAGTCACTGATTTCAGTCACGCTGATAGATGCGACATATTTCTCGTGTCATCTGTGCTGTTTTTCAAATCCAGATTACTTAAGCTTCATTAAAATAGATTTTATTGACATATCTGAGTTAAACTTAAAGTCCTATTAATTCCTGATAGTACCATGATTATACTACCATGGTATGATTCGGTATAGGGGTTATATGACAAATGGACATCCACGTGAGCCAGCTGTTCACATGATGTAAAATAATTTGGATTTGATGACCTTGTTCCATTCCTAAAAGGTCCAGTTCTAACTCATCCCACATTGTAGGCACTGTCTGTGTAGCGGTCTGGGGCTACACAGCCCTATATTCAGCAGCGTGTTATCCAATGTATAACAGATTCCCTGGAGTTTGTGGGCTTGAACAGGATAGAATGCACTTAGATAAAGAAGAAAATGGCCCCATACAGTCACTGTGAGGTTTTTCACCATCATTCCCCTCCTTTCAGCTATATTTTGCCAAATATTTTCTTTAATATCCATGTTTTTATAGTCAGCATGTTTTATAGTCATAAGCTCTTGTGCTCTGCTGCTAGCAGGCTGAGCTGGTCTGCCTGACAGAGCTCTGATTGGTCAGCCTGATTTTAACGCATCCAAACAACGCAGAAATTAGAACAGGCTCCGAATTAAAAATTGCGCAGCGTCGCAGTCCGTCAAGTTTCGACTCGGTGTGAAAGACTGCAATGATATACATGTGTCCTTTTTCAAAACTTCACATCGTCTCGGTGTGACAAGGCCTTTAGTCAAATGAAATTCTAACTTCAGGCTCCTGCAGATGGTGTTGCACGAGGAAGATCGGGCTATAAGTACCTGTGGGTTGTGCGGCGGGATTCATAGATTGGGGAGAGGTGGTACAGTGCAGTGAATGTCTCATTTGATGTGTGGAAAAAATGTTGAAAAGCAGATGACAACGACTGGCAAAAAGGAGTGACTGCATTTGGGCGTGCCATAGGCCGTAGTATGAAGGAAGTAGCTTTATTTGCAGGTGTATCAAAGCGTATGACCATAATGGGTCTACCAGCAGTGGCAACAAATCCCAGTCTACAGGAAATTCTAGGTGCTAATTTGAGGTAAAACCAGGTTCATTTCAGTCACAGGTGACTCATTTTTGCTTCTGGTGAGAACAGACAACCAAGTCCTGATCCGATCCAGTGCAATCATGATGCACACCAATGACTCGTGTGCAGCGTGTGGTTACTCCAAGGACATTGCTGCATTAAACAGTCTAAACAGCTGTCTTTTTAAAACTTTGTATTATCCGTGACAGGATATTGCCATGATGGTCTTGATTTTCAATGCGGTTATCCATTACATGGTACGAATCAACACAAGGAGCAAAAAAGCTGATGAAGTTACATGATAAAGTATGCATACTGTCAGAATACAATCCATATAGAAAAAGCACAATATATGACAGGATAGCACTCATTGCAAAGCTGCCAACTGAAGCCTGTTCTGCAGCTTTGTGTTTGTGTTTGTCTTTCTTGGTCATGTCATACAGGGTAACCCCCTGCCTTTTTCCCCTCATACAAAATAAACAAGCCGCTCTTTTGTTCTGTTCAGCTCAGAGAAGAGTGTGGACAGAATACAAAAGACAGCCACCTTCTCATTCCCTCACAAGCACTAACACAAGTACATACTCTGAGACCAAACCGGCTCGAGATATCCATCGTTAGATTATTAAGATTCGGCTGACTGTCAGATTGTGCTGGCAGGTCCGAGAAGTGGGAGACTAACAAAGCGTGTGTGTGTGTGTGTGTGTGTGTGTGTGTGTGTGTGTGTGTCACTTAGGAAAATACGGCTCTCTAATTTAGCCCTCGTCTGCTCAGGTAAGAGGAACAGTTAATCAATTAAGAGCCAGTGAATATCTGCCAGGGGACTTCAAGATGTGTTTGTCATTGAAAAGGCTCAGAAAGCATAGACCGAAAACAACATTTCCCATCCATCACGCTGGTCCTTGACCTGGATTCGCCATGTGCAGGGTGCAGGTTTTAATCTTTAAATCTCTTCCTTCTGTACATCCGCTGTGATAAACATCAGGATGATCGATCAGCCACACTGATACTTAGTGAACTTGATGTATGTTGAAAGACAAAGAGCATGCCATGTAGAAGGATGTATCACACAAATCTTTAAACTAGCTGAATGTTTCAAAGTAAAAAAAGATGGCCCTGATTCCAAAACAACATTAGAGCCAAGAAAGACACAAGAGTTTGGGTTCATAGACCTAAACATGGACCGCTAGATGTGATACGTCATCATGGCTATTTTCAGAACATGTTGAACAAGAAAAACCTTAAAGGACATGAATAACTTAGTAGGCAGTTGAAAGAATTTGCTGTGTTTTTTGTAGAATTGAGTTACTTTGTTACTGAGGTTATATTAAATACAGTGGTAGCTCGGTTCTCAGCCACTTCGGACCTTCAGACCAAAAGTTCTCGACCAATTTTGACTATAAAAATTTGTCTCAGTCCTCGTCGGTTACTCGGTACTTGGCCCACTAGCTTAAACGTGTATGAGTCGAGCAGCACGACTCATTTCAGTAGAAACTCAATTCACGATTCATGAGTCACGATTCAGTACACAGTGATTCAGGTTCACAATACCCCTTAGAGAAAATGTCTGCTATTTTTCTCATGTTTTTCTTTATTCTTTACATCTACTGTACTGTATTCTTAGTGCAAATAAATCTCCATGGATCCTAAAAAGGTTAGTTTATAAGAGCCAACCGAAAAAGGAAACCGAAAGCAAAACAGCAATTGAGTCCTCCAGAAAACAAGCACTTAGCTTAGCAACTATACTAGGGCCTTGAGTTCATCAATAGAGTAAATGTTTGCTTACTTTTCACTTTCAATCCATCACTCACTAAATTACATGAGATGTTTCAACACTTTATTATAAAATAATCTTTGTGTTAATGATTTTGGCCAACTGTAGGTTAAATGTAAGTGTTTTAAACACTAACTTGCTAGTCATTACTCATCATCGTATCCTTTCCATATTTCTGTTATGATACAGTATAGACCTCTCTGCTAAACACTCATTAAACTCTTCAGTTCATGATACAATTAACTTATGATGAATCTGTCGAAACGTATCCCCTTGCACATGTACAATACAACTCCATTAATGCATATAATGCCTTACACAGTGTGGCTTTTTGGGGGGTTCTGTAACAGATTAATTTGATTTACTTTATTCCTTATGAGAAAATGTTGCTTGGTACTCGCTATTTTCGGTTCTTGACAAGCCATCTGGAACAAATTAACAACGAGAACCGAGGTACCACTGTATATCTATATGTTTAAACATTCACTAGCAGCCCTCTTAAGCCTAGTCTGATCTATTCATTCTCAAGAATCTAGTGGTCCCTTGGTTCTCGTCGTTAATTCATTCCTGAAGGGACGTCAAGTGCCAAAAACAACAAGTACTGAGATAATTTTTCCCATATCATAATGTATAATAATGTAAATTGATTCCGTTCCAGAAACTCATAACATCCGCAATGTCAAAGGTATTATGTGCTTTAATGGAGTTGTATTATGTACAAGTTCTAACAAATGTGCCAATTTCCAAAAAAATGAGAAGTGCTGAGATAATTGTTTCTTGTCAAAATGCGTTGAGAACCAAGTTTGATAAGTTGTGAAGCGGTCAAGTGCCGAAGTATGACTGTAGGGTTTTTTCCCATTATTTTATCCCTGCTTTAACTGTTCAAGTTTGCAGGAAAGACTGGAGAACACAGTGCAGGCATATACAGGCTAACCTCATTATCTCGCAACACATTTTCTCGCCAAATTCATCTCTCACCACTTGTGATGGCAGGACGGACTTCTCTCCATGCCATCTCTCAAATAGCCACCAACCTCGGCTCTCACTCTCGCCATTCTTGAAATGTGACAACTGTCTTGCCAGCAATGAAATTCTACCCCCTTAAGCTGCCATGTTTTCAGGAGACCAGTCAGTAGGTGTCACATTAATCCTACTGAGTGGGTCGCCTAATGTCACGACGGGGCCTAACGGAGGGAATGGAAACGTGTGCAGGTTCACAATAAATAACCATATTTTATTTACCCAAAACGAGCTACAGAGCTAACAAAACAAAACAAAGAATATAAAGTCACATAGTACACGGCTAGGCAATAAACAGAAGATAACAAAGGACTAGAAACTGAAACTAACAAAGGAAGACCGCGGACGATCCAAAAAAAAAACAAAGACACTTCCGAAATCAAAACCAATGCGAGTTTACCAAAACTTGGGAGTGTAAAACGAACTGGAGTGACGCAAGTAATCCACTGTGAATCAGGGCAAACAAGAACAATCCACCGCGAACCGGGGCGAACATGAATAATCCATCACGAAACAGGAACACGGCATGAAAGCTCAGATGCGGCCCAACGGCGCAAAAAAAGTCAATTCCCCACGCTGTTCTTCAGCTAGGGCCCTGCTTATATATGGACTCAGTCCAAGAGCCCTAGCTTCTTCTTCTGGTGGTCCGTTGTCCAGCGGAGCACCACGAACGACGCAGTCCAGGTTGCCCCTAGCAGCGAGGAGGGGTGTAACAAGAGGTGGAGGTCTGGGGGGATCCCTTACATACTCCCCCAACCCCCCCACGGAGCCCGAGTCAGAGCTAGGGCTTCTTTTAATGCCCCCCTCCACCAGGGCGCATGACGGTGTCCGGGGATTTTCTTTCTGGGCGCCTTCCGGGTACCAACGTGAGTGCTGACGTGGGCTGGACAACCACAGGGGGAGTCTCATGGGAACAGATAGCCTCCTGGCCAGCCTTCTGGGGACAAACAGCCTCTGTTCGGGCCTCCACAGTTCACAGGCACTGAAATGGACGACCTCGGCACAGGCACAGGAAAGGACGTCCTTGGCCCTGGCACTGGCACGGATGACCTCGGCGCTGGCACTGGCACGGACGACCTTGGTGCTGGCACTGGCACTGGCACAAAAGACCTCAGCACAGGCACTGGAACAGACGACCACGGCACAGGGACTGGAACGGACGACCTCGGCACAGGCACTGGCACAGACAACCTCGGCGCTGGCACTGGCACCCAGTGTTGTGCGTGAACGAGTTCAAAAGAACGCGTTCATTGAACACGCTAATTTTTTCGTGAACGTTGAACTGAACGCAACACATTTTTTAATAAAGAACTTGAACGTGAATTAGTTCACATTATGTGTCATGAACGGCAGACATCACTGTAAATGATGAATTGCAGCAGAGCGAGGTAGGCATAGCAACGCCGCGTACACAATTGCAGTGTCATGAGCAAACGTCTACAATGAGCAGTTTCAAAGAACGTATAGTGATTTCTAGCTTGTAGTGTGAAAAAAAGTATTTATTTGAATATCTCACGAAAAAAGTAAAATGAACTGAACTTTGAACTAGTTCAGAATTAAAATTGTGAACTTTGAACGTGAACTGTTCACTTTGAGCATGTATGAACTGAACTCTCCACAACCCTTCTCCCCTTCTCCCCCCCCTCCCCCCCCCCACCCCTCCACTCCCCCCCCCCCCCCTCTGAACTTGAACTAGTTCAGAAAAGCTGTGAACTGGCACAACACGGCTGGCACGGACAACCTCAGCAGTGACGCAGGCACGGACGACCTCAGTCATAGCACTGGCATGGGCAACCTCGGCACTGGCACTGGCACAGACGACCTTGGCGATGATGGCACTTGCACAGATGACCTTGGCGATGGCACTGGCATGGACGACCTCGGCGATGGCACTAATGTTCGTGGCACAGGAGGCGGCGCAAATGTCCATGGTGCAGGAGTTGGCACAAATATCCGAGACACAGGAATCGCCTAAATGTCTGGGAGCCAACATGGTAGTTTATGTAACTACTGCACGCGGTGAACTCAGATACAAAGCTAGAGTGCTCTACTAAGAGACTCACAGGCCCAAACACTGGACTACGAGGTGTCACCGGCTCAGGTACAGAGCTATGGGGCGCTAACTGCTCATCTATGGAGCTAACAGGCACGCCGTGCTCAGATACTAGGCTACCAGGCGCTAACCAGTGCTTGGCCAGTGCCTTCCGGCACAAAGTAAATTGCCTGCGCTGTTCTTCAGCTAGGGCCCTGCTTATGTATGGACTGAGGCAGCTGTAAACACTCAGTCCAAGAGCCCTAGCTTCTTCTTCTGGTGCTCTGCTGTCTGGCGGTCCACGTTGCCCCTAGCAGCAAGGAGGGGTGTAACAGGTGGAGGTCTGGGGGGATACCTGACACCTAAACAGATTGGACTGTATGGTAAAACTGAGTTCTGCTACTGGCCACACCCTCTTCTCACCTCCCCCATATAGTAAAGTTCTATTGGTCTAAAGATACAACGAAATGAATAGAAACTGTACATGTACATGTTTACGTACATTGTAAATGTGATTGTATGAGCAGTAGGGCTGCTCAGCAGTGCTTAATTTATAATACATGAAGTAAGGGAACAAAAGCATCCCGTGATCCGGTGTTGTGCCAAATTCGGCATCACTGCCACCAGATACATCCCCTGACGCACATGCTCGAAACGGCTTTTGTTTGAAAATGGAGGTTATCTGCCTTTACATTACTTATATTGACTAGAATAACTTGCATCTAGTGGCAGTCGGCACAACACCAGACTGCTTGGGCTCCAAATATGAGAGTTGCCAGATTTTGTTCCAACAGGATCTGGCTCAAATTAAGCACTGCTGTTCAGTAACACACATTTATGTCAGCATCAGATATGAACCTCACTGCCTTTGTCTAGTTTTTTGTAATCTCGTTAAGTTAGCAAACTTGCCTCTCACCAACAATTGCCATGAAAAGATGTAGGCGAGATAACAAGGTATGACTGTATACAGTATGTCCTGAACAGGACACCAGTCTACCGCAGAGCCAGTTCACAAATTCACGAATTTCAGTGCCTAAAGATCAAGTTCGCAAGCCTAAACTGAACACCCATAACCTATGACCACACTGCAATAAGAATATTCATTTACATTTACCAGGCGGCACCTTATCCAGAGCAACTTACAATTGATACAATCTTAGCAACTGTGGGTTAAGGGCCTTGCTCAAGGACCCAACAGTGGCAGCTTGGCAGAGGTGGGATTTGAACTCGGGAACTTCTGCTCCATAGTCCAGTATCTTAACTGTTAGTCCACCACAGTCCCCGTATTCTCCATATTCATCAATAGCTAATAGAAAGAACCACATGGGCAATAGATTAATTTGGCAAACAATTGGCATTACAATATGGAGGTACATTCACAATGCCACTTAAAACTAATTGACTGTATGAAAAATAAGCCTTATGTTAACCAAGCTTATTCATTAAACTGAGCCTTTATTGTATATTGTTAAAAGTGCTATATACATTTCCTGAATTAACGAAACATCATATTGTACTCTGGCCTAGTACCGAGTTATTTGTGAGTATATTTGTAGCTTTATGTTCAGATTTATTGTTCTCATGACTGAGAAAAGAAATATACCCTAATTGTATTGTTTTAATAAACTTTCCAGTAACATTTCACTACAGGCCTCATTTACTATTCGTAATAGATACATCTGTTTTTTGTTCTGTCCCAAATAATGGTAAAACCAACACAATTAATCAAAGTAAAGTGATTTTAAATGAGCAATTCATCACATTCATCTCTTTCTAATGCTGTGTTATAGGTAATTTGTCTTGTTCACCGTGTTGCCGCCTAAAGTATAGGATTCATCAGTCATCGATTCATAATTGAACAGCACACACACCTGAAACAAAACATGCTGTCCCTTAAGGATATATGTTAACAAACAATGGCGTCGTTCCCTATAGAGCAGAAATGACAAAGCACGGTATTTCCAGTCACCTGAACCGTTTAGCCAATTAACCTCAATCACGGAAATGGCTATGCAGCAGACAGAAATGAGGAGCTAAGCCTCCAGGAGAGCAGCTACCCAGAGCACTTCCTTAATGAAAAGGCTGTGGTTGAGGCTTTGGCTGCCGTTCAGGCTGGAATGAAAGGAGGAGAAAGAAAAGGAAAGGTCAGAGACTCAGCTGCTGAGTGGCATCGCAATGGAGGGACTGCTTGGGTTTTCAATCGCCACCACAGGAGCACTCCTCGACTCATTAGTCCAAAGAGTGATCGCTTTGAGTGTGTGTGTGCGCATCAATCTTGAACTGGGGAGAATTATAGCTGCACCGCGGTTGCTGTGCTGGTTCACAGGGTGATTGACTGCACTTCTGGTTCCAGATGCTCTCTCGTTCCAGATGCTACATACAACACATTGCACACTTTCAGCTGGACTTTTGTGTTTAGAAGGTTGCTCTGGAATAGATAAGTGAGAACTGCTCAAACAGCAAACGATTCTGGAATCAGTGAGGGCATCTGGTGGATCTGTTTATGTAATTTGCTGCCATTGTTTGGTTCAACTTGTCCCCTAAGATGGAGGTTTACTTCAATTAATACTAAGAAGACAGAAGTCTCTTGTAAGTTAACTGATGAACTGATGAACATGCAAATTACAGGTACAGTGGTTCTTGACCACCTTGGAACTTGTGGAATTCGGTTCTCAATGCATTTAGAGAAGAAAAATTTGGTTCGGTTCTTGTCAGCCCAAACTTGATTCATGATTCAGTACACAGTGATCGAGTGATTCAGTCTCAAAATAGCTGTTTCTCAGAGAAGAGCTCCGCTATTTTTATCATGTTTTTCTTTATTTTAACATCTACAGTACTGTATTCTTAGTGCAACTGAAATTGGAATTGAATCTTTCAGAACACAGGTCACAGTTAGCTTAGCAGCTCCACTAATGCCCGGAGTGATCAATAGAGTAAGCAAGCACAACACTTTTACTTTTCACTTTCAATCTATTACTCACTAAATGACATGAGCTTTTTCAACACTTTATTATAAAATAAGCTTTGCGCTAATTATTTTGGACAACTGTAGGTTTCTGTAAGCATTTTAAATATAAACTTACTTATCATTAATTAACATCATATCCTTTCCATATCTTTGCTATCATACAGTATAGGCCACTCTAAAAAACACTCATTAAATTCCTCAGTTCATGATACATTTAACTTATGATGGATGTATCTGAACCCCATCATAAATCAGGGAGCTCCTGTACAATACAACTCCATTAATACAATGGTGCTTGGAAGTTTGTGAACCCTTTAGAATTTTCTATATTTCTGCATAAATAAGACCTAAAACATCAGATTTTCACACAAGTCCTAAAAGTAGATAAAGAGAACCCAGTTAAACAAATGAGACAAAGCTATTATACTTGCTCATTTATTTGTTGATGAAAATGATCTAATATTACATATTAGTGAGTGGTAAAAGTATGTGAACCTTTAGGATTAGCAGTTCATTTGAAGGTGGAATTAGAGTCAGGTGTTTCAATCAACAGGATGACTCACAGGATCAAGTGTAAGTGGGTACCCTGTTTTATTTAAAGAACAGGGATATATCAAAGTCTGCTGTTCGCAACACGTGTGGACCTCAGAAAAAGAGTTGTTGATGCTCATCAGGCTGGAAAAGGTTACAAAACCATCTCTACAGAGTTTGGACTCCACCAATCCACAGTCAGACAGATTGAGTACAAATGGAGGAAATTCAAGACCATTGTTACCCTCCCCAGGAGTGGTCGACCAACAAAGATCACTCCAAGAGCAAGGCGTGTAATAGTTGGTGAGGTCACAAAGGTCCCCAGGGTAACTTCTAAGCAACTGAAGGCCTCTCACATTGGCTAATGTTAATGTTCATGAGTCCACCATCAGAAGAACACTGAACAATAATAGTGTACATGGCAGGGTTGCAAGGAGAAAGCCACTGCTCTCCAAATGAACATTGCTGCTCGTCTGCAGTTTACTAAAGATCACATGGACAAGCCAGAAGGCTATTGGAAGAATGTTTTGTGGACGGTTGAGCCCAAAATAGAACTTTTTTTATAATGAGAACCAATGTAGCACTGTATAAACGCTAAACAGGTAAATGCAGCATGGTGCCACTAGCAGGAAATCACAGCGGCCAAATGACTGGTACTCTGCACTTCTAGGTATATGTAGGAAAAGCCGGCATGGCGCTTGTAGCAGAGTACAAACTTTTCCATTTCACGTCTGTCCTTGGCAGAGAAATCTGACACCTAAAAGAATCCATGTGAAACTCTGACAGTAACATAATTCTTACTTATGAATGTAGTTAATGCAAAGTAAATCAATATTACTGAACATAAATTATATTAAAAATATGTACATTTGTATATATGAGTTTCACATCTTCCATTGTGGCTCATATAGCGTGTGGATGTGGGCAGCTTCTGGCTTAGATATGGCACTGATGGCCGACTGTTGACACTGGCAAACGGCATGTGAGCCCACTTATTGAAACAAGTTTTACAGATATAAAAAACTCATATGGCCCACATGTTCCAAAACATCGTCTCTAGCAGAGATATGGCAATGTCCTTCACTTTTGGCTGATGCATGGCCCTAATCTGGTGTGGCCCACACCTTGCTGTCGGCAGCAGTCCACCCAGATGACGTCAGTCCATGTAGCAAGTGGGCCAAATGAAAAAGGGGAATGTGGGCCAGAATAATTTTGCTATCTGTGGGCCCTTCAAATGGGGATTTTGGTGAGACTGGTCACACTCTGAGTTTAATCCAACATTTCTGATGGAGCCAGAACGTTGTCTTTGATCATAGTGGCACTAAACGCATGGCCAATTTTTGTATGCAACTACAAGATCAGTACAGTGTAAAGCTGTCTTTATGCATCAACTTGAGCTTTCTACGAGCCAGTATCATCTCTGGATGCTTATTTGGAGTCTAGACTTATTTTTCTGTCAAGCTGCTTTGTGGCATTATCTATTGCTAAAAGTGCTACATACATTTCCTGCACTAACAGAACATACTGTTCATACTCTGGCCTATATGTGAGTGTATTTTTAGCTATATTAAATATACATATTAAATAATATACATGATATAAATAATATTTCTGACAGTAAAAATACACACGATGAACCTTTTTTAATTTGACCAACTGTTTACAGCAGCAATGTCTGGAGCTGAAAGACTTTATTTCCTATTAAACTTTGTTATAATTGTTAATTGTTAGAAATGGAAATGTACTGACAGGTGAGGAGAGGGTGAGGGAAAGATGGAAGGAGTATTTTGAGGAGTTGATGAATGTAGAAAATGAAAGGGAAGGAAGGCTGGATGGTGTAGAAATTGTGGAACAGGATGTAGCAAAGATTACCAAGGAAGAAGTGAGGAAAGCTTTGAAAAGGATGAAGAACGGAAAGGCAGTGGGACCTGATGACATACCGGTTGAGGTATGGAAAAGTCTAGGAGAGCTGGGAGTGGTGCTTTTGACTGGATTATTCAATGGAATTATGGTGAATGAGAGCATGCCGGAGGAATGGAGGAAAAGTTTACTTGTACCGATTTTTAAGCAGAAGGGTGATGTACAGAGTTGTGGCTCTTACAGGGGCATAAAGTTGATGAGCCACACAATGAAGATTTGGGAGAGAGTTGTGGAAGCTAGGCTCAGACAGGAGGTGACAGTGTGTGAACAACAGTATGGTTTCATGCCAAGGAAGAGCACCATGGATGCGATTTTTGCTTTGAGACTGCTGATGGAGAAGTATAGAGAAGGTCAGAAAGAGCTACACTGCGTCTTAGTGGATTTGGAGAAAGCTTATGACAGGGTGCCAAGGGAGGAACTGTGGTGGTGTATGAGGAAGTCTCGAGTGGCTGAAAAGTACATTAGATTGGTGCAGGACATGTATGAGAACAGCATGACAGCGGTAAGATGTGCTGTAGGAGTGACAGATAGCTTCAAGGAAGAGGTGGGGCTGCATCATGGATCGGCCCTGAGTCCCTTCTTATGGAGTGATGGACAGACTAACAGATGAGGTCAGACAGGAATCGCCGTGGACTATGATGTTTGCAGACGACATTGTGATCTGTAGTGAGAACAGGGAGCAGGTAGAAGAGAACTTGGAGAGGTGGAGGTATAATCTGGAAAGGAGAGGAATGAAAGTCAACTGTAATAAGACAGAATACATGTGTGTAAATGAAAGGGAGGCAGGTGGAACAGTCAGGCTACAGGGATCAGTGGTCACAAAGGTCCAGGAGTTCAGGTACTTGGGATCAACTGTCCAAGGAAATGGGGAGCGTGGAAAGGAGATTAAGAAGAGAGTACAGGCAGAATGAGGTAGGTGGAGAAAAGTGTCAGGAGTGCTGTGTGACAAAAGGGTCGCAGCAAAAGTGAAAGGAAAGATTTATAAGAGAGTAGTGAGACCAGCCTTGTTGTATGGGTTAGAGACAGTGGCACTGACAAAGAGACAGGAACCAGAGCTGGAGGTGGCAGAACTTAAGATGTTGAGGTTCTCTTTAGGAGTGTCTAGGGTGGACAGGATTAGGAATGAGATCATCAGAGGGACAGCACAGGTTGGAAAATTGGGAGGCAAAATTCGAGAGGGAAGACTGAGATGGTTTGGACATGTGCCGAGGAGGGATAGTGGATATATTGGTAGGAGGATGTTTGGCGATGGAGCTGCCAGGCAAGAGACGGAGAGGAAGACCCAAAGAGGAGTTATTTGGTTGTGGTAAATGAAGATATGCAGGGAGCTGGGGTGAGAGTAGAGGACGTGGAGGATAGGGCGAGGTGGAAATGTTTAACTCGCTGTGGTGACCCCTGATAAAGGGAGAAGCCGAAAGAAGAAGAAGAAGAAGAAGATAATTGTTATGACCTCAGTCGTTCAAGCAAACGGGCATTTCTCAGATGGTCGTTAAACAGCACTTATCTGTAAATAAATCATATGCTGTGGCCTTTACAGTAACCAGATTTCAACCTGACTGAACACTGATGGAAGATTTTGGACAGACCGGGCTCTCAAAGACCATCATTAAAACACCCATTGATGAAATATCACTCTAGTACACTAATATACAAGGACATGGAATCTGTGTCACATAATCTGTGTCAGAGAGTAGTAAAGCTGCCCTGGTAACTCTTGGCCAAACACCTTGTCACCTATGTATAGTTTATTGGTTTTATTTAATGTTGTATCGGCAGCTATATTCATGACAGACACAAGGTTATATCACCACAGTAGTCACTGGTCAATTTAGAGGGACCAGTCAACCTAATGCATGTGTTTGGACTGTGGAAGGAAACCGGAGAACCCGGACCAAACCCACACGGACACAGGGAGGACATGCAAACTCTACACAGATGGAGGTGGAATCCAGGGTTGGGATCGGACTGGGGATCTCAGTGCTGTGAGGTGACTGTGCCACTGTGCCACCGTGCCACTCCCCAGCTCTTGACCTATTCACTTTTGCCAAAGAGTTTTGATTATAAAACAAGTGCATATGACACAGCGTCCATACAAAATCATAACACCAGACAGGTTCTTTGAATTTGTTAATGACATTATGCACTGTAGAGAGAGAAATATGCAAATTCCTTCCAATCTTTCTTTGTGGAACATTGTTTTTAAATATTTCAATCATTTTAGCAAGCATTTGCTGACAAATTGGAGGTCCTCTGACTGTCTTTGCTTCTCAAAGACTTTCATGGATACTGATTTCGTACATGATCACTTGTTGACATCACCTGTCTGAAATGACATAATTATTTTGTTTTTTACTTTATTACTAACCCTAAATTGCCCCATCCGAAATGAAATGAAATGAAGTTGATGAGACAAAACATGAAAGATCTTCGGTAAATGCTATCTGAAATGAAATAAAAGTTGAAGTAATTGTAAGACAAAGCACATTTATATTTATATGTTCCAACTATTTATGATTTGGGGATGTACAGTACCTTGAATTAATTTATGGCAAACTTTTCTATATTTGCTAATGTTACAACTTGTTTTTCAAAACAGGTGCATTTACTTTTATATTAGGAACTTGCCACACATATATTTCTCAATGGACTGCAAGAGTTGCAGTACTTATTTCAGAAAGACAAATTTGCAAAATGTTGACAACCATTTATTCTTTCTGACTTATTTCCTACTTATATTTAATTGTAGGTTTGATTCCAGTTTCCTTTCAGTACAAATACTACTATCTTCAGTGGCTACTTACTGCACATCATAACACTACAGATATACACAGACAAAGCTAATTAGCAGTCTCCCTGCATCCTGCTCAGAAATCCTGAAGTCACCTGGGCCCAGGAGAACTGTCCATCTGCTAGTAACTGGGCAGACAATCACATGAACAGAAAAGCCATTCCTTTATCACTACTTTACTGTATGAGGGCTATTAACTACCATAAACCTTTTTTCGTTCCCATACTTAATGGTTGAGTAGAAGACTGCATGCTGGGTTTAAAATATTTTGCATTTTGGGAGAGTTTCTAAAATGAGAATGAAACCTCGAGAAAAGTCGTGTTTCTCATACAGATCTTGCCTAAAACCTTGAATATCCTTGACTTGTGCTGCACTAAGATTAGGAAAACTCTCATAAGAGCTCTTTTGCTTTTGTTATCTGCTATGTCATATTATAGTTGGACAGTTCTCTTCTTAAAATAGGAGGAAGCACAGGCTGAATGGTACTCGAACTAAGGGATAGCAATGGTCTCCTGAGATCTGGAGGTTTGTTCACAAACTCGGGTATAAAAGTTTTGACAAAACGAGTTTTCAAGATCTTTAATGCAATCCACTAGAGAAGTGTTTTGTGGTACCTTGGGTTGTCGAGAACCAAAAACAATGAGTACAGAACAAATAAATAAAAAAAAATGCAAATTGACTTAATCCATTCCACACCCCCATGAAATCTATACTGTATAAGCATTATATGCATTAATGGAGCTGTATTGTACAGGTGCTCCCTGATTTATGTTCCAACAAATCCATCATAAGTTAATTGTATCATGAACTAAGAAGTTTAATGAGGGTTTGGTAGAGCAATCTGCACTGTATCATAGCAGAGCCTATGATAAGTAATGATGATTAAGTAAGATAAATAATTAACACAAAGTGTTGAAAAATCTCATGTAATTTAGTGAGTGATGGATTGAAAACACTTACTCTATTGGTGAACTCAGGGCACTACCACAGCTGCTAAGCTAACTGCAACGTTCTGAATATATATGTATATATATATGTGTGTGTGTGTGTGTGTGTGTGTATATATATATATATATATATATATATATATATATATATATATATATTATATATATATATATATATATATTATATATATATATAGCGAGAGAGCGAGAGAGAGAGGTAGATACCTAACTCCCAAATTACTACTTTTGGCTGATGTGGCAAAGGCAGTTGATGCTGTCGCCTCACAACTAAGAGGCCCCTAGTTTAAGTACTGATCCAGACTCCATGTGGAGTTTGCATGTCCATGTGGGTTTTCTTCAGGTACTTTGGTTTTCTCCTGCATTCCAAAGACAGCTTGTCTCCGTCTCACTGTCTCAGTGCAAGTGCCCAGCCATTGTGTTCAGTGTCTACCCAATGCGCAGATAAAATGGAAGAGTTGTGGCAAGGAGGCATCAGGTCTAACATGTGGATCAGATCTGCTGTGGCAAGCTCTAATGGGAGCGGTCGAAAGTAGTAGTAGAAAGTAGAAAGACGATTCCTATGGCTGGAAATGGCAAAAACCCAGTGACAGAAGGTGGGCTAGAAGTATAAATGAAAAACTACTATTTCTATATTTGTTTTTCCATTTCTATGAAAAATGGCATATCCAAAATTATTCATTCCCTTTCTCATTACAGGTATATGACATTTAATGACCACATTATGTTCAGTGCAACTGACTGAAATGGTCGTTGACCAGACATCACCATGGTCACAATGTCTTTTTTAAGCTACTGTAATGTAAACATAAAGGGTATTTTCACAAGAAAACTGCATGCAGTGACAATACGCAAGCGGCACCAGAGATACCACTGAAAATATGAGTTATTGATGATTGATTGAAATGACTGACACTTTTGTTTGACGGAAGCCCAAAATGCATTGACAGACACACGAACAACACGGAAGATCAGGAAGATCTAATATACATATTAGCAGTTGGTAAACACATCGGAGGCATCTTCAGCTTTTACAATGGCACAGTTGACTGAATTAATCAAATGAAATATTCCATTTTTGCTCAGCCACAGTGAAATCTTATATGTGACTGAGCAGCATAGATGGGGTTTTCATTAGTATTCGCACACTACGAAGGATTCTCAAATCTCAGCATTTACAGAGACATAAAAATCAGTCAGAGTAATAATACAAAGCAAAACTCACAATTAAAAACTGCAGAATCATCAAATGTGAATACTTCTGTCAAATAGTTAGCTATTAGTTAGTTAGTTAGTTTCATTGTAATGATGACATACTTTTCTTGTATTTATGACATAATTATGTCGTTTTTATGAAGTACTTTCTCATAATAACAATATGCTGAAGGGTTCATTCTCTGTGGCAATGAATTCGCCTGTATAGTTAAAAACCTGAAAAAACATTGAGTGTCATAGGGATGGCCATCAGCATGTCCTAAATCAATTTCAGGCATATGTCTGTAACACTGGTCATTGTATTTTAGCATTAGGGGTCCAAGGTGTGGCTGACAGGACCATATGGCTTTGTTCTCCTCTAATCTGTTGTGAATCCGTTCTCACGAATTCTGAACAGCTGTTGTTTTGTTTCCAGGGTGTCTAGTTATGATTTTCTACACAATATAGCAATATAGCAAAAATCCCAGTTTACAGGAAATTCTTGTCAAAATTGTGGCAAAAAGACGAAAATATTAGGTATGTTTCAGTCACAGCTGACTATTTTTTTGGCTATATTTCCCTAAATAAATAAGGTCTCCAAACAACATTTTGTTGTAATTCCAGAGACATGAACTTCATAAAGGTAAACTACATCAGAATGATAAGGAGTGTCTAGTTGTTATTGCATTTTAAACAGGCTGTGATTATCTGCTGGTCCGGAGCACTTTACTGCATTTGAGTATAATTTGGTAAGAACTGTCTGTATAAAATTAATTTCTGTTTTTATCTTGAAGGTTTAAATGAACATTACACAGGACAATGGTCACTTACACAAAAAGTATCTGGGCTGGAGAGATGCAGTTTCATGGAGACATGTGGGGCAAATGGAGATACTGGTTAAAAGACAGGGTTATCATTGGCCATTTTGATATCAACTGCTGTGGACAGATGCAGACGTATGCCCATATTTTACATATGGAAAAAGTTACTAAAAGCTTTCAGCTTTCAGCTTCGCTTTCAGCATTAATTTCTATTTACAACAGACATAAGGTTACATCTATACACTGTGCCACTGTGTCGCTCATTCACCGATTTGTACTGAACAGTCACATACCTGCTAGAAGTTACCGCTTCATTTTCACAGTTACTGTGTCTTTCAAAGCTCAGTTTTAGTCCACAGTCAGTGATGCATTTTGTAACCTGGAAAATATAACCCCAAATCAGAAAAAGTTGGGAGAGTATGGAAAATGCATATAAAAAATGCATTTCTTATATTTCATTTGACTTTTATTCCAGTGCAGAGAGTATGAACCTGAGATATTTCACCTTTCATTTGTTAATAAACATCCATTCCTGCATTTCAGTCCTGTGATACATTCCAAAAAAAGTTGGGACCATAAAGCATTTACCACTTTGTAACGTTGCCATTTTTTTACACTGTACTTAAAAGCCGTTTTGGCACAGAGGATATCAAGCAATTTAGTGTTTCAGGTGTTATTTTGTCCCATTCTTCCTGCAAACATGTCTTAAGGTGTGCAACGGTACAGGGTCATTGTTGTCACATTTTTTCATTTCAAAATTCTCCACACATTCTCTATTGGGGACAGGTCAAGGACTGCAGGTAGTCCAGTCCCTGTATCCTCTTCCTCTGCAGCCTTTCTAATGTGTGCAGCATGTGGCTTTGGATTGTCTTGTTAAAAATGCATGGATATCACTGGAAGAAATGTTGTCTTAAAGGCAGATTATGTTGCTCTAAAATCTCAAAGTACTTTTCTGCATTAATGCTGCCATGACAGAGGTGTAAATGACCTTTAACCAAGGGCACTGACCCAACCACATACCATTGGTCCGGAGCACACAGTATCCATTTCTTCCAAAAAAGCTAGGAATATTGATTGGTCTCACCACAATACACATTTACACTGTGTGATGGTCCATCCCAGATGCCTCCAAGCCCTGAGAATTTGATTCCACTTCTGGACATGGTTAACATAAGACTTCTTTTTTGTACAATAATGATTTAAGTGGCATTTGTGAATGTAATTCCGTATTGTATTGCTTGATAAAGGTTTGATAAAGTAACCCCTTTGTCCATGTGGTTCTATCAGCTATTGGTGAATGGCAGTTTTTGATTTAGTGCCATCTGAGGGATCAAAGATCAAGGGTGTTCAGCTTAAGCTTGCGCCCTTGCCCTTTACGCACTGAAATTCCTCCTGATTCCTTGAATTGTTTAATAGTATTATATACTGTACAGAGAGAAATATGCAAATCATATTTGTTTTTAAATATTTTAATCATTTTCTTCTCTGGAGATCCTCTGGCCATCTTTGCTCATCAAAGACTCAGCCTTTGGTGGATACTTCTTTTGTATCAAATCATGATTATAATCACCTGTTGACATCACTTGTTTGAAATCATCACTATTTTGTTTATTCAATTAATTACTAACTCTAAATTGCTCCAGTCCCAACTTTTTTTGGAATATGTCACAGTCCTGAAATGCAGGAATGGATGCTTATTAACAAATTAAATAAGGTTGACCAGACAAAACATGAAATATTTTGAGTTCATACTGTCTGCAATGAAATAAAAGTCAAAGTAAATATGAGAAACACTGTTTATTTGTTTTTTTATATATGTTTTCCATACTGTCCCAACTTTTTATGATTTGGGATTGTATATGGCAACTTTCAGAGAGAAGAGAATCATTTAACATTAATAGCAGACTTACATTCCCAAATGTTCAACAGACTCCCAGTGGTACAGCGGATGAAATTTGCTCAGGCCGCTTGACCCGATCAAGCAAAATGGATCAGAGTGACCGAATCCCCTCTCTAAGGAACTCATCAAGCCAGGAGCTTGCATAATTACAGCATACCTGCTGCAGAGCACGTCACCGACCCCCCTCCGAGCCCACATCGGAAAGACAGGAGCTCAAGGTCGAAGGAGACGCTGAATCACAGCAGCCGGCGGATGAAGAGAAAGAAGCTCAGTGTGAGGCCCCGTCTGGCACAGACGCAATAGAAAATTGCATTTAATCTGCTACCACTTTCAGCTTCCTGTCGGAGTTTTGCTCCTCAGCCCTGACAGCATCAAATAAATGACACGGAAGACTTTGCAAAAGAAGCAAATGCCATTTTCTAAATACGTTTTTTTTGCAGTGACAAATCAACTGCTTTCCGATGAATGACGATATGTTTGTTAGAGCGGGAGCTGGCTGCTAATGGAGCTGCCTTCTAAAAAAAGTAATCAAGAAAATGGGGAATGCTCGAAAGAGTTTGAGGTATTGGAAATGACTAAAAAGACTTTTTGTGTACATAGTAGAGTGTAATTTCAATGAGAAAATGGAAATTAAGTTGCACTTTCACTACAGTCTGCTGATTGTGGTAGGTTTTGACAACTTTATTTTGCATATCATAACCGATGAACAGCAAAGTATGTAAACAGAAATACTGATATAAGAAGACTGTAGGATTTCTTTAGCATTTAGTGCTGCTTCTCTGTAGCCCAGGTCAGGCGCTTCTGCCGCCGTTTCTGGTTCAAAAGTGGCTTGACCTGGGGAATGCGGCACCTGTAGCCCATTTCCTGCACACGCCTGTGCACGGTGGCTCTGGAATCGGCCCTTCTCCACACTCCACAATCCTCCCTCAGGGTCCGTTTCACCTCTTCTCGTTGTGCAGCGTTTTCTGCCACACTTTTTCCTTCCCACAGACTTCGCACTGAGGTGCCCTTGATACAGCAACTCTGGGAACAGCTTATTCGTTCAGAAATTTCTTTCGGTGTCTGTCCCTCTTGCTTGAGGTGGTCAATGATGGTCTCTGGACAGCAGTCAGGGTCGGCAGTCTTACCCATGATTACGGTTTTGAGTAATGAACCAGGCTGGGAGTTTTTCAATTTCAAGAGCCTCAGGAATCTTTTGCAGTGTTTAGAGTTAATTTCCGTTGATTCAGATGATTAGGTTAATAGCTCGTTTAGAGAACCTTTTTCATGATATGCTAATTTTGTGAGGTTTTCATGAGCTGTATGCCAAAATCATCAGTATTATTAAAACAATAAAAGACTTGAAATATTTCAGTTGGTGTGCAATGGATCTAAAATATATGAACGTTAAATTTTTATCATTACATTACGAAAAAGAATTAACTTTATCACAATATGCTAATTTTTTGAGAAGGACCTTTACATGCTAAGAGTAGTCCGTTTACTAGTGTGTCATATGTCTCATGTGATCCCTCTTGGCTGTGTTACTTTCTGGTTCTTCCTTTCAAGCTATGCTGCTATTCCTAATGCTACATTTAGTATCAGTGGTTCAATCGTGCTCCCTTAATAATAGCTAACTACATTTTTTCTTTTCTCTCCAAGCTTGTTTTCAACTCCAGCACAAGCTCCATCCTTGCAAACTAACATGTTCCTCCACTTCAGCCCCACCCAAGCTGTTCTTCCATCATCAGCTCAAGCCCCACCGTACTGAAATCACACAGGGCAGTAACTCTCACTCTCCTCCGGTTGAATGAGGATGCCATGCCACCAAGACTTTCCTGCCAAGGACACAAGATTCTACAGTCACTCTGTGTACTGGATTAAATAAAGTTGATATGAATATTTTTTAAAACATCTAAGCCTTGGCCGTCTGAGTCTTGGTCCTCCCAAGGTTTCTTCCTTATAACGTTTAGGGAGTTTTTGCTTGACACTGTCATCCTAGGTATTCTTCTGCATTGTAAAAAGTGCTATAGAAATAAAGCTTACTTGACTTGACTTGGATAAACGTGGAGGTTTCACGTTATCTGATTACCCAAGTGCATGTAAACTCCTTGATCGGATTACTGACAATCAGTTTTTCTGCAGTTAATGGATTATTACGAGCTTGTAAACACACTCTCTTAGACTGCATCATTTACTCACACCTAGGGGCAATTTAAAACAGCCAATCCACATGCTGGCATGACTTTGGGATTTGAGATGTGGAAATCCATAGAAATACAAGAAAAGCATCCCAAACTCCACACAGACAGTAACCAGGGGCAAGAATCAAATCCTGCTTTCCCTACTTAATAATTAACAGAGCTATATAGGGTGACCTCATCTGAGTAGCCAGAAATGAACATTTCTCATGCATTCTACACCGTGCATAATAACACTTTAACAGGATGTTCTGAGTCAAATGAAGGACTAAAAGATTTAATGTAGTCAATATCCATCTATAAGCTGAGTCCTGCTGCAATATCTTTCCACCCACACCCAGATTGATTTTGTTGGTCAGAGGTGAAACAGTCAGTCTCTCTCTCTCTCTCTCTCTCTCTCTCTCTCTCTCTCTCTCTCTATCTCTATCTCTGCATGGAATGAAAGGGGAACCAGAACAACTTAGCCTCTGGGCCTGACACTTATCAAAGCACCTTTGTCGGCTGAGGACCACTGAGTGACAGAAGGGCTCATTGCATCACTTCTTGTTCACTTACTCCATATGAACTATTTAGTGACAGGAACGTGAACTGTTGACTTGCTCTCCAGTGTACTTACATACCACAGTATAGCTCAATTAAGCTGAGAGATGGTTGGATGGTTTGTTGAGCAGCAGTTCATCTCTGGGTCTCTACAAAGAAAGCTCTTTAGAGGAAGAGATAAATGAAACGAGGCCTGCACTCTGATAAATGCATACAATAAATCTAAGTACACTGTATCTGAACAGTGGTGCTTGAAATTTTGCAAACCCTTTAGAATTTCCCATATTTCTGCATAAATATGACCTAAAATACCATCAGATCTTTGCAAAAGGTCTAAAAGTAGCTATACAGGACCCAATTAAACAAATGAGACAATGTTTTTTACTTTATTAGGTACACCTCCTTGTTTCTACACTCAATGTCCCTTTCATCAGTTCCACTTAGAGGCATTATATAGAAGCACTTTGTAGTCCTACAAATACAGACTGTAGTTCATCTGTTTCTCTACATACTTTGTTCGTCCCCTTTACTCTGTTCTCTAATGGTTAGGAACATCACAGGACCCCCACAGATCAGGTTCTAGTTGGGTGGTGGATCATTCTCAGCACTGCACTGACACTGATATGGTGGTGGCGTGTCAGTATGTGTTTTCCTGGTACTAGTGGATCAGACACAGCAGTGTTGCTGGAGTCTTTAAATGCCTCAGTGTCACTGCTGGACTGAAAATAGTCCACAGGCCAAAAATGTCCAGCCACCAGTATCCTGTAGGCAGCATCTTATGAGCACTGATGAAGGATTAGAGGATAACTAACACAAACTGTGCTACAACAGATGAGCTAAGTCTATGATTTTACATCTACAAGATGGAGCAATATGGTAGATTTGTCTAATAGTGCAGACAGTGAGTGAATACAGTGTTTAAAAACTCCAGCAGCACTGCTGTGTCTGATCCACTCATACCAGCTCAGCACACACTAACAAACCAACAACACATCAGTGTAATTGCAGTGCTGAGAATGATCCACCACCCAAATAGTACCTGATCTATGGATGGGGAACCTGAAAATTAGAGAACAGAGTAAAGGGGTCTACCAAAGTATGTAAAACCAATGGACTACAGTCTGTAAGTGTAGATCTATAAAGTGCATCTATCTATATGGTAAGTGGAACTGATGAAATGGACAATGAGTGAAGAAAAAAGGAGGTGTAATTAATAAAGTGATTGGACTTTATATAACTTAATCATTTATAGAGGACAATGATCCAATATTAAACATCTGTGAGAACCAAAAGTATGTGAAACTTTGCTTTCAGTATCTGATATCCCTTGTGCATCAGTAACTGCAATAAAACATTTGAAGTTACTGTTGATAAGTCCTTCACATGCATACATGTGTTTTCTTACATGAACTGCTCATTTCCACAACATTATGTTGGATTATGGTCAGGACTCTGATTTGGCCATTCCAAAAAATCTTTTTATTCTTCATTAATCAGTATTTGGTGACTAGTGTGCTTTGTAATTGTCTTACTGCATCTTCTTCCATTAGTGATGGCAAGTCATCCTGACCCTCATCAGCAAAAGAGACCACCACCATGTTTCACAGATGGGATAAAGGTCTTATTCTCAAATGCAGTGCATTCCTTTCTTCAGACATAACACTTCTTATTTAAACACCAAACATTACAATTTTGGCCTCATTCATCCAGAAAACATTTTTGAAGTAGCTTTCTGGCTTGACTATATGATCTTTATCAAACTGCAAATGGACAGCAATGTTCTTTATGGAACACTGTTCAGTGACTTTCTCCTTGCAAGCCTGCAATGCACATCATTGTTGTTCAGTGTTCTCCTGATGGTGGGCTCATGAACATTAAAACTGGCCAATGTGAGAGGGGCCTTAGTTGCTAAACTGGGTTCCCTTGTGACCTCTCAGATTATTTCATGTCATGCTTTTGGAGTGGTTTATCTTTGTTGGTCGACCACTCCTGAGGAAGGTAACAAGGGTCTTGAATTTACTCCAATTGTGCTTGATTGTGGATTGGTGAAGTCCAAACTCTTTAGGGATGTTCTATTTTTCCAGTCAATAATTCTTTTTCCTAAGGTCTTGAGTAATCCCGGTCATTTGTGGCAGATGATACAGTTTCATTGTGTTGTGAAGGTCAGACTTTGATAGATTCCTGTTCATTGAATCCAGTAGGGGACCCACTCACACCTGATTGTCATCTCATTGATTGAAAACACCTGACTCTAATTTCACCTTCAAATTAACTGTTAATCCCAGAGTTTCACATACTTTTGCCACTCATATATATGTACTATTGGATAATTTCCTCAATAAATAAATGACCACGGATAATATTTTTATCTCATTCCTTTAATGACTTTTCTTTAATTGACTTTGTGACACAACAACTGCAGTATATACTGTAACTACACAAAACTGTAACTAAAATATACAAAACATTTCTCACTACACATTGTCTACTGTATTTTAAATTGAGAAACTATGAACAGCAATCATATTAAAAGTTTTACTCAGTACCATGAATGAATGAATGAATAAAAAGTTACTTTTGTTATTATCAAAGCATTTAAAACAAACATATATTTGTTATTTAGTGCCTGCCTAAGTCATTTTTGTACAGACCCATGCCTGTGATGTAAGAAAAAAGACTTTACGAAGCATTGAATCTTTTGAACCAAAAACTTCAAAATATTATTACTCTTTGAAACACTTTAAACCCTTCAGCAAGATTTTCGCAATTGCGAAATAATTGCGAAATAGAATTTAAATAGTTTCTTAAGCAAAGGAATTATTATTTAAAGGAATATTGGTTGTTATCTTTGTTCTTTGTAGTTATTAACTTCACTTAGAAGTAATGAGTAATGAGATTACTTTTTTCCAGGACGTAATGCGTAAAGTAATCCCTATTACCCTTCTTCTGGTACACCAGTTTCTTCCTATATTCCAAATACATGCTGTAGGTCAACTGGCATCTCTGAAGTGTCTATACTAGTCTATACTATTCAGACACACTCACTCTGGGGCAATTCAGAGGGACCTATTAAGCCATCTTTGGTATGTGGGAGGAAACAGCAGCAAACTCCACACAGGAGGAGACTGGGGCCGTGATTGTTACACAATGGGTTTTATAAAAAAACAAGACAAATACCAATATACACTGGTGCAGTGGGTCCTGGGTTCCTCCTGGCCTCATGTGGTGACAGTATGCAGGCACCACACGCTCACCTGACCTAAATCCAGTGGAACACCTCTGGGACATTATGTTTCAGTCCATCTGACACCTCCAGGTTGCACTTCAAATTGTCTAGAAGCTCAGTGTTTCCCTGGTCCGAATATGGGAGGAGATCCTCCAGGACACCATCTGTCGTCTCATTAGGACAATACATACAAGCACGTGGAGGCCATATAAACTACTGAGTACCATTTTGAGTTGCTACAATGGAATTTCGGCTAAATAGACTAGCCTGCTGCATAATTTTTTCGCTTTGGTTTTCGGGGGTGTCTTTGAATTCTACCATCTGTAGGGTTATAATTTTCATTTCCATCAAATGATGTGGCATCCTTTCGTTCCTAACACATTACCCAGAAATATAGAAAATCCTAAAGGGTTCACAAACTTTCAAGCACCACTGTATATTTTCCAATTTCCAATCTGCCTTTATAACATTCAGTGTTCATGCATTCATGATCTTGGGTATACTTTTATTCGACACTTTCACTGAACCTCATATCATTAATATGCACCAGGCTTACCCAGGCCCTTCAGCGTAAATACACTTCCTACCACGATTCTGAACTGCAGCACAGCAACGTCTCTGCTGGGTTCCATTCAGTAAACCCCCGGGCTCGAGGATACAATGATCTCGCCTTTATTCTCTGAGCTGACTGCGCTTTTCTGCTTTGTTCAGTGCCTCGGGGCATCCAAACCCAATCCTTCCTCGTTCAGCAACAACTTCTCGAGCTACACTTTGTTGCTCGATTTCAAGTTTTCCCTTTTTTAACCAATCCTCCTTGAACATAAATGATGAAGGACAAAGTATATGTACGATCCGTTTCTTCCTCCACAGGTCAGGATTTCAAATTAATTTAAATTACTTTCAATTCGTAGCTTACAGGTGTAAATAGCTTATTAGCATATCTATATTGTTAGGATTAATGGGCTTGTTGAGAGGACGACATCGTTTGGTCCCTGTTGTTTACACATTTTGTAATTTATTGTTAGAAGACAGGTTTACAGCATGTATCCCAATAACAAATGACAATGTGGTACTTTTGTTGCACAACGCTCATTATGGTAATGCAAACGAATTTGTTTAGCCATTAAGCCTGTAGTTCTATTGTCCAAGATGTTTCCTTGAGGAAGAGTTCACTAAAATACTAAAGTGCTGTTTAACAAGCCATAAAATTAATTACATTTCCATGCAAGGCAATTCTGTAGAGACTTCCTAACAACAAGCTTTTCCTTGGGAACATTGTACTGCTTTCAATTAGAGAGAAAATTAAAATGCCATTCAGTTAAATTGGACTTGCAGCAAAACACTCCATGTGTAGTTTTGAACTAGTGCTTTTGAAAATATAGTCTTATGATACATATATGTGGAAGCATTCACTCATGGTCTAGCTCAGAACTCAGTTTAAGCACATATTCAGATTGTCTTGTTGACAATTTCAATTTCCCAACTGAATAACCCACAACCTGAATAGAGCAGCATCATGAAGTGCTAACAAGCTGCTAAAGAATGGATTGACTCACTGAATGCATGTATCCCTGCTAACATAACAACAAAAACCTGCAAATGTTGTGTTTTTAACACTGACTTGCTGGTCAAACAGCTTCGTCAGCAAGACCATTTGAGTTTAGAAGCTAAACCACCACCAAACTAGTGCTAATCACCTAAAGCCTACTTGGAACAACACTGAACATGGAACATATATACAAAAAACACCGGCAGAAGTAGGCAACTGTTCACTATAGGCCTATAACATAGACAGCTAGCTAATTAGCTAACTAGTGCAAGTTGCTTTTGACATTTTTTAATCACATCATTACATAAAACTGAATAACACAGCTAGCTAGCTAGAACTAAATCTATCTTGCATAATGTAGCTAAATCTACTAACTATATACAGTGGGGCAAAAATTTTGGTCAGCCACTGATTGTGCAAGTTCTCCTACTTGGAAAGATGAGAGAGGCGTGTCATTTTCATCATAGGTACACTTCAACTATGAGAGACAAATTGAAAAAAAAATCCATGAAATCATTGTAGGATTTTTAAAGCATTTAATTGTAAATTATGGTGAAAAACCTGTAAAAACCTGTATGGTGGAAGACCTGTAACTTCTTCTTTAAGAAGCTCTTCTGTCCTCCACTCGGTACCTGTATTAATGGCACCTGTTTGACCTCGTTATCTGTATAAAAGACACCTGTCCACAGCCTCAAACAGTCAGACTCCAAACTCAACCATGGCCAAGACCAAAGAAGCTGTTGAAGGACACCAGGAAGAAAAATTGTAGACCTGCACCAGGCTGGGAAGAGTGAATCTACAATAGGCAAGCAGGTTGGTCTGAATAAATCAAACTGTGGGAGCAATTGTAAGGAATGGAAGACATACAAGACCACTGATAATCTCCCTCGATCTGGGGCCCCACGCAAGATCTCATCCCGTGAGGTCAAAATGATCATGGGAACGCTGAGCAAAAATCCCAGAACTACACGGAGGGACTGATGAATGAATGACCCCCCCCCTGCAGAGAGCTGGGACCAAAGTAACAAAGGCTACCATCAATAACACACTACGCCGAGAGGGACTCAGATCCTGCAGTGCCAGACGTGTCCCCCTGCTTAAGCCAGTACATGTCCAGGCCTGTCTGCAGTTTGCCAGAGAGCATATGGATGATCCAGAAGAGGATTGGGAGAATATCATGTGGTCAGATGAAACCAAAATAGAACTTTTTGGTAAAAACTCAACTCGTCGTGTTTGGAGGAAGAAGAATGCTGAGTTGCACCTTACCTACTGTGAAGCATGGGTGTGGAAACATCATGCTTTGTGGCTGTTTTTCTGCAGAGGGGACAGGACGACTGATCCGTGTTAAGGGAAGAATGAACGGGGCCATGTATCGTGAGATTTTAAGCCAAAACCTCCTTCCATCAGTGAGAGCATTGAAGATGGAATGTGCCTGGGTCTTCCAGCATGTCAATGATCCCAAACACACCGCTCGGGCAACGAAGGAGTGGCTCCGTAAAAAGCATTTCAAGGTCCTGGAGTGACCTAGCCAGTCTCCAGACCTCAACCCCATAGAAAATTTGTGGAGGGAGTTGAAAGTCTGTGTTGTCCAGTTTCACAGTTTTCTTGTGAAAATATCCTTTATATTTACTTTACAGTAGCATAGATAAACTATGTAACTATGGTAATGTCCGGTCAACGGCCATTTCCATCAGTGACCTGTGATGTGGTCATTAAACGTGGTATACCTCTTTACCAAGGTTTCCCTGGTGCTTTACCAGCAAGCTTTTTCCTAACATACCGGTGTCCAAATTACCAATTATGCTGCTCTTTGCTCTTTTTTGGTTGTTTGCTAGTTTGTTTTAGTGTGGTAAAGAATATGATATGTAGTAGCCAGCTTTTCAATGCAAGTGACAGTGTGGGTGTGTTGTGTTAAGTACATGAGGGAAACAGATAAGCTAGGGAGGCGTGATGACTGTCACCTGGGAGGTCAGCAGGACAGAACATCAGGAAATAAAGCTTATTCTCTCTTAAGTGACTGTGGTGGACTAGCAGTTAAGGTACTGGTCTACAGACTAGAAGGTCCAGGGTTTGAATGCCACCTCTGCCAAGCTATCGCTGTTGGATTCTTCAGCAAGGCCCTTAACCCACAATTGCTTGGATTGTAAGATTGTATCAACTGTATGTCACTCTGGATAAGGGCGTCTGCTAAATGACATAAATGTGAATGTAAGTAGGCAGGGCGTGTTAGGTGTGCTGAGCTTAAAGTTAAATGTAGACATACTATACTGTGACTGCACCTATTCTTTAACTATAGCTGTTATTCATGTCAATCATCTTGAAAAGATGTTAAGCACTGTAATTACATAACCATTATAATTCCAGAAAATGGAGATAATTTCTCAGTTTAATGGTATTTAATGAAATACCGCGACCGAACTGATAAACGCTGTGAAACCACGCTTTTGCCTGACTGAATCCACATCCCACAAGGCGCAGCACAAACACTTCACAGTTAGAGGTCTATCCCTGCTGAGAGAAAGATCAGACCTGAGCCTTTCGTTCCACCAGGGATTGAACAGCGAGGCACCTGCGTGTGCACAACTCTCCGAAGGGCTCGACAAATGGAAAAGCAATTAAGGTGCCTCCACTTTGCTGTAGGCACAGTATGTACCATTTGAGATGCTGCTTTGAGGTCAGGTTGAGCAGGGGTTTCAAATTAATAGAAATGTTTTAGTTAGTCAAATCGGAAGGGTATGTTTTGAGAAATTCTCAATGCTGCCCGAGTACGTAGAAACTATACATTAGGACTAAAAATACAGTGACTGAATACACTCATTGAAAACTGTGTGCATCGGGCAAATTTAATGTTTTCCTGCGTCAGTAAATTTTCATGCTACACATATAGGCCTGTTGTAGCGCTGGGCGATCTGACCTCAAACCAATATCACAAATAATTGAACATTTTACCTTGATTACGATTAATGAATGATTAGTTTGTTTAGGTTTTTTTGGATTGTTGTTTTTGCAGACTTAGTTCACTGAGGTTTGTACTGTAAATATGCTCAACTATTAAAATTGGGATATTTTTTCTAATGCATTTAAAAGTAACTCAAGGAAACACACAGATAGGGTTGGTACCTCTTGTACTCATCAGTCCCAATGAAGAATGCATGGCCTTTGCACCTGTGAACCCCAGTGCAGGACACAAGGACAATATGCCTGCCAATTCCAGCACACTTCTTCTAACACATTGTGTAGCATCAGATGGTCCCACAAATCATATCACATTGAAACAGTTCTTAACTGTGTTGTAAGCAGTTGATGTTTGGATGTATTTTTTTAGTCTGCAGGGGGCAGCTTTTTGCTCAGATGCAGTAATTTAGCTGTTTCATTTTTGCCATCACTCCAAGTAATACCAATCTGTACCCAATTTCCTCTACATCCTTTCTCTGGTATAAGAATAAGAGATATTGACTATTATGCAATTTATCTGTTATTTCCCTGAACTAAAAGATGGCACTTAATGGTGGGACTGACATGTTAAATAACTGATTCAATTTAAAACATATCTCAGCTATTCAAACACACGTCTTGCTCAAATATCCTGAACCACACAGACACAAAGAACTAGACAGACACATTGCTGGTTAAATAGACAGGCAAATGTCTTTCAGGTGTCCCTGCTAATTAAGCACTTGTTTTGTCTCTGTAATTGCTCCCTCCCTTTTCAACCTATGCTGAACCAAACTACTCCTGATATGGCTAACTGATTTAATGTTAATGTTAGATGTGATATAACTATATAAATAAACAAAGAAAACAAATATATACATATATATATATATATATATATATATATATATATATATACACACACACACACATATATTATATATATATATATAGAGAGAGAGAGAGAGAGAGCTCAAACAAATAATGGGAACACTTGGAGTTATATTGTGTTGTTTAAGTGTTCCCTTAATTTTTTTGAGCAGTGTATATATATATAATATATATATTTATATATATATATATATATATATATATATATATATATATATATATATATATATATACACACACATACACACACACACACACACAGCTAAAAAAAAAGAATAAAGGCAGCACAAATAACACATCCTAGACCTGAATGAATGAAATATTGTCATTGAATACTTTGTTCTGTACAAAGTTGAATGGGCTGACAACAAAATCACACAAAAATCATCAATGGAAATCAAATTTATTAACCAATGGAGGCCTGGATTTGGAGTCACACACAAAATTAAAGTGGAAAAACACACTACAGGCTGATCCAACTTTGATGTAATGTCCTTAAAACAAGTCAAAATGAGCCTCAGTATTATGTGTGGCCTCCACGTGCCTGTATGACCTCCCTACAATGCCTGGGCATGGTGATGATGAGGTGGCGGATGGTCTCCTGAGGGATCTCCTCCCAGACCTGGACTAAAGAATCCGCCAACTCCTGGACAGCCTGTGGTGCGACGTTGGTGGCCTTCATCTTGCAGGAACTGCTGACACACTCCAGCCACATGAGGTCTAGCATTGTCCTGCATTAGGAGGAACCCAGGGCCAACCACACCAGCATATGGTCTCACAAGGGGTCTGAGGATCTCATCTTGGTACCTAATGGCAGTCAGGCTACCTCTGGCGAGCACATGGAGGCCCTCCAATGCCACCCCACACCATTACGGACCCACTGCCAAACCGGTCATGCTGAAGGATGTTACAGGCAGCAGATCGCTCTCCACGGCATCTCCAGACTCTGTCACGTCTGTCACATGTGCTCAGCGTGAACCTGCTTTAATCTGTGAAGAGCACAGGGCGCCAGTGGCGAATTTGCCAAACATGGTGTTCTCTGGCAAATGCCAAGCGTCCTGCAATGTGTTGGGCTGTGAGCACAACCCCCATCTGTGGACGTCGGGCCCTCATACCATTCTCATGGAGTCAGTTTCTAACTGTTTGTGCAGACACATACACATTTGTGGCCTGCTGGAGGTCAATTTTTCCGGGCTCTGGCAGTGCTCCTCCTGTTCCTCCTTGCACAAAGGCGGAGGTAGCGGTCCTGCTGCTGGGTTGTTGCCCGCCTACAGCCTCCTCCACGTCTCCTGGTGTACTGGCCTCTCTCCTGGTAGCGCCTCCAGCCTCTGGACACTACGCTGACAGACACAGCAAACCTTCTTGCCACAGCTCGCATTGATGTGCCATCAGCTGCACTACCTGAGCCACTTGTGTGGGTTGTAGAGTCCGTCTCATGCTACCACGAGTGTGAAAGCACCACCAACATTCAAAGTGGGACCAAAAACATAACCAGAAGCTAGTACTGAAGAAGTGGTCTGTGGTCCCCACCTGCAGAACACTCCCTGTTTACTGAGTGTGTCTTGCTAATTGCCAATAATTTCCACCTGTTGTCTATTCCATTTGCACAACAGCATGTGAAATTGATTGTCAATCAGTGTTGCTTCCTAAGTGGACAGTTTGATTTCACAGAAGTTTGATTTACTTGGAGTTATATTGTGTTAAGCGTTCCCTTTATGTTTTTTTTTAGCAGTATATATATATATATTATTCTGCATATTCTATTTAAGTTGTAGTAGTCACTGCACTTTGTAGTTCTACAATTACATACTGTAGTCCAACTGCTTCTCTGCATACTTTGTTTGTCCCCTTTCCTCTGTTCTCTAATGGTCAAGACCCCCACAGGACCAGCACAGATCAGGGACTATTTGGATGGTGGATCATTCTCACCACTGCAGTGACACTGATGTGGCGGTGGTGTGTTAGCATACAACCCCAATTCCAAGAAGTTGGGACATTGCGTTAAACATACGTAAAAACAGAATACGATGATTTGCGAATCCTTTTCAACCCATAGACAACATATTGATTTTTGCAAATATTCACTCATTTTGAATGTGATGCCTGCAACACGTTCCAAAACAGTTGGGACAGGAGCATGTTTACCACTGTGTTACATCACCTTTCCTTATAACAACACTCAATAAGCATTTGGGAACTGAGGACACTAATTGCTGAAGCTTTGTAAGTGGTATTCTTTCTCATTCTTGCTTGATGTACAAGTTGAGTTGTTCAACAGTCCGGGATCTCTGTGGTCGTATTCTGCACTTCATTATGCGCCACACATTTTCAATGGGAGACAGGTCTGGACTGCAGGCAGGCCAGTCTAGTGCCTGCACTCTTTTATTACGAAGCCATGCTGTAACACGTGCAGAATGTGGCTTGGCATTGTCTTGCTGAAATAAGCAGGGACATGGTGCCTTCACAGATGTGCAAGCTCATGCCATGTGTTGTTTAGAAGAACAGAGGCTGTTGTAGCAGCAAAGACTGGGGGCAAACGCCATACTAATACCGATGTTTGGGATGTAATTTTTGGGTGTCCACAAACTTTTGTCTATATACTGTATGTTAGGGTTTGAATGGTTGATTTCTTAATAGTTGGGTACAACTCTGCAGTAAAGCTTTGCACAGAAACCTCTTTTTTACTTATCTTGCAAGCTGCTGACATTTTCAGAAGCTACATGTCGTATTTATCACTTCTATTTCTAAGAGCTGACAGGCGACAGCTAACTTTCACACCCAGTCAACACCCAAGAGTACCTTGCCTTTGTGCTGGCAGCCTTGTAAACAATCTGAAAACTGCTATCAGTCAAGAATATTTGTGACAAACACTAATACAGAGCAGTTTGTCGAGCTATCGAGTAATACAAATGTAGCATGTAAAGTTGGTTAGAAGGTGTTTATATCTGTTAATTGGGGAGGGTGTGAATGGAGCTGAACATCCTGGTGTTCATCAATTACTACTGAACACATTTAGCAGTATGTGTGGAGGCTTATCAGCCTGGTCCTAAATTTTGTTACTAGTTCATGGTTTGTTCCACCTAACACAGTTGTTAGGGGCTCACTACTGATGATCAGAAGCAACCCTCAAGCCAGTTTCAGCTGTTCCAACCCTTGATGATTTGCTCTTTTTCGTGTCACTCAGGTCTTTATGCTTGCTCATTTCTCCTGCATCTAACATGTTGATAATAAGGATAAACTTCATTTACCGTCTAATATATCCCAGACCTTGGCATGTGCAGTTCTGAGATAATCCACTTCATCTGTGAGTAGTCATGATATTTTGGCTCATTTTTCAGTCAGCTTAACACTATTACAGCTGCATGTTTTTGAGCCATTCCACCAAATGGTGCCATTTCCATCCCCATGACATTATATGTATAGATAATTAAAATTTATTATATTTTATTACAATAACTAGAAATCTATAAGACTTTAGTCACCATGTAATGTTACCCTAATATATTCCCATTTCTGAAAACAAGGGAATATACCACAAGTCACATGTTCAATAGGAAGTTGTATCATCTGGATCTTCTGAAGACCATGTGGAAACCAAAAATAAGTTCTCTTATTTTTCCTCTATATTAGATGATTTTGTAACTATGACTAAGGAGGACAATCTCAACTTACTATCCTGTACCCAAAATTATTTTTTGATGTTATGTGTTTAAAAAAAATAGTAAAAATAATAGTGGTAAATCATTAGATGTGCTCAGTGTCCTAGTACTATTAGTATGGATGCCATGTGGTTACATTTGATGTATTTGCTAATTCTGTGCTGAAATCTCAGTCCTGCTACTCATATAAAGAGTAACATGACTGAGCAACAGTAATGGGAGAAACCGTGTGAAAAAATCAAACTGAGCTTGAGGTTGCCTGAGCTTCACCAATATTCATTATGAAAAATAAAGAAAATGAACGTCATTTACAACCAGAAAATGGCACCCATTCAGCCGAATGTCTCTTTTACACTACCTCATCACTGTCATGTTGTCGGAAGATAAAATAGTGAAATCACATTCCAGTAATTTTGAATGTTCATTAGACTATTTTATTACAAATGAACATTGTGGTCTACGTACACATAAAACATTTTGGAGACAACACAAATATTAAAATTAGAAAACAGCATGTATGGACATCATATTCCAGTTGGTCAAATACTAGACATTTTCCAATCAGAATCTCACAATATCTAATCTTTAATAAAGCTTTACTGTACATGTAAGCATGACGCTGGATGCCAAAGCTCTAGACAGACAAACTGGAAACAGGAATCAAATCTTCCACCACATACAAGACCTAAACCCATACTTCAGTTAAGCCCTTAAGTCCAAGTGGGTAACCCTCATCATCTTGGGAGGTACTCCTTAGGCAGTCCGGTGTAGTTGCTGGCTCTGAGTGCCTGATCTACAACTGTGATATAACTATTAATCAGGCTCCTCATGTCTGGGGTGAAGGGGTCGAAGGTGGGTCTGCGGGTGCCTGAGCGTTTAAAGTGCCCGTCCTTGTTGTTTTCAGCACAGAGAAGTCGTTCTTCACTAGTGCTGACGTTGAGGAATGTAATAACGCCGCGCAGCTTGGGTACCAGTGACTCCTGCAACTCCTCGTAGTGAAGGACCAGCAGGTTCTGGCCAAAACGAAGCCAGTCCAGAACGTGGGAGGCCCACCAGGATGCGTAACTGCCCACAAACTCAGGCCAGTCTGCAGACACAAGCACAGAGGCTCAATAAGATCAAGATGATCTGATTATTTTCACACACTCATCATAATCTTAAATGTATAAGTACATTTGATATACAGCTCTGGAAAAAATAAAGTGACTACTTCAAATTGATTCTGTTTCCCTCTCTCAGATACTGTATGTGTTTGACTGAAATGGAACAATTTTGTTTTAACCTATAAGTTACTGAGAAATTCCAAACAAACAAAAATTTTATTTGTAGCAATGGCAAGAGCATTTATTTGCTGTAATGACAACTGGACTGTGGTAGCCTAGTGGTTAAGGTACTGGACTATGGACCAAAAGGCCAGGGTTCAAATCCCACCTGTGCCGAGCTGCTACTGTTGGGTCCTTGAGCAAGGCCCTTAACCCACAATTGATTGGACTGTAAGACTGTATCAAATGTAAGTCGCACTGGATAAATAAGACTTGGTTCAGGCGATCACCTAATCAGTACCTCGTTAATTAGAATGATTACGCAGAATGCATTGATATTCATCAGATACAGGAATGGAATTTTTCCAGACCTGTAATCTGATCCATCGTAGCTGTCATGACACTAGAGTCTGTTCCCCTTGAAACTTGAAATCATTTTCAGCTTGTGTCCAAAGCAGTCGCAATTCACATCCACTTTTTAGTCTCCTGGTAAGTCTGTTAAACCACTCAATTTAAAGCCCCAAGACCTTTTTATATCCCAAGCATGCTTTTAGTTTAAATTCAGTTATGCCACAGTTACTGAAATCTTTATCAGTAAACTCACATTCATACAAAAGAGATTAGCTGTCATTAACGGTTTAACATGGCCGATGTCTGACAAAATTAATGAATACAATTTAAGGTAAGACCAGAATTTTGATGTAAAATTCAAACAGGCAGCAGTAGAACTGCTTTGCTGACTTTATAGCTGAGAGGGTGATCGTTTGCAGTGAAGCAGAACAGATATCAAATGTAGGATGCACTAGTTTTATAAGAATATTCATGACTATAAATTGCTTGACTATAAAAAGATGTAGTGAGGTGGATGCCTTCACTCAGGAGGCTTGATCACAGTTGCCAAGTCTACTTGTTATAAGCAACTTTGGGCTTATTTATCTCTAAAATTGCTTACAAATATTAGTAGGGAAAAGCGAAAGTGCTAGTTTGTCCTGTTGCACATTCTGGTCACAACCCTGTCCCCTCCTCCCCTCCCTCATACAAATCAAAACTGCACCACTGATGGTCCATTCAGTGATTCACCATTTTCAATGCTGTTTCTGTTCAAGTCACATATTTGCTTTAATTTTCTTTGATCAATTTATGCATTCCTTATTCCTATTCATTAAGTCAGAAAAATAGATATTTTATGAGCTTTATTAAACATATACGATCAGATATACAGTATGTGCAAGCTCTATCTGCATTTATACATAATTAGAGTTACAGTTGTGCTCATAAGTTTACATACCATGGCAGAATTTGTTTTCCAGAGAATATGAATGATAATATTAAACTGTTGCGTAATTCATGGTTAGTGGTTGGATGAAGCCATTTATTATCGAGCAATTGTGTTTGCCCTTTTGAAATCATAATGACTACCAGAAACTACCCAAATCACCCTGATCAGAAGTTTACATACCCTGGTTCTTAATACCATGTATTGCCTCCTTTAACATCAATGACATCTTGAAGTCTTTTGTGCTAGTAGTGGATGAGGACCTTAATTTTCTCAGAGGGTAAAGCTGCCCATTCTTCTTGGCAAAATGCCTCCAGTTCCTGTAAATTCTTGGGCCGTCTTGCATGAACTGCACGTTTGAGATGTCCCCAAAGTGGCTCAATGATATTGAGGTCAGGAGACTGAGATGGCCACTCTAGAACCTTCACTTTTTTCTCTTGTAGCCAATGACAATTAAATTCTTTAAAAATCCTACAGTGGGATTTCCTGGATTTTGTTTTCTCATTTTGTCTCTCATAGTTGAAGTGTATCTATGATGAAAATTACAGACCTATCTCATCTTTCTAAGTAGGAGAACTTACACAATCAGTGGCTGACTAAATACTTTTTTGCCCCACAACCAGAAGCATGCTGTCAGAGCACCAGCAGCATCTCCAGTGACCACCAGCGGCAAATCTGCCCTGCATGGTCTTAGTATTAACAGGCACCACCTGGCTGAAGCTTTATTTAAACTGTCCCGAAGTCAGCGAAGGCTCGGGATCATTATGTTTGTGATGCTTTCAGTGAATGGTACAGTTTGTGTGTGTAAGTGTCTGTGAAAAAATAAAAGATAGGAAAGAAAGCCAGATATATGTATGCAATCTAAAGAGAACAGAAGGAAAGAAAGCAGAAGGTGTCTAGAGAGTCTGACAGAGTGAAACTGAACACTGAAAAGACGGAGTTTAAAGGACCAAAGTAGGGGAGCAGATTGAAAGGGAAAGATGTCAGAGGAACTAAGGTTACAGCGGCTAAGAAGTGAACCCAGAAGAGATCATAAAAGGATAGAACAATGCTTGAAGTCAGTCCTAAAGAAAGAGATAGAGCTAACCTGAAGAGAGTTAAATATTTATTTATGTTTTGAACTAAAGAGAGTTCAAATAAGTACGGACATTAAAAGCTGAAGTGAATATGTCAACTGGTCGTGGTCCGAACACCATATTATATACTGTACTTAACAATCCTATATGGGATGCTGTAGTGTATCGGTATTGACTAAATAGCAAATATACTGCAGTGTTTCCCATACATTTATTTCATATCAACATATTGATTTTCTATTTTTCACTATTAAAAATGGGTTAAATCTTATCTCACTGTAAGGCCGTCACACAAACACACGCACATGCACACTCATTTTTGGAATGAGAAATTTGTATACAAGTCATGTGACACAGCAACGTATTTCATGTTGTACTTACAACGCTTGTCAGAAACAGAAAAGCACATTTTACCCGTTGCAAACAAGCGGTTTCTGTTCCTCCCCTCAGCTTACTGTCACAAATAGAAACTAATCCGCAACTATTTCATGATCCATGCACTTTTCTCACGTTGTGGAGCTGCTCATCATCATGATCTCGGTGTACACAATGAGTGTACCTAATAAAATGATCAATGAATATAAGTCTATATTCATAGTATAATCTCTCTGTCTCGTATTGTTATTGTTATTTTTTTTACATACCCAGCTTGTTTTTTAAATTCCAATTAAATCAGATTATTAGTGAGCGTTTGAATGCAGCTGATGACAAGCAGCAACACAAGTCATTTTTACAGAGCACAGAACAGTTTAGCTGCTCTTTGTCTCAATCCTTAATTAAATTCCCAAATCCTGCTGGTTTACTGCTGCCTGCATTAGTGAGAGATGACAGCAGTGATCCAGGTAATGCTGAATATGAATTGTTTAAGCCTCGAGGATTAAGCTCTTTATATCCTCTTTTCAGTAAAACAAAGAAATCATTTGGGGTAGCAGTTCACTTGACCCTGTGATATTATACTGACCATGTCAGCTGTGTAACAGTTATAACAGTTATTAATAATCCTTCTATCAGGTACTACGTTAAAACTCACTAATTGTGCTCTATTTGTCCTAAGTGTTATCAAACATGCTCACTGAGAATCCCACCGTACTAACAAGGTGTACCTAATAACCTGACCTATGGGTGTATGATGCTTATGTTAAGACAGTCATCACGAAGCGCCGTAACATCAGCCAAAACACAACATATAAAAAAGCTAAACATTAACGTGGCTTAAGCTGTCCTGGCATCAAAAGTAATAATGGAATAATGGGAAATTCTAAAGGGTTCACATCTTTCAAGCACCACTGTATATAAATATATATACATATAGGAAAATGATCCAATATTCCATATTAGTGCGTATTTAAAGAATAGAGATCTATCAAAGTCTGCTCTTCACAACATGTTTGTGGAAGTGTATCACGGCACGGACAAAGGAGATTTCTGAGGACCTCAGAAAGAGAGTTGTTGATGCTCATCAGGCTGGGAAAGGTTACAAAACCATCTCTAAAGAGTTTGGACTCAATCAATCCACAGTCAGACAGATTGTGTACAAATGGAGGAAATTCAAGACCATTGTTACCCTCCCCAGGAGTGGTTGACCAACAAAGATCACTCCAAGAGCAAGGAGTAATAGTTGGCGAGGTCACAAAGGGACCCCAGGGTAACTTCTAAGCAACTGAAGGCCTCTCTCACATTGGCTAATGTTAATGTTCATGAGTCCACCATCAGAAGAACACTGAACAACAATGGTGTGCATGGCAGGGTTGCAAGGATGAAGCCACTGCTCTCCAAAAAGAACATTGCTGCACATCTGCAGTTTGCTAAAGATCACGTGGACAAGCCAGAAGGCCATTGGAAGAATGTTTTGTGGACGGATGAGACCAAAATAGAACTTTTTGGTTTAAAAGAAAAGCGTTATGTTTGGAGAAAGGAAAACACTGCATTCCAGTATAAGAACCTTATCCCACCTGTGAAATATGGTGGTGGTAGTATCATGGTTTGGGCCTGTTTTGCTGCATATGGGCCAGAATGGCTTGCCGTCATTGGTGGAACAATGAATTCTGAATTATATCAGAGAATTCTAAAGGAAAATGTCAGGACAATGGATTATTATTTGAAGGCTCTACCTTTGCTCTTCCAGTGCTGGTCTGAGGCGTATCCGAGGTGGCCTGCACATTTGCGATTAAACTCGGCCATGAGGGAGCGGTAGGGGTTCCTGATCAGCAGGATAGCTGAGTCATACATCTCTATGTCCCGCTTTCCGCTCTCATGTGTCTTGACACAGATGGTCCGTCCACTTTTCCAGTAATCCTTCTCGCCCTTGAAGCCTGCACAGACGGAGGAAATGGAATGGAATCTTGGGGTGTTATGCCAGCAAGATGTGGGTAATATTAATTGCTACTTCTCAGACTGAACACACACACACACACACACACACACACACACACACACACACACACACAGATCAAGAATGCGGCACAAATGCTGAGTAATGACTCCTCTCCTTCATCACCCAGATTAATACCAGGCTAGTGATAGATACGACTTTCAACCTAAGTAACAATCTTTGATGAAAATGTATGACTTGTGTCTTACATTTTTTAGATGGCCTAGCGTTTCTGAAACAAGACTAAAGTTTAGCATTTTCACAGTACAGTACCACTTTATTTAGATCAGTCAGGGTTGCGGTGGGTCCAAGACTATCCTAAAACACTTGCTACAAGATGGTGATACACCCAATAAAGGGAATATTTTTCAACGTACCTAAGAATAAGCTATCATTTCAGTTTATTGGGCCGAAACTACAATAGCTCGGTAAATACTAGCTCATCTCATGTCTGAACAAATAGCTGAAATGTTGCCTGGCAAAACAGCCTGATTCCCACAGTATACGAATAAGACGCTTTTTCAAATGTACTTGTTAAGTAAGTCTTAATAATTACTTGGAAAGCTGGCCAAAGATTAAAACTCTTAATATATATACAAAACCATCTTTTATAGCATACTTTCTGCTGGTACATTTACATTTACTGCATTTAGTAAACGCCCTTATCCAGAGCGACTTACAGTTGAAACAATCTTACAATAAGGGTCTTGCTCAAGGACCCAACAGTGGTAGCTTGGCAGAGGTGGGATTTGAACCCTGAACCTTCTGGTCCATAGTCCAGTACCTTAACCACTAGGCTACCACAGGTCCTACTGGTACCTCAGCTGTTTCAAACCCTAAACCCTAAATTTGAACTTGTGTAAAACAATACCTTTGTGTTTTTAACTATTGATTTTTTTTAAAAGACCCTTCTGATTTTTTTAGTTGAATTAAAAAAAAAAATAAAAATCACTGACCCATGTTTCCATGTCAGTACAGAAACTCAAAGTGATTCAGTCCATAGTCAAGCTATTATAGCCACAGCCCTGCATTTTAGAGTAGTGAGACTGCACCCCTGTTTCCTCATGGCCACATGATGAGCAGTTAAATGGCACTTATTTGAAAATCAATGAAAGTCAGAGTATTATAGAGATGCACCAATTGCAATTTTCTTGGCCGATTCCGTTTTTTTAACATATGTCTAAGAATTATAAATGACAGCATACAGATACTTTTTGTTGGTGTATATTAACCAATTAAATGAAATTCACTAGACAAAATTTGAAATATATTGGATTCATACTGTCTGCAATGAAATAACATTTAAAGTAAATTTAAGACACACTGCATTTTTTATTATTTGCATTTTACACGCCGTCACTGCCACATACACATCCCAACTTTTTCTGATTTGGAATTGTACAGTGAGTGTGTTTACATACATTTAATAATCCGATAACTTCAGAAAATCTGATTTTGTCAGTAATCTGATCAACGAGTTTACATGCACTTGAGTAATCAGTAATCAGTCCAGGTTTACATGACCCGGACAATAATTGGATTTCGACTTCGCAACCAGTCAATAATCTCACAGAAGATGTGACTTAAACTTCAAGCTTTAATGTTAAATAATCAAATTCTTAATTTTCTTAAGTATATACTGCATTTCAGAGTTTACACAAAGTGTTTGACAGCCGCTTAGCGGGAGCTGCGTTTAATTCTGGAGTTGCCAGATAGAATCCCACAACAGGTCTATGGAAATAAGCCCAAATAAAGTTAAATATAGAATAAGTGGACCTGGCAACTTTGTTTTTCCCATATCCCTATATGGGCAGACTGAGAAAACCGGTTGAAATTGGGTTACTGGTATACATACACTGAGAAATCTGATTACTGGATTAAAATCCAGCTCTCTTTATCAGATTTCTTATACTGATTTCTAGATCAGAGTATGTTGTATATGTGACTACTTGATTAATCAGATAACTGCGGAATTGCAGCAATGTTCAGAGTCTAAAGTGCATGTAAACGCACTCATTTACTTCCATATCAACACCTAGTCAAAAATGTATGCAGTTCATCCACTTACTAGTATGTTGTATGGAGGTTGGAGAAAACAAATGCATACTGGCGGAGAACATGCTGCCTGAACATGGCACAAAGTAGTAAACAGAGGTGAAGACTGAACAGCTGTGACTCCAACACTTTATCCTCTTCCTCTGTTCTGCTCTAGTAATTTGTCAATAAGCATAATTTTGGAGCTGTTCTGCTACCTGTAGGTAACAGTGACAACATTTCTCCCATGCTCCCTGAACTAGCATAATCACCACAGTGTTCAACCCACTCAAACTCAAAAACAAATACAAAAAGGTCAAGTATGTTTACCTCTATTATAAAGGGTGCCATCAAAGTAGTAGCTGCCGGTGTAATATCCAGTAGCCAGTTCAATCAGGTGCCGCACCCAGGTGTTGCCTGCTCCAGGGAAACTGGAAAGTGCCACAAGTTGTTTTGATTTTTCAGGCAGGAATCTTTTCTCAGTACATCTGGAATCTAAACAGGGGGAGTAAAGTTTTATCAGTCTTATATACAAGAAGGTCTTAACTGCAATTTGTTTCAGACGGCTTGTCGAGAACTGAAAACGATGAGTAGCAAGTACATTTTTCCCATAAGTAATAATGCAAATTGAATTAGTCTGTTCCAGACTCCCAGAAAATCCACACTGTATAAGGCATTATATGCATTAATGGAGTTGTATTGTATTGTATTGTATTGTATTGTATATGCTCTGACAAATCCATCATAAGTTAAATGTAAGATGAACCAAAGAGTTTAATATAGTACATACTGTATCATAGCAAAGCCAAACTATTTGTTTAAAACACTTACATTAACCTACAGTTGGCCAAAATCATTAACACAAAGCTTATTATTTAAAGTGTTGAAAATCTCTTGTAATTTAATGAGTAGTGGATTGAACGTGAAAAATAAAAGCAAAACACTTACTCTATCGCTAAACTCAGGGCGCTAGCTGCTAATGCTAACTGCTCAGCCTGAAAGTGATCCCGAGGACTCCTTTTCAGTTAGCTGTAATCATCAACCAGTTTAGGTTCCAGAGACTTATTTGCACTAAGAATACAGTACTATAGATGTAAAAATAAGTAAACACAGCACAGATCTTCACTTGGAAAGAACTATTGTGATACTGAATCCCTGTGTACTGAATCATGAATCATGAATCGTGAATCAATTTTAGATGGAACAAGTCACGTGGCTCGACTCATACAAGTTTAAGTAACAAATGACAAGAGACAACAACAAGACACATTTTTCTAGTTAAAATACATAAATTTGAGGAGTTCCGAAAGTGGTCGAGAACAGGGGTACCACTGTACATTGTTTTTTTTATTTTTCATTGATGTTTTACATATTTTATAAAAATCCAATATGCCTTATTACACACTGGCCAAGACTTTCCAATTCTATGCACATCATAATCGTATTTAATTTCAAATCTGATAAAATGTTGTCTGGTATTTAAGTAACTGTAAAAAACAAACAAACAAACAACAATATGTGGCATATTTGACCTAATAAATACAAAAACACATATGAAGGCGATAATGAGTGTAACACCGACAGACACCTCTCTGCACACTCCTCCTCAGCCCAGCTCTGATTCACCCACTTATTAACACCCGCACCTCTCCCTACCACTGGTCATTAGTATCACAACACTCACATCTTTTCAACTTCAGCTCTTCCATATTCACACTATGAAGTGTCTTGTTTAGTTTAAAATTCTGAGCATTCTGTTACTTGCACTTATTGCCTTAGAGCTTAGATACTCATCCTTGTCTCGCCCACTTCTGCCTCATGCCTTTCTGACTCATCTCCTGGTCTGCTGAATTGGACCAACCTTGACCTGCCACTGCTTCCTGTTTAGGTATGTCTGTCCGTGTTTATTAATAAAAAATTCTCTTTGGATCTGATTTCCTGTGTTCGCCTCTGCTTCTTGGTTAGTGTGAAATGTAGGTCATATGGACGAGGACTAGCTGAAACTTGTCATTGAGAACTCTACAATCACTGTTGTCTAGCCTTGGATAGTGAAATGTACACCAAAGATTATAGTCTGGACAAATATCTCAAGACACCATATTGTCAGGATCCGAATTCAGTGAAGCAGAACCATGTGGCCATTACAGTCTTACAACACAGCATGTATTGTTTTCCAGATGGTTATATAATAGCTTAATTACCTTCTCGGGGACATCTAATATCACAGTTATTTATAATGAAAGCTACATTAATTGAACTTCAATTTTTGAGGTCAAATCATTATATCGTTTCTGCAGTGAGTCATCTGGTAGAATGGACTCGTGCTGTCTTTAGGGCAAGTGTGATTTTCCTGTGAAACTACAGACATCAGGCTAATGAGCGAATGTCAGTTTTACAATGTAGAGTGCTTTACTCTGTCAGCAAACTGCCATATAGACAAAGCAGACGGAATATAACACTGACAGAATGACCTGAGTAATGTTTTGCTAGGAAAACATGGGTCCTGGCATTCATGTAGATGTTGCTTTGATGCTTAGCATTGTTGCAGGACAAGTACACCCCTTTATGGCAATGATATTCCCCACAGGCAGTAGAATCTTTCAGCAGAATATCGCACCCTGACTCACTGCAGAAATTGTTCAGGAACCGTTATGAGGTACATGACAAAAGGTTCAAGGTATTGACTTGACCCATATCTCAGTCTGATCAATTTTCTGTAAAATGTGCTGTACAAAAAAAGTACAATTCATGGAGGTCCTACAGGACATAAAGAATCTGCTGCTAATGTCTTGGTGCCAGATATCACAGGACACCTTCAGAGGTGTTATGGAGTCCATGCCTTGACAGGTCAGAGCCTTGGACCTACACAATATTAGGCAGGTGATTTTGATGTTATGGTTGTTATATCTGTGTAATTGTATATAACAAACGTGCTGCCTGTTGCACTGCTTGCAGTGTTTTTGCATCATCATATGTAATATATAAAGTGTGGCAAAAAAGTATTTAGTCAGCCACTGATTGTGCAAGTTCTCCTACTTAGAAAGATGAGAGAGGTCTGTAATTTTCATCATAGGTACACTTCAACTATGAGAGACAAAATGAGGAAAAAATCCAGGAAATCACATTGTAGTATTTTTAAAGAATTTAATTGTAAATTATGGTAGAAAATAAGTATTTGGTCACCCACAAACAAGCAAGAGTGCTGGCTCTCACAGACGTGTAACTTCTTCTTTAAGAAGCTCTTCTGTCCTCCACTTGTTACCTGTATTAATGGCACCTGTTTGACCTCGTTATCTGTATAAAAGACACCTGTCCACAGCCTCAAACAGTCAGACTCCAAACACAACCATGGCCAAGACCAAAGAGCTTTTGAAGGATACCAGGAAGAAAATTGTAGACCTGTGCCAGGCTGGGGAAGAGTGAATCTACAATAGGCAAGCAGGTTGGTGTGAATAAATTGTAAGACATACAAAACCATTGATAATCTCCCTTGATCTGGGGCCCCACGCAAGAGCTCATCCTGTGGGGTCAAAATGATCATGAGAACGGTGAGCAAAAATCCCAGAACTACACGGAGGGACCTGATGAATGACCTGCAGAGAGCTGGGACCAAAGTAACAAAGGCCACCATCAGTAGCACACTACGCCGAGAGGGACTCACATCCTGCAGTGCCAGGTGTGTCCCCCTGCTTAAGCCAGTACATGTCCAGGCCTTTCTGAAGTTTGCCAGAGAGCATATGGATGAGCCAGAAGAGGACTGGGAGAATATCATGTGGTCAGATGAAACTTTTTGGTAAAAACTCAACTGGAGGAAGAAGAATGCTGAGTTGCATCCCAAGAACACCATACCTACTGTGTAGCACTGGCAAAACATCATGTGTTGGGGCTGTTTTTCTGCAGAGGGGACAGGACGACTGATCCGTGTTAAGGGAAGAATGAACGGGGCCATGTATCGTGAGATTTTAATCCAAAACCTCCTTCCATCAGTGAGAGCATTGAAGATGAACATTGCTGGTTCTTCCAGCATGACAATGATCCCAAACACACCGATCAGGCAACAAAGGAGTGGCTCCGTAAAAAGCATTTCAAGGTCCTGGAGTGGCCTAGCCAGTCTCCAGACCTCAGCCCCATAGAAAATGTGTGGAGGGAGTTGAAGGTCCGTGTTGCCCAGCGACAGCCCCAAAAAAATCACTGCTGTAGAGGAGATCTGCATGGAGGAATGGGCCAAAATACCAGCTACAGTGTGTGCAAACCTGGTGAAGACTTACAGGAAGCGTTTGACCTCTGTCATTGCCAACAAAGGTTATGTTACAAAGTATTGAGTTGAACTTGTGTTATTGACCGAATACTTATTTTCCACCATAATTTACAATTAAATTGTTTAAAAATCCTACAATGTGATTTCCTGGATTTTTTTCCTCATTTTGTCTCTCATAGTTGAAGTGTAGCTATGATGAAAATTACACACCTCTCTCATCTTATATGACAATGCAAAAACACTGCAAGCAGTGCAACAGGCAGCAGTATACAAGATGTTATAGTGTTATAATAACCCCTAATGTAATTCAGAGTTTGTATATGTCTGGTGAATCAGGCGTTCTGTTGATATGTCTTATAATTAAGTGGAATCTTTCTATAGAGTAAAATAATTTAAAACTCAGAAATAATAACCACTAACCACTGCACTACTGTAGTCACGCTATGCAACTCGCATACATCCTTATCTATTCCCCCAATCGAGAGGCCCATGTCCAACATGCCAACTTTTATCGCAGATTCATCTGCAGCTACAGTAGCATCACAACGATAAGAACCTCATATGGACACCACAGGCTGAGAAAGCATTTGTAGACTTAAAAAGAGCCTTTCAAATGTCATATCTGAAACTATTCAATGTATTAAGTTTCCAAGTTATCAAGTTTCTTAACTATTAAAACATAGGCAAAAGTTTGGGCAAGGCTGGTCAATTAACAAAACTTTGTACAAAATTAACAAAAATACAAAATAATAAGTAATCATAAATGACAAAAAATCAATAATTTAAGTTATAAAATATGCCATTTTCTGCTAAATTTATTTGTAGTCATTTTGTTCAGGACTGAAACATACAATTTGGTGTATGCAAAAGTTTGGACAATTTCTCAGTTGATCCACTAGTGTTTCTTAAGGTCTTATAACTTATATAACTTCTAAATGGTGCATAAATATGACATATTTAATTGTGTTCTCTGCAATGCTTGTGTTAACTTTTCCTTAATATCACATGTGTATTATTAGATATAAAGACTAATCTGGAAACTGCATGTTTCATGTGGATCTTTCTCCCACATAGGTCTTGTAAACATAGTTTCAGACATTCTGTATTTCCACACAGCATGGTTCCTACCCTGCACGGGGGTCTGGTAGACCTGCAGGAAGGAAGGGTGTGGTTTGGCAGCTGGCAGGCTGATATTGACCGGGGCACAGCTTTCTTCATCGACTGGCTCGTGGAGGGAGAAATGTGGAGTGGCGTAGCCGCAGAAACAGTCTGGTGTGCTCAGCATGGCTAAAGGAAACTCCTGATGAGAGGGAAAGACTGCATTAATATGGAGGAGAGAAAACAGTGTGGAACCTCTTTACCTGTGGCTTTCAGTAGTTCAGACTCAATCTCATGCTTTCTCACTATCCTATATTTATTTAAATGAAGATCCTTTACTGTCGTCCACTTGCAGCTATATTTGGAAGCCATTAAGTGGAAACAATTTCACTTAGTTTCTCGGTTGACAATCAATTGACCCTGCGGGCAGAGCATAGCAAGCCTTTACGCTATGATAGCAGGCTTTCTAATTACAGCGTAATAACAACACTCAGCAGATAGAGTGAGCAATTGATTACGGCGTTAATTGATTGTCTTAAGGGCCGCAATAACGTTGAAACAAGCAGCCTGTTTTCACAAAAATCTAACTTCTATGCCCAGAGAAGAGCTTCAGCATGGGGATCAGGAGAAACCAATCGATACTAATCTACCAGTGATATAAGCAGAGAGAACTGGGAGTCAGGGATCGTGTTAGAAAGGCAGACCTTGTCCATGCAGGCCTCCATGCATGTCTGAGAGGTCAGGTTGAGCTGAACAACATGGACCAGAGATGCTGCGGTAGTATTTTCTGGTCTCTTGAAGCAACCTCGATATCGTACATTCCGGTCTGTGGGCAAAAAAAGTAGCAATGGTTATTTATTTATAGTAGAATTACTTTTTTGCACTACATTAATTGCCATCAAATTTGGTTTTTAAGGGTTATTTAATTTTTATGTTTATTAGTGCTAATGGTGTACGATCATACAAGAACTATGATCCCCAAATCCTGGTGAGTGGCAATTCTCTGAGATGCATTCAGGCTTTGTGCAGGCACAGCTGGCCGTATCTGAGGGAGAGGAGTTCAGACAGGGGGATCATGCAGCTGCAACATACCAGCGATGGATGACTAGCAATATATGTCAGAGCTGGTTTTTAATATATGTCACTATGCCTTGTGAAAGCAACTTTAATCTAGATCAAGGCTGCATAGGCATTAAAAATCTCTCTTTTATGCACAAAAATATAAATCTAAAAGTGCACCTCAAAAGTGATACTATCAAATCTGTGTATAATCACCACACAATGATCAGATGTATTTCTTATGCAGCTTTCATTTAAACCAAACTATATCTGTCTACAGTCTTTTATTGCTCAAAACCTTTTATTGCACATCCACAATATAAATGGAGATTATTTAGACACATAATCATGGGGCTGCTGCAGTCTTACAGGTAGATGTTCAAAAGCAAAGCCATAGCTTAGAATCAGAAAATCAAAAGGACTGGCCAAAAAAGGCTTTTTTCTTTGAAACTCTGCCTGTAGGGCTGCAGCATTCCTGAGTTTTCTTTCGTTGCAAATGGTAGCAGTATTTCGAAAGCACTATTTAAGAAATTATCAAATGTAAAGCATCTGTACTCTCATCTGAACTCCTTTGAATAAATCTTCAGTTTGTTGGTAATCTGATGAATAGAATGGTCTTCAGTTCCCTTCAGTTCATTTAGCCCATTTTAAAACCAGAACAGCACTTTAGAAATGCCAGGGCATGGCATGCCTTGAAAGCAAAGGAAAGTCAATTTACTTGCTTTACTGAATGGAATAACGGGCTTCCGTTGGGCTGGCAAAACTATAAAGGTTTCTCTAATAACCAATTAGCATTTAAACATGATTCATTGTGGATAAGAGAGACAGTAGAAGACTGGATGCAGAAATGGGGCTCTGTAGACATATTAACATTATTAATCAAAATAATTTAAGGCAAACGTCATTTGCAATGTTAGTATTTAAGCTTTTTTTTTTAAAAACAATTTTAAATTCTTCCTTGATTAAAAAAAGTATCAATCCCATCATATACCCAATGACATTTTTTGTGATTACATTGATAAACAGAAGATAATTGTCTGATCGCTTCGAATATAGGAAGCGATCAGTCTCATCTGAATACTAACACCTGTATCTGATTTCCTTTCATCAGAAAGCAGCATTTAAGTCGGCATTTCCATTCATTCTTTGTGTGACATTGTCTTTCTTTCCTTTCATTTTTTGTGTCACTTTTTCTTAACCCCTCAGTTAGGATGCATTTGGGAAATCCACAGCTGACTGTCTCCTGTTATATAAGCAGTAATATAAGCAGTATATGTGTGATTTTAGTCATTTGATCTGGTTCTGCCCTGTGCCTTTGGTAAGTACTCTGTGCATTAGTTTAGTACTAAAACTTGTGCTTGTTTACTATAGTCAAGCATTTGTTCCTTGCCCAAATAAGTCATCACATCTTTTCCATCCTCTCTAATGAGTGTTTTTAGCTGCCATTCTAGAGTTAGTGCTCTCAGTGATTATTTCTCTAGGTTTGAGATTCACCACTTTCAGTTTTATACTCCCTTCATGCTAGAGTACGTCACATTCACAGGGCTACAATAACTAGGACTATTGATAGATATCAATGATTCTCCCATAGTTCAAATACAGTTCAATGTTTAAAGCTTTGAACCTGTAGCACAGGTTGAATACTCAATCATTCTAAGCCTTGAGTTAATATTCAACAAGACCAATACAGCAGAGCCTCACCAAGAAACAAGTTAAAGGCTCAGACTAAGGCCATATCCTGCTTAACTTCAAGAGTGTTTTGAGTGTGCAATTAAAGGAACTGCAGATTCATTAACTAGCATGTGTCAGCTCGGCTATGGGACATGCCCTGACACACAATACCCATCAGCTTCCCTCTGGAATTAACCAAACCCAGGCTTTTGTTTGCCTCTCCAAATAAATGAAGTGGCAGTGACACCTCAAACAGACTGGAACAATGTTTGAGCCTCTGAGGCCCAGAAAAGATAAAACAGCTGCACAGAATCATCAAACACTGTTTCTGAAGCTACACAGCAACAAGGAGTGGTGGGGGTTTAGCTGAGAGACTATGGGCCAACGTCTATAACAACAGGCACCATAGTGAGACAGCTGTGTGCAAGAATGGATGCAATGAACAAGCAGACTTCTTTGTAGCAATGAGACCATTAAAAGACAAGATCAGATGTTTTTTTGAAAATGTCAAGAAAGACAGACAGGCGTTTATGAGAGGGGGATGCTTTGGCGCAAACCGTTCCTCACTATAACCCTGTTTATCCTGTTACAGGTCGGGGTCAGTGGGGCTAAGGTTGTCTGGAGCCTATCCTGGTATTCACTGGATGCAAGTGGAAGATAACTCTGGATGTGACGTCGGATGCCCTTTTTCATGATCCCCTGTTCAGCCAGAAAGTACAGCCGGGACTCTAACCCAGGTCACCATGGTGGATGACTAGCAATTTGGAGCGTAATTTTGAATCATTTTTAATTTGTTAACTTGAGTTTGGTTTAGGCACTAGGCTGGTACAATGGGTTAGGCTTGCCCATCACTGCAGAGACCTGGGTTTAGGTCCTGGAGGTGCCTTTCAACCAGGTCAGGCAACACATGTCTGAGAAGGTAGATCATCCCCCAATGCTGCAACAGTGACCACCACTCAGTCTTGAGATGGACTGGCATCCCGTCCAGAGAACATTAATGTCTGTCCTGTGTTTGCTGGCATCTCTGGCAAGGGAATTGTAGGGGTAAATGTGAAAAACCAAAATCAGACCGACAAAAAAACTGGAGGTTTATTAATTCACACATAGTCAATAAGACCTTGCCGTGATGTGTTGAAGCAAACATGAACTGAGTTTTGAAAGCTAATTAATGGTAATTTGTGTGAGTCATTGAAAATAATGAATAATACCCACTATTTTGGGCATAAAATATACTGTATGTGTATGTGTGTGTGTGTGTATACATACTTCAATACTTCTGCACATTGATTGCCCATTTTGCTGGCGCTCACTTCTTTAATAGCAAAAACAGCAACTTTTATTGGAAAAAACACGAGTCAAACGATTTGCTTTAGGTTACTGAGGTTAAGGTTAGGGTTAGGGGTAGGTGTAATTTGAATTAGTTAAAATAATCATTATGCCAATGGAAGGTTGATTAGGATATCAATAATAGTGTGTGTGTGTGTGTGCGTGTGTGTGTGTGCGCATTAGAATGGTGCAGCTGCGGTTGTTGTGCTGGATCAGCTCCAGATGCACCTTGCCAGGGTCAGAGAAGCGGGACTCAAACATATGGCTACACACAGAGCTAGAACCAAACCTCAGCACTAGAAAAATCTCAGTGGGGAAGGACAACAGGAGTGTGGATGTGTGCATGTGGGGAAGAGGAGTGCTGGCAAATATCCCCACAAGGATAGAAAGAGCTGACTTTGTTATGTTGTGGAGTCATTTTGTTTTGCCGCTCCCCAAGAAAAAAAACAGATTTTTAACAAACGCTGCAACCTTTAATTGAAAACCCAAACAAGCCAAAACATTCAGGTTACTGACGTTAAGGTTGGGCTAAGTGGTGGTGTAGCAGTAATTTTATTTATATATCCATACAGCAGTACAGTAATTAGTAATATATTATTAGTAGTATTACTATTATTAAAGTATATTACTAATATAGCAGTACAGTAATCTTTTTTTGAATGGAAAGTCCCCAAAACATATGTTTATCAAAAATGGTTTTGTGTGTGTGTGTGTGTGGGTGGGTGGGTGTGTGTGTGTGGGTGGGTGTGTGTGTGGGTGGGTGTGTGTGTGGGTGGGTGTGTGGGTGGGTGTGTGTGTGGGTGGGTGTGTGTGTGGGTGGGTGTGTGTGTGGGTGGGTGTGTGGGTGGGTGTGTGTGTGGGGTGGGTGTGGTGGGGCCAATTTAGTGTTTTTTTATCTGTTCATTTGGTTTATATTTAATGTCGCCATCAGCATCAGTTTCCATTTCAGCAACACACACATGGTTACATCAAGACTAGTCATACATGTATACACTCAAGTCATTGCTAATGTACTGTAATCAATTAACCTAACATGTTTTTGGACTGTGGCAGAAACCTGGATTACCCGGAGTAAACCTACGCAGACATGGGACATGCAGACTCCACACTGAAAGGACCCAGGCTGCTCCACCCTGGGATTAAACCCAGAGCCTTTTTGCTGTGAGGTGGTGGTACTGCCCACCAAGCTGCCCAGAATTTAGTGTAATCTATTGGCCTAATGCATGTCTTTGGACTGTGGGAGGAAACCGAAGTACCCGGAGTAAACCCACGCGGACACAGGAAGGACATGCAGACCTTCTCGCTGTGAGGGAACAGTACCACCCACTGAGCCACCGTGCTGTCCGCAACTTTCATTTGAAAGCCAAAAAGGTCAAAAGATCTTCATTTGGTTACTGAGTTTAAGGCTACTGGGTGATAGGAGCACAATCCGCATTGAGAACCGTCTACACAACTTAACTTAATTTAGGGCAGGGCTGAACATTGGTTATGGAGTTGCATAGAATCCACATTCTATGCTGTGCCAGAATGCCTTTTGTGATTTATAGTTTCAAAAAGTTTATTAGTTTTCATAAGACTTTGAAAACGTCTTGACTTGAGGAATGATTTAATGCCAATCTGGCCTGTCATTGAAAGCTTTTGCCATCTGGTGATGGTGTGTATGTGATTTGAGAACTGATTCCACCACAACTTTAACCAGATGTATTTGCAGCAAATTGGTATGTGAGTGTGTGTATGTATGTCTGTGTCAAGTCAAGTTTTATTTATATAGTGCTGTTTACAATGAAGCATTGTCTCAAAGCATCTTTACAATTTTAGATTATCTTCTAAAATCTAGGGGCAACTGATCAAGCCTAGGGCGCCAGTGGCAAGGAACAACCTTGTGAGGACCAAGGCTCAAAAAGGGACCCATCCTCCTTGGGTGTGAGTGCATCTCTGTGTGTGTGTGTGTGTGTGTTACCAGCAGGTACTCACATCTTCTCTGGCCAAGAAGGACTTCCTCCACTTTGTAGATGGACAGGCGACCCACACCCCCACACATGAAGCCTTTCTCTCCCTTACAGTCCAGATTACACTCTGCCTCCCTCACCCGAGCGCTGGTGATGCGGTTGCCACAGTAACACTCGGACCCATACTCCAGGCCAGCATATTGATACCCGCTGTGAGAATGAACAGCAGCCAAATGAGATTATGTTCAGTAATGGAACAGGCCAGAAGTGAAATTTACACAATATCCCCCTAACCCAGAATGTAGCTGACCAGACAAGACCTTGTGGATGTTTTAGGTTTGCTTGTTTAGTTTTGTACTGCACGAATGTGTCTAATAATGCTTACAGCCATCATTTTAGCTTCCCGCAATCTCATATGAATAAATACTATTGCAGCATCTGTACAAACAATGTGCATAAATAAAACATAATATGTCTATGTAAGTATAAACATTAGATGAAATGACAAACTTATAAATCCATCTTGAGCATTTCACAGCAGCATTACTGTTGGTGTGTTGGTGTGAAATTAGAATCAGGTGTTTTCAATCAATGGGATGACAATCAGGTGTGAGTGGGCACCCTGTTTTATTTAATGAACAGGGTTCTATCAAAGTCTGTTCTTCACAACACATGTTTGTGGAAGTGTATCATGGCATGAAGAAAGCAGATTTCTGAGAACCTCAGAAAATGGAGGAAATTCAAGACCATTGTTACCCTCCCCAGGAGTGGTCGACCAACAAAGATCACTCCAAGAGCAAGACGTGTAATAGTTGGCGAGGTCACAAAGGACCCCAGAGTAACTTCTGAGCAACTGAAGGCCTCTCTCACATTGGCTAATGCTAATGTTCATGAGTCCACCATCAGAATAACACTGAACAACAATGGTGTGCATGGCAGGGTTGCAAGGAAAAAGCCACTGCTTCCAAAAAAGAACATTGCTGCTCGTCTGCAGTTTGCTAAAGATCACGTGGACAAGCCAGAAGGCTAATGGAAGAATGTTTAGTGGACGGATGAGCCCAAAATAGAACTTTTTGGTTAAAAAAAAAAAAAAACGTTATGTTTGGAGAAAGGAAAACACTGCATTCCAGCATAAGAACCTTATCCCATTTGTGAAACATGGTGGTGGTAGTATCATGGTTCGGGCCTGTTTTGCTGCATCTGGGCCTGGACAGCTTGCCATCATTGATGGAACAATGAATTCTGAATTATATCAGAGAGTTCTAAAGGAAAATGTCAGGACATCTGTCCATGAGCTGAATCTCAAGAGAAGGTGGGTCATGCAGCAAGACAATGGCCTTAAGCACACAAGTCGTTCTACCAAAGAATGGTTAAAGAATAAAGGTAATGTTTTGGAATGGCCAAGTCAAAGTTCTGACCTTAATTCAATTGAAATGTTGTGGAAAGACCTGAAGCGAGCAGCTAATGTGAGGAAACCCACCAACATCCCAGAGCTGAAGCTGTTCTGTACGGAGGAATGGGCTAACATTCCTCCAAGCCGATGTGCAGGACTGATCAACAGTTACAGGAAACGTTTAGTTGCAGGTATTGCTGCACAGGGGGGGGTCACACCAGGTACTGAAAGCAAAGGTTCACATACTTTTGTCACTCACTAATATGTAATATTGAATCATTTTAGTCAATAAAAAAATGACCAAGTATAATATTTTTGTCTCATTTGTTTAACTGGGTTCTCTTTATCTACGTTTAGGACTGTCAAGCACCACTGTATATACCAGCTTAAAACACTCACAATGTGCTTTGCTACTACACTAGTGCTGTACTAAAATAAAGTCTTACAACAGGGGCATATTAAATATAATCTGCTAACTTGGTTCTTAGACATATAGGCATGTTAATAATAATAATAATAATAATAATAATAATAATAATAGTAATAATAATATTATTATTACTATTATTGTGCCCTGTGATGGATGGGTTCCCTGTCCAGGATTGGCATCGCTCAGATTTCCACCCTATAAATAAACACAGCAGCCTAGTAAACGGCTATCGAAGACTTTGTGGAGCCTCTGCAAAACAATATATACTCAAGAAAATGAAGAATTTGATTATTTAATATAAAAAAATGTAATTTCATGTCACATCTTTCTGCGAGATTATTGGCTGGATGCAAAGTAGAAATCCGATTATTACCTGAGTCATGTCAACCCAGAAGTTTCCCATTATCTGATTGCTCAAGTGCATGTTTACTCCTTGATCGGATTACTGACAAAATCTGATGTTCTCCAGTTATTGGATTATTAAGTGCATGTAAACACACTCATTGTTATGAGCGCTCCTGGAAGTGTAGAGTTTTCAAATCATACATCTACATCTCTCTCCTGCACTTGCTGGTTAGAGGCAGTGGTGCAGTGCTGACCTGAACTGTGTGCTTCTTCTATTTTGAAGAACAAGCACAGCACTCCAATGGTGTGACGTCACGTGCCACTTTAAACACTCTGTATCATTTACTAGATAGGTAGATGCACAGATAGATGGATGGATGGATGGATAGATAGACCAACATCAGTGCCTGAGACAGGAGCTAATACAACTATCAAGCAGCTCTCAGGGAGCCCAATGTACACCAGCTTCACATGACTAATTTACTTTATACAGTATTATAGTTTGTTGATTTCTTTTGTAGATGATTACCTAAAATCTGGACCTTCAGATGTTGGTTGGTGATTCGTTGAAGGAATCAAAGGGGGAAGTAAATTGTAAAATACTTATATACTTTAACATACTGCAAAACCTCTTGGCCACTTTTACCATTTTCAGACTGGAAGGCACCATAAGAACAGATTACTGAGTCACCTCTGGCCAAATGAGACAAAACATAAACTGAACAGGGAGTGAGTTTGAAAACAACACTCTACAGACTTGATGTTGTGTCTAACAAATAGAACACACTGCAACATATTAGAAGATAAACGTGGAAGAACTCAGCCAGAAATGAACACTTTTCTGGGGGTCTATCTCATTCTTGTTTTCTTTTCTGAAGGCACGGTAGCATTTCCCCTTTTTTACCTTCCTTCCAACCATGTTGTACATGATCATATTTGGGACGATCTCCTGTTAACACCTGTCCTGTTTTTATATATACGCTCTGATTTAGAATTATTTCTACTGACTCTGTGCCAGCGTGTTTCATTGATTCAAGAATTTTCTATCCAAACCCCAATGTTTATTCACTTTGGGGGAAAACATTAATAATAAAAAGATTTTGACATGGCCCCCTTTAAAAATGGCAAGCTACACCTTAGCACTTGCATCCTAGCTCATTGTAAATCCCTTCTCTCTAACCCAGACAGACTTGGGATGCAGTGCTAGAGCTCAGACTCTCTTCCTGGAAGCCATGGTTTGCCTGGAAGGCATACACTTGGTTATTAGCCAGCTAGCTGTACTAAACATCTGCCTCGTTCCTCTGGCAAGGAGTACTGGGCACACTCTCTCTGTACTGGCAGCTGTCTGCCGGGTGGCACCTGACAAGCCAAATACATCCCCGGGCAACCTGTGCACACATCAGCAACCCATCGTACCAACCTCGAGTTCCATAACGTACATCTGTGACTCCGATATGCAAAGAGCCGACCCTCAGCTGCTGCAGAAAAACTCAGGTGGCATTAGACTGAGCAGCTCCTCTACTGATCACCCCATTCGATAAGTGGCATCGACCGTTGCTATGGCGATGTAAACTGAGCCTCTTCTGGCCTTATTTCTGCAAATTAAGTGCTCAAAGCCAGCCGCTAAGCTCAATTTTACCTGCGGAAAGAGATGAAGCTCTTCTGCTGCAGCTCCTCTCTCTAAAGGCACTCTGCATTCTCGGCAGATCATTTTAGAGTGGTCTATATCAACTCATTGGGGTCCATTATCATCTTTTATAACTTAAAATGAGCAATGTAGGTGATCAATTAGTATTAAGCAGTGGTTGGGGGTCCAGCACTGAAACAGTGACCCCTACCCAGTCCTGCAATGAACTTTTGTCACATCTGGGCCATGCTTACTCCTGCTCCACCTTCTCATGCCATACTTCCCACCAGGAAAAAAGTAGGGTTAAAACGTGAAAAAAAAGACTGGTATTGCCTATATTTCTTATCAAAAATATGTAAACAAATGGTGGATTGTGCCTAATGGCCTTTCCAGACAGTAGGTACAAGTGTAATACAGCTTTATAATGCTCGAGTGTTTCTTATTTGATTGGATGTCAGGAAACGTATTGATAATGTATTCTAAGTTTGCTTTTAATAAAAATTAAAGGTAACTCAAGTAAGCCAAAGTCAGTATACTAAAATAACTGAAGGTAGTGTTGGAACGGTCTGTATCATCCTCTCGTTACGCCCCATTAATGCCTGACTCTTCAGCACTGAATGTAGGCAGGTGCATCATACATATTGCTTATGCTTGCATAAAACTCAGCATGTTTAGTTTAACAAGGACACAAAGTGGCACTGATGCAAACCACCACACCTGTGCAAATCTCCATAAGCCAACTGAAATACATGGGTCTGCGCTAAAGACAAAGAAAAAAAAGTTATACTGTAGATATTATTTTATATCTATATATAAGTTTGTGCACAGCAACAGCAAATCACAAGTAGTGTTTGTGTATAAATCACATACAAGCCACATTTACATTTAGTCATTTAGCAGACGCCCTTATCCAGAGTGACTTACAACTGACACAATCTTGCAGTCCAAGCAATTGTGGGTTAAGGACCTCACAGTGGTAGCTTGGCAGAGGTGGGATTTGAACCTGGACCTTCTGGTCCAGCGTCCAAGAAGTGAACCGCTAGCCTAAACATTACACATACAGTGGGGCAAAAAAGTATTAAGTCAGCTACTAATTAAAAAATTCCAGGAAATCACATTGTAGGATTTTTAAAGAATTTAACTGTAAATCATGGTGGAAAATAAGTATTTGGTCACCCACAAACAGGCAAGATTTCTGCCTCTCACAGACCTGTAACTTCTTCTTTAAGAAGCTCTTCTGTCTTCCACTGTATTAATGGCACCTGTTTGACCTCGTTATCTGTATAAAAGACACCTGTCCACAGCCTCAAATAGTCAGACTCCAAACTCAACCATGGCCAAGACCAAAGAGCTGTTGAAGGACACCAGGAAGAAAATTGTAGACCTGCACCAGGCTGGGAAGAGTGAATCTACAATAGGCAAGCAGGTTGGTGTGAATAAATGTGGGAGCAATTGTAAGACATACAAGATCATTGATAATCTCCCTTGATCTGGGGCTCCATGCAAAATCTGATCCTGTGGGGTCAAAATGATCATGAGAATGGAGGGCAAAAATCCCAGAACTACATGGAAGGACCTGATGAATGACCTGCAGAGAGCTGGGACCAACGTAACAAGGCTACCATCAGCAACACATTACGCCAAGAGAGACTCAGATCCTGCAGTGCCAGGCGTGTCCCCCTGCTTAAGCCAGTACATGTCCAGGCCCATCTGAAGTTTGCCAGAGAGCATATGGATGATCCAGAAGAGGATTGGGAGCATATCATGTGGTCAGATGAAACCAAAATAGAACTTTTTGGTAAAAGAAAGCCAGTCTAGCCAGCCTAGCCAGTCTCCAGACCTCAACCCCATAGAAAATGTGTGGAGGGAGTTGAAAGTCCATCTTGCCCCAAAACATCACTGCCCTAGAGGAGATCTGCATGGAGGAATGGGCTAAAATACCAGCTACAATTTGTGCAAACCTTGTGAAGACTTACAGGAAACGTTTGACTTCTGTCATTGCCAACAAAGGTTATGTTACAAAGTATTGAGTTGAACCAAATTCATTGACCAAATACTTATTTTCCACTATAATTCCAATTAAATAAATCCAATAAAATTCTTAAAAAATCCTACAACATGATTTCCTGGATTTTTTTTCTTATTTTGTCTCTCATAGTTTAGTCATAGTCATAGTCTCATAGAACTTGCACAATCAGTGGCTGACTAAATACTTTTTTGCCCCACTGTATGTATAATGTATTGATAATGTATTGACAGTTCATACTCAGTTGTACAGTTTTGTGACCGGTTCCAAACTCCAAACTCTCCCCCAAGACCCTGACCAAGACAAGTGGAATTAAAATGAGATGCTTTGCTTTGCTTTCCTTGTACATATTCGCTTTTAGTTGTTTTTTTTTCCACATTTTAACACCCCCACACACATTGGACCAATTTCTCACTTTAATAGAAAGGATTATAAAACTCCTTCCAAAATGAACTCCAGCCAAGAGTGTGGCAAAATATGTTGGTTGTTCCCAGTCAACTGTGTAAAATTTGTTGCAAGTATTAACAACATGGAATACTTGCAACAAACTGCTGGTGAGTTGGATGAAGATCTATAGGCCCAGCTGCAACATCTGTGGGCAAATGCAGTCCAATGCCAATCTCATCTTGTATCCAGGCTAGAGGTGGCCTAACAGGGTAACTAGAGCCTGCTATCAGTTGTACAGTTTTCCCCAATAAACGTATCGTTTCACTCTAATATTGTAATCACTTACATATATCATTGTTACATCACACATACAAAGTTTCATTCAACTCCCACAACATTAAACATGGCTTCAGGTTTCTAAAGTGTACTTTTAAACCTCAACAGTAAAACCGTGGTTCGAAACCATGAACAATAAAACAATTCGGATGCCATTTGCACTAGGTAAAAATACATTTGCAACAGAATTCCTGATTTTACATATAAAATGTGGTATTGACTTTCGTCACGGTCTGTGCTATTCTTAAATCACGTAATTTAGGTGACATTTTGGCTCCATATTTTGGCACCTTTTTAAAACAATAACTTAGTGACTACACCACAATTCTTGGTTCGTCCTGAGGTTTGTACTGTGTGTTATGACTCATCTACCAAATGCGTAAATTACCAAAGTCATCTATACTTGCTGGGTGAATGATCCAGATTTTATTGATTTCCATGCTGGAAGCAAGCCCAATTGTGGAAAAAAGTCAACCAAAAATCCAAATGCAAATAGGAGTTTCCAGTTAACTGCTTAAATTCGTTTATGATAGCGTAAGATTGCTCGGGCTCAGAACGTTTAAGTGCAATGCTTAATGTGAGTACACCTTAAATGTGCTGCTCATACAAAAAGATGGGAAAAAGATTTCTAGAGATGCATTGATACCAATAATGGTTTTAGCCTGACACTGTGCTCCTGGACTCATACTCATAAAAAGGTCTGCTACCAACAGCCAATACCACATACATGTGAAAGCAGTCTAATGTAGGCTGCAGAGTCTGTTCTGAGTCTCCCATTAACTTCACCTTGCAGTAGATCTACAGCAGGTGTATTTTAGGAAATCCTCAAGGCTTTGGTGATGTGAGAAGTGTTTGAGAATGTTGTGACAGTCAGAAAAACTTCGCACTGTTATATATTCCTGTTTAGAGGATGTTAAACTATAGTTCAGTCAGCCAGTGGAACTGCATGTTTAATGAAGCCTCTATCTGAATCAGAACATGAGGTCATGGGCAGTCTTAGTGTGGGAATCAAGAAGCTCTTAAATTTTTGACACTCTTTGAATAATTTACTCAATAAGTGAGCTGTTGGGATGCATTATGCCTCATGAATCCCACTGTATATAGACTGCTCGAAAGAAGCAGATGAGGAGTCTGGAATCTAAACCACAGAATGTATTTTAATTACATCTGTACTAGAACTGTAAAACCCTGCTATCCTCCATTACATTCTAACCAGAGCCAAGGCATGTAAGCTGTAAGTCTTCACCAGGTTTGCACACACTGTAGCTGGTATGTTGGCCCATTCCTCCATGCAGATCTCCTCTAGAGTAGTGATGTTTTGGGGCTGTCGCTGGGCAACACAGACTTTCAACTCCCTCCACAAATTTTCTATGCTGTTGAGGTCTGGAGACTGGCTTGGCCACTGCAGGACCTTGAAATGCTTTTTACGGAGCGGTGTGTTTGGGATCATTGTCATGACCCAGCCACATTCCATCTTCAATGCTCTCAGTGATGGGAGAAGGTTTTGGCTTAAAATCTCACAATACATGGCCCCATTTATTCTTCCCTGAACACGGATCAGTTGTCCTGTCCCCTCTGCAGAAAAACAGCCCCAAAGCATGATGTTTCCACCTCTATGCTTCACACTTGGTATCGTGTTCTTGGGATGCAACTCAGCATCATTCTTCCTCCAAACATAACGAGTTGAGTTTTTACCAAAAAGTTCTGTTTTGGTTTCATCTGACCACATGATATTCCACATGATCATCCATAAGCTCTCTGGTAAACTTCAGACGGGCCTGGACATGTACTGGCTTAAGCAGGGGGACACGCCTCTCGGTGTAGTGTGTTACTGATGGCAGCCTTTGTTACTTTGGTCCCAGCTCTCTGCAGGTCATTCATCAGGTCCCTCCGTGTAGTTCTGGGATTTTTGCTCACTGTTCTCATGATCATTTTGACCCCACAGGATTAGATCTTGCATGGAGCCCTAGACCAAGGGAGATTATCAATGGTCTTCCATTTCCTTACAATTGCTCCCACAGTTGATTTATTCACACCAACCTGCTTGCCTATTGTAGATTCACTCTTCCCAGATAAACAAAGGTATATCTAATCTAAAAGTGGCCTAAGACTTTTGCACAGTACTGAACGTGGCTCAAAAATGTTAATTAATTATTTCAGTCTTTGCTATGGTCTGGTAGTCAGTCCTATCTAAGACAGGGAATGAATCATCATCTTGCCAGTACAAGAGTGGGACCATCAACGATGGAAATGGAGACTGCCAGTGAAAAGAAGAGATTTTGTTGAAGAGAAGAAGAGAAGTTGTGCTGAAGCACTCACTGGCCCATGTCACTCCTTTTGTGTGCACAATAGGGTGACCGTCCCACTAAACAGTAAAACAGTAAAACACCCACTAAAACAGTACTCTGGTGAGGAAAAAAAAATCTGGACTTTATTTATGGTATGGTCAAAGCATTTATGAAAGAATTCAGCAAAAAAATACTCAGCTGTGCATTATGGTATTTTCCAGCTATTTCTCTGCTGTTTTTCATTATTTTTACATCTACAGTATTGTAATCTTAGTGCAAATAAGTCTCCATGGGTCCTAAAAAGGTTAGTTTATAAGAGCCAACTGAAAGCAAAACAGGAATTGAATGCTCAAGGAAACAAACTGCAGTTAGCTTAGCGTCTATGAAAGTGTCCGTCGTTGATCAATAGCGTAAGTAAGCAAAATGCTTTTACTTTTCACTTTCAATCCATCACTCACTAAATTACATGAGATTTTTCAACACTATTATAAAATCTGATTTTTGTTAATGATTTGGCCAACTGTAGGTTAATGTAAGTGTTGTAAATGCTAACTTGCTTATCATTACTTATCATAGTATCCTTTCCATATCTCCGCTATTAAGCAATAACTCGTTAAAACTCCTCAGATCATGTTCCACCTAACTTATGATGAATTTGTCGGAACATATCCCCATCATAAATCAGGGAGCACCTGTACAATACAACTCCATTAATGCATATAATGCATGAATTCTTTACCTCAAATACTAATAAATGAAACCATACAAGGTGTTGATATTCTGATTCTGAAAATAAAACATACATTGTAGTAATGCTAGTGCACATGGTGGGAGTCAGAAAAGAGATATTCCTTATTCACTGTTCCATGTTAGGGCACTGATGTTTCTGTTCAGTGACTTAATCAAAAGAGGCGATTTAACTTTTAAGGTACATTGCACTAATGTAGTGGAAGTATGATGACCCAGCTCACAAGGTGATAAGTTATGGCTGTTAATGCTAGTAATGAAAATGAATAGAAGAGACAAGAACACATCGTTTCCATGCATGATGTGGTTATTAAACGATGGTTTAGTGAGACTAAAAATGGCACACAATAATGAACATGATGTCCTTGAGTTAATTACTTGTTGATTGCTTGTTCAAACAACAAGAGACAAATTAACATGGTTGTATTTGTGCTGGCAATATGTTTGCTAGTAAATATGTGGTCAGTGTTGTATCAGCGTTAGATACCTCTCTGTGCAGGTGTCTTGACATAAAGTGCTGGTCATTTTGCGGAAGTCGTAGAACACCATGCCTTTTAAAGCCCGGTTCTTAGCATCATCCAGGAAACAGCCAATGTAGGTACCTTGCCAGAAGAATAAAGGACATAAACTGAAATAAATAACCTTTTGCCTGTCAGGCAACTCCTGATTTTTTATGTTCACAAACTGCCCAGCCAAAAAAAAGGTTACCACCTGGATTTAACTAATCAAATAGTTAATAAGCTAAAAAGAGCCTCCTATCGGATAATGACTGCATTGGTGATTATGTTTCAGCTGTCAACAAGTTATGTAACACTCCCTGATGCAGTGAGGAGCTTCTCATTTGTTAAACAACCATGTGGAAAGACACATCCTGTGGTCGTGGAAAAGATGTTCATCTGTTTCAGAAGGGTCAGATTGTGAATTAGTAGTTCAGGGAGCATGAGACATCATTTTCACCAAGGATTGCCCACCACATAGTCCAGATCTGAACCCCATTGAGAATCTTTGGGATGTGCTGGAGAGGACTTGGAGAAGACTTGGTCCAAATCTTCCATCATCAATACAAGATCTTGGAGGTAGGGGGTAAATGCAACTCTGGACAGGACTGCTACTGCAATGTTACAACATTTATTTATGTCCAAAATTGCATTAACTTGGATTGATGATTGGAGGTTTGGACCACTGCGCAAAGTCTTTTCCAGCACATCTAAAAAAATTCTCAATGGGGTTCAGGTCTGGACTCTGTGGTGGCCAATCCATGTGTGAAAATGATGTCTCATGCTCCCTGAACCACTCTTTCACAGTTTGACCCTTCTGTTTAACCCTTCTGTTTAACAAATGAGAAACTACTCACTGCATTAGTTAGGGTTAAATAACTTGTTGCCAGCTGAAACATAAACACCAATGCAGTAATTATCCGATGAGAGGATGTTTTTTCAAAACTATTTAACTATTTGCTTAGTTAAATCCAGGTGGTGACCTGTTTTTGACCAGGCAGTATATATTAAACCACAAGCAAAGCTGAGATTTACCTTTGTGCCTGAATATCCTTTTTGGGCTCACTCTCTCAACCCTGTTGGAGTCCTGCTCTGACATGAGACTGTGGAACCAGCGTCGGCGAAGGTGTCGTATCTCTTGGTTACGTGAGATTAACCACTGTGCTTCAGTCCCATCCTCAGACTGATAACCATTCACGCTAAAGCGAGGAGCCATGCCATATCCAGTACCAAGGGCAGGAGCGCTCAGCGCTCTCGGAGGTGAAGGTAATGAGGGGGGAGGCAGCAAGTTTCCCCGCTGAGATACCACCAATCCTGATCTCTGCAGCAACAGGACACTTCCAGCCATGATATAGGCCACTCCCAGAAAGAGAAAGAGCAACTGAGTCCGCCGCAGAAAGCGCTGAAGTCTGTAGAAGGGCTTTGCCATGTTTTGGTGATTCTACAGTGTCATGCCAGCATTGTCTGAGTTGCAGCTTAGCCTGGATGCTACCTCACGGAACTTACATTCTGTTTGAATCTAAACTGTGCACAAATGTATTCAGTGCACTAACATGAAGATGGATTAAGTGAACGCTACGTAGCTGTGCTTCCTCGCTTTTTGACAGAAATACTTAAAGCTAAGGATCTTCATACGCCTCAGTACACAGGAAACCTAAAGACAAAACAGAAAGCATAAAAATTAGAGACCTTTCTAAAATTGGGCTTATATCAAATAGACTGCCAAGGTACAGCTTAAAGATACAGTTTAAATGAAATTTGAAATAGTGCTAAGGTAAGAAATGTTGGTGTACTTAATGTGCAAATAATGTCAAACCATTTACGGTATCCTCACAACCACACTATATTATATATGGCCACATTTTTTAGAGCTTTATTACACCTGCCCTTTCATGACTGGTGCTTCCCTGTATGGAAATTAGATACATGACCAAGTGCATCATAAAATTGAGTGAGCAAGTTTTTCGTTGGAACAGTTTCAGTGTGAATCCACATTAGAACAGGAAAACTGAAAGAGCTGAGCAACTTCATACGAGGCATGGTCATCATTGCTAGACTACCTAGGGCCAGTACAGTGGTACCTTGGTTCTTCATCATTAATTCCTTCCAGAAGGCTTGTCGAGAACCAAAAGCAACAAGTACCAAGCAAATTTTCCCATAAGGAATAGTGTAAATTCAATTAATGTATTCCAGACCCCCAGAAAATCCACACTGTATAAGGCATTATATGCATTAATGGAGTTGTATTGTACAGGTGCTCCCTGATTTATGATGGAGATATGTTCTGACAATCCAAGTCGAGTTTAACGAGTGTTTGGTAGCCCAGTCTATACTGTATCATAGCAAAGCCTATGATAAGTAATGATAAGTAAGTTCATGTTTAAAACACTTACATTAACCTACACTTAGCCAAAATCATTAACACAAAGATTATTTTATAATAAAGTGTCAAAAAATCTCATGCAATTTAGTGAGTAATGGATTGAAAGTGAAAAGCAAAAACAACACACTTAATCTACTGTTGAACTCTGGGTGTTAAATTAACTGCAGCATGTGTTCTGGAGCACTCAATTCCTGTTTGCTTTTGGTTGGCTCTTATAAACTAACCTTTTTCAGGACCCATGGAGACCTATTTGCACTTATTTGCACTAAGAATACAGTACTGTAGATGTCAAAATAAAGTAAAACACAATAAACAAATCAGAGAACTTCTCTGAGCAACGGCTATTGTGACCCTGAATCACTGTGTGCTAAATCATGACTCGTGAACCATGAATCATGAATTGAGTTTTGGCTGAAATGAGGCATGCGACTCAACTCAAGTGCGCCGAGTAAATGATGTGAGCTGAGTCAAAATGGGTTGAAAACAAATTAGACGACTTCCGAGGTGGTTGAGAACTGATGTATCACTGTATTTCAAAAACTGGGTTTTCTCATGCAGTTGAGTCGATGGTAAATCAAGAACTGTGTGATCAAGTCAAAATATCCACCAATAGGGGATGCTGTGGACTTAATGTCAGACATAAAGAATCATTCTGACAAACAAGTATATTGATGACCAGTTCGAGTGTCACTGCTGTCTAAGAAAAACAGAAAAGCAAAGACTCCAGTGGGCAAAAGAGCACCAAAATTGGATCACTGAGCAGTGGGAAAAAAAAACACCTGGTCGGATTAATTCAGATTTTTGTTGCACGTTCCATCTTCAATGCTCTCACTGATGGAAGGAGGTTTTGGCTTAAAATCTCACGATACACGGCCCCGTTCATTCTTCCCTTAACACGGATCAGTCGTCCTGTCCCCTTTGCAGAAAAACAGCCCCAAAGCATGATGTTTCCACCCCCAGGCTTCACAGTAGGTATGGTGTTCTTGGGATGCAACTCAGCATTTGTCTTCTTCCACACGACAAGTTGAGTTTTTACCAAAAAGTTCTATTTTGGTTTCATCTGACCACATGATATTCTCCCAATCCTCTTCTGGATCATCCATATGCTCTCTTGCAAACTTCAGACGGGCCTGGACATGTACTGGCTTAAGCAGGGGGACCTCTAGGCATAGTGTGTTACTGATGGTAGCCTTTGTTACTTTGGTCCCAGCTCTCTGCAGGTCATTCATCAGGTCCCTCCGTGTAGTTCTGGGATTTTTTGCTCACCGTTCTCATGATCATTTTGACCCCCACGGGATTAGATCTTGCATGGTCACCCCCTCCACCCCCATATCGAGGGAGAGCTTATCCCTCTGGTCTTGTGGTGTCTTCCATTTTTTTCTTACAGTTGCTTTCTTCCACAGTTGATTTTATTTTCTTTCACACCTGCTTGCCTGTTGTTAGATTCACTCTTCCCCAGCCTGGTGCAGGTCTACAATTTCTTTCTTCCTGTGTCTCCTTCAACAGTTCTTTGGTCTTTTGGGCGTGGTTGAGTTTTGGAGTCCTGACTGTTTGAGGCTGTGGACAGGTGTCCTTTTATACAGATAACGAGGTCAAACAGGTGCCATTAACTACAGGTAATGAGTGGAGGACAGAGAGCTTCCCTAAAGAAGAAGTTACAGGGTCTGTGAGAGCTAGAAATCTTGCTTGTTTGTGGGTGACCAAGTAACTTATTTTCCACCATGATTTACAATTAAGTTCTTTAAAAATCCAACAATGTGATTTCCTTCCTGGATTTTTTTTTCTCATTTTGTCTCTCATAGTTGAAGTGTACCTATGACAGACTTCTCTCATCTTTCTAAGTAGGAGAACTTGCACAATCAGTGGCTGACTAAATACTTTTTTGCCCCGCTGTGTGTGTATATATGTATATAAATGGAAAATGAGCAATATTAGTAAAAAGATTTTAATTAAAAAAGTACTTATTTAAACTTCTTTCCAAAAACCTAAACAGTTCCTTTTCTTTAATGGTAACCGGTCAAATTAGATAATCAATCACGTATTGCCGCTCACGTGTCAGGAGAGCTTGTGGATGACGAGGTTTGCAAATGGTGAAAAAAGACAACATAGTTAAGACAATGTAAATCTTATACATGGATATAGATATTCTATTTTGACGGCTACACTATTATGTGTTGCACTATGAGCACAGTTGTGTGTATTTGTTTATTTGTTTTCACTTAATGCCCACTTGCCAGATCACAGCATGCTCTGTGTTCCCTTACCTCACGTATTACAAATTAAGCAGTGGGTGTGGGGAATGTTTCTTTGGCACAGCCTGGGTCCTCTGATACCTGTGGATGAACGTTTGGACAGGTCCAACATGCTACTAGATGGGTCCTTCTAAAAAAGTTGTCATTCAGTGTATATTCAGATTCTGACATATCATTTTTCAAAAACTCAGTTAATCCTTTCAGCTATTTTCCTTTTAATAAAGAGGAGCCTGAGCTGTATCAAGAGCTAATCTTTCACCCTCAGGTAATGTAGTTTTCTAAGGTTGAACGTGTTCAGCCATGTCAGGTTTTTAAACGCTCTGTGCTAATTATCACTGAACAAGATATAACATCAACATCAATACAGTGCCTCCAAAAATTATCAAAGCCCTTTAAAAAGTCACTTTTGTACAGCCTGAAATCAACCCCACTGGAAAAATGTTTCGCCACCTTTATTCACACATTTTGCCTTAGAACATTTAAGTAACAAGAATGAAAGGTAAATTCTGAGAATTTATTTCAAAAATGGAAAACTTATATGACAGAGTTGGAAAAGAGGTCCGCCCCCTGATTTAATACTCCACAGAGCCACTGTTTGCTTTAGTCACAGCCATCAGTCTGTTTGGATATGTCTCTACCAGCTTTGTGCACCTAGATTGGAGAACATTTGTCCATTCTTCCTAGCTGAAACATTCAAGTTCAGTCAAATTTTATGGCAATCAATAATGCACTGCTCTCTTCAAGTCCACCTACAAATCGGATTTAGGTCACGACTCTAGCTTGGCAACTCAAAGACATTCTACTTCCTGTCTTTAAGTCACTGACTCGTTTTTGGCGGTGTGTTTAAGGGCATTGTCAGACTGGAAGGTGAAACACCCACCAACCTTCAGTCGTTTATGGCCATAGTTCCTGACCTGGGGTCCAAATATCATTGTGTACTCTGAGGTGCTCTGAGTTTGTTAAATAAACTCAATCACACGCACTGGAAAAACAAATCTGTATATAAAATTACTTTTTTCACTCAAAATGAGTAGTATAAGTACAATATTTGTTATTTTTTTGCATTGCAGATTTGCAATGAATCACTATTCTTTTGGGCTATACAGTCGTATGAAAAAGTTTGGGCACCCCTGATAATTTTCATGATTTTTCTTTATAAATCATTGGTTGTCCAGCTCAGCAATTTCAGGTAAATATATCATATAGCAGATGAACACCGTGATATTTGAGAAGTGAAATTAAGTTAATAGGTTTTTTACAGAAAGTGTGGCAGGTAATTATTCAAACAAAATTAGGCAGGTGCATAAAATTTTGGGCACCCTTGTCATTTGAATCCTTTAGCATTAATTATTGGAACACAAAAATTTGTTTTGTAAGCTCATGAGACCCTTGATCTACATACACACATGAATCCATCCAACTATGAGAAAGGTTTTAAGGTGGCAAATTGGAAGTTTTTCTCCTCTTTGCATCTTTCTCTGGAAGAGTGGCAACATGGGAGTCTCAAAACAACTCTCAAATGGGCCTGAAAACAAAGGTTGTTCACAACATCATGGTTCAGGGAAAGGAAAAACTCTCTCAGAGATTTCAGCTGTCAGTTTCCACTGTGAGGAACATAGTGAGGCAATGGAAGACCACAGGCACAGTTAAGGAACTCCCGAAGTGGCAGACCAAGAAAAATCTCAGATAGGCAGAGGCGAAGGATGGTGAGAACATTCATAGTCAAGCCACAGACCACCTCCAAAGACCTACAACCTTCATCTTGCTGCAGATGGTGTCCACTGTTCATCGTTCAACTATATCAGCGCACTTTTGCACAAGGAGAGGCTGTATGGGAAGAGTAATGCAGAAGAAGCCTTTTCTGCAGACACGCCACAAACAGAGTCACTTGAGGTGTGCTCCAGCACATTTGGAACAAATCCAGCTTCAATTTTGAATAAAGTGCTGTGTAATGATGAAACTAAAATTGAGTTATTTGGGACATAACAAGGGAGCGGAAAAAGAACACACAGCATCCCAAGACAAACATTGCTACCCCCACAGTAAAATTTGGTGGCGTTCCATCATGCTGTGGGACTGTGTGGCCAGTGCAGGTACTAGGAATCTTGTTAAAGTTGAGGGTCGCACGGATTCCAGTTAATATATATCCAGATTCTTGAGAACAATGTTCAAGAATCAGTGACAAAGTTTGCACAGGAGGCCAACGACCCCAAACCCTGCTCAAAATCTACTAAGGCATTCATGCAGAGGAACCAGTACAACGTTCTGGAATGGCCATCTCAGTCCCCAGACATGAATATTACTGAAAATGTGGGCTGGCCATGCTCGGAAACCATCAATCCTGACTGAACTGGAGATGTTTCTAAAGAAGAATGGTCCAAAGCACCTTCAACCAGAATCCAGACTGGAAGCTATAGGAATTGGTTTAGCGGCTGTTATTTCTACAAAAGGAGGATCTACTAAAATATTGAATGGTCATTTTCTCTGTTGGGGTGCCCAAATTTATGCACCTGCCTAATTTTGTTTGAATAATTACTGCACACTTTCTGTAAGTCCTATAAACTTCATTTCACTTCTCAAATATCACTGTGTTCATCTGCTATATGATATATTTAACTCAAGTTGCTGATCTGAACAACCAATGATTTATGAACTAAAATCATGAAAATTATCAGGGGTGTCCAAACTTTTTCATACGACTGTATGTGTTTCTTAGATACTCGTGGAGGGGCTCCAAGGAAATAAAGGTTTGCCTTTGTTGGCATGATGGGTAGCACTGTTGCCTCATTGTAAGAATGTCCTGGGTCAATCCCAGGTGAAGTGATCTGGGTCCTTTCTGTGTGTCATCCTCGTGTCTGTATGGGTTTACTCCGAGTACTCCCACAATCCAAAGACCACACGTTAATTTGTAGCTCTAAAGTGCCAGGATCAAGCAGATAAGAATGTGAATAAATATGAATGAATTTTCAATTGTGTGCTGGTTTTGGTTTTTACCAACCATATTGCTTGAATTTCAGTTCAAAGTTTTTGTTTTGACCATAAAACCTTTTGCCACATGGGAGAAGCACAACTCAGCATGGCACTGTTTCAGGTCAGCCTTGTGTGCCAAGAGATTGTTGTCACATGCAAAAACCAATCAGTCTCAGTCATAAAGACTTGGGAGTCCTTCAGAGTTGGTATCTTCCTTGTTCATCGTCCTCCTTGCTTAGTCATGCAGTTTGGATGGACAGCCCAATTTAGACAAGGTGTTGGTGGTAAATGTTCCACTACTTAATCATGCTTTGAAAGGGACTGCAAAGGATTGCTAAAGCTTCTAAAATCTTTTTCATCCTTCTCCTTACTTTTACATTTCAAAAAAGCAATCCTGGAGCCCTTCGGAAAGCATTTTTCAATTCTTTGTGTTACCATGCATTAGTATTAGTGGACTCAAGGAAAAGTTGGTTCTAATCTAAAGTAAAAAGCACTATAAAGGTTTTCAGGTGGAGGTTATTAGTGCGAAACCGAGGAGCCATCTGTGCCAGAAATGATTGATATCAAGCATGCAGAGAGGTGCAGAAACAAGGGCTATGAAGGAAAGACATACATGAGGTGTGGTAAATGTAAAAAGTTTATTTGAATCACTAACAAGAAGAATTGCTTCCTGGATTATCATCACTGAAAAAATGCAAAAGAAGAAATTAAACAATACAGAATGCCTACCTGTTTTCAGGATTAACTTGTTTTGCTATTGAAGTGTAACTCAAAATAAGTTCATTTTCATCTTTTCATCTTTTAAGTTCAGCTCGCTTTTCATACTAAACTGGATTGTTACTCCACATAATGATGGATGCCAATGATGCAGAGCGATGCGAAAATATAGGCCCACTGACTGATTACAAGATTGTAGACACCTGTGATGCTAATTAGTGAACACACCTTGATTTAACATGTCCCTTTGGTCACATTTTTCAGGGGTACCATAATTTGGTTGAAAAGCAATACCAGACTTTCATTTGTTAATTTTCATAGACTTTGTATTTATTATTACTTTTGTCAGATTAAAGTTATTTCTGTTATCATTGTGGGTTTTTCCTTTCATTAACTGAGAGGTACCAGCAATTTTGTCCACGTGTGTAGGTAGGAAATACGAACAAAAAAGAAATTGGTTGACACTTTTATTTCTTGGTTCCCAGGAGGATATGGAAGGTGATTGGTTGTACCTGGGCAATTGAAGACACTTACTTTAAAAGGGCTTATCCAGGTATTTTACTCATTAAATGTTAATAAATGATGAGATTTTAATTCATTCATTCCCTTTCTTATCTGCTTAATTCTGGACAGGGTGGTGGCCTAGCCAGTGGCATAGTGTGTGAGGCAGGAACAACCCTACACAGGGCACCGATCCATCATAGGGCACACTCACACACTTACTCACACTCAGAATTTGTAATTATACTTTATGTCGTAGGGTTATAATGTGGAAACACAGCTGGAAAAGATTAAAGGGTAAGGTACTGGACTATGGACCAGAAGGTCCAGGGTTCAAATCCCACCTCTGCCAATATGCCACTGTTGGGTACTTGAGCAAGGCCCTTAACGGACAATTGTTTGGGTTGTAAGATTGTATCAATTGTAAGTCGCTCTGGATAAGGGTGTCTGCTAAATGCTGTAAGTGTAAATGATGATTTTCTACAGACAAGTTGGGTTGGGACCATAGGATTATGATTCAGAGCTCCATAATAGACACCATAATATCATTTGGCATGAGCTCTGAATACTAATCGTTTTTATTTGTGCTTACTAATACCTACACAAAGATGAATGCTGCGGACACCTGGGGAATTTTGGTTCCATAACAGTAAGTGAGAAAGAAGAAAGAGCAACACATCAAAAGACATTCATCCTAAATTATGTGGAATGCTCAGTATTTTAAAAGATACTGAACAAAGGAAAAGTTTTTGTATGAAAAACAAAAGGACAGCCCAGTAAGTTTCTGGTTCGAGTTTGGTCCGGTCTGTTTTTAATGAAATATTACCAAAAGAAAGTTGTGTTACACTATTGATGGAGAGGATACATGAAGCACTATGTTATTTCTTGGTGGCATTTGAATGTGGATGACTTTTTGTCAGTATAAAATGGCCCAATTGGCAACAATAAATAACACAGTGCTTCATGCACCCCCCTCCATCAACAGAGTGTAACAACTTGCTTTTTGCTAATATTAAATAAAAAACAGACCACACAAATTCAAACCATATCTCCTGAAATTCAGATCAGAATATCAAACACTTTCAGCAGACAATGACAAAATAGCAATATAAAAGCACGGTCAAATACTGAACAGACAGGACTTGATACAGAGTGATGAAGTCATTAATCAAGCATTGCTCGTACCCTCCGAGACTCAATCACCGCTAACGGAGGACAAACTTCAAGACTTTTCTCAGGTGGAATTAACTTCTCCTGGATATCCTACTCAAATAGCAGTTCTCCTGTTTATCAAGACCTCAAAGTCCTACTCACATCCAGGTACGATTTCTTCGCACGAAAAAAAATGGATGCGAGTTTTAATATAGTGGGACCAGGCCAACGTAGTGTAATCAATTAACCTGACATGCATATCTTTGGACTGTGGGAGGAAACCAGGGTACTCGGAGTAAACCCACACGGACACGGGGAGGACATGCAGACTCCACACAGAAAGGACCCTGTTTGCTCCACCCTGGGATTGAACCCAGGACCTTCTTTCTGTGAAGCGGCAACGCTACCCACTGAGCCACCGTGTCGCCCTCTTATTGTCAAATACTAGCAAACAAAAATGCAATTAATCGCAATGAACTCAATGAAGTTGGTGCAACTAATATGACTAAACAGTTTAATTGTTTGATGGCACTACTTGAAATACTGCATTTTATTTACTTTATGGGCCCAATATCATTCTATGGGATTGTAAATCAGTGGCAACAGGATACGGTTCATCGGGTATCATTCTGAAACCTGAAAATGCATTGGTGACTCAGTTAAATTGGATTATTCCAGTAAGCAGTAGAGTACTAAAAGTATTTGCTTGTTACTGTTTTATGGAAAATATTATTGTCCCAGCAAACTCTTGTTTATCTTCTTTGGTGCTAGGCTCTGCTCGAGAGCTACGTCAAGGAACATCACACTTTTTATTCTCCAAAGGGGAAATACGGATGAGCTGTGCTGAGGGTCTTTCTGGCTGTATGTCTCCATTAAGGAGAAAAGAAGTCTCCTCTGCTGAACTGACACCTCCATTCTATTCTCCGTTCTTCTTTATTGAAGTAGAGTGGCCTTATCTGACAGGGATACAGTCCACTGATCTTAACTTGCAGCAGCCGAGTTAAGTTCCCATTACTCTATTGTGTGAAAGTGAAACACTTTTCCTAATGAAGCAATACTGATAATGCATGCTCAAACAGCTGCATATTTCACATTGACCCCTATGTCCACAACAACAGTACGTGCAAGCCAAATATTACAAGAATGATATTGGTTTTTGGTGTTTTCTTGACCATAATAATAATAATAATAATATTTTCATAACATTTTTAAATTATATGTAATATATACTTTAATACTATTTTAACTATATATTTTATGTTTTAACCCCACGTTTCCTTGTCATGAAACAGGGGCTCCAGCATCTACATTTATCTCGTTTAGCTGGGTGGCACGGTGGCTGAGTGGGTAGCACCACTGCCTCACAGCAAGAAGGTTCTGGCTTCAATCCCAGGGTGGAGTGGTCTCGGTCTGTGGGAGGACTGTGTTTCCTCCCACAATCCAAAGGCATGTGTGTTAGGTTAACTGATTACACTAAATTGACATTGACTTGAGTGTGTGTATATATATGTGACTAGTCTTGATGTAACCTTGTGTGTGGACGTAGCCTTGTATGTGTCGCTAGAAATGGCCACTGATGCTGATAGCGACGTTAAATGAACAAACAAACAATCTCGTTTAGCAGACACCCTTATTCAGTACCTTAACCACTTGGCTACCCCAGAGAACACAAGGTGCTGGCATATGGGTGGCCTGGATGGGACTACATTGCAAGGCTTGGTAAGGGTTGCTGTTGCAACCTTTGGAATGATCTTGGACAGGCCTTCACTCCCTAAGACTTTGGGGGACCTAGCCTCCCAAAAGAACTGTCAGCACTCAAACAAAGGTCACATAAATATAATAATAATAATAATAATAATAATAATACAACCCAAATCAGAAGAGACAGTATGGAATACACAAGACATTGACTTTTATTTCATTGAAGACAGTATAAACCCAATATATTTCATGGATTTTCTGGTCTTTTTTGTTGTTGTTGTTAATAAACAGTCATTCCTGCATTTCAGGCCTGCAAACACATTCAAGAATATTTTGGAATGGGGGCAATTTAGAGCTAGTAAAATAAATAAATAATGATGTGATTTCAAACAGATGATGTCAACAGGTGATTATACTCATGATTTGCTACAAAAGGAGTATTCATGAAAGGCTTTGAGGATTTGATTGTGTGTTTGTTTGTTTCATTTATTTAACATCGTTATTCGGCATAAAAGGCCATTCAATGGCAGACACAAGGTTACACTTAAGGTTATATCTAAACTAAACACACACACACACACACACACACACACACACACACACACACACACACACACACACACATGGGGAGGACATGCAGATTCCTCACAGAAAGGACCCAGATCACTCCACCTGGGATTGAGCCCATGACCTTCTCACGGTGAGGCGACAGTGCTACCCACCGTCAACAAATGTGTGAGAAAGACAAGTCTTACATTAACCATGTCCAGAAGTGGTGTCACTTCTCTGGGCTTAGAGGCATCTAGGATGGCCCATCACACAGTGGAAACATAGATTCAGATGTTCAGATGCTTTTTGGAAGAAGCAGACACCGTGTGCTCTGGACCAAAGATGAATAAGACCATCCAGACTGTTATCAGCAAAAGTCCAAAAGGCAGGGTCTGCCGTGGTATGGGGTTGGGTCAGTGTCCTTGGCAAAGGTCAGTTACTCTTCTGTGATGGCAGCATTAATGCAGGAAAGTACGTGAGATTTTAGAGCAACATACGCAGCCTTTAAGACAACATCTTTTAAAGGGACGTCCATGCATTTTTTTTTTTACAAGACAATGCAAATCAAGCAAAATCGGCAAATACAGTGGTATGAAAAAGTTTGGGCACCCCTGATAATTTTCATGTTTTTAGTTTATAAATCGGCTGTTATTTCTACAAAAGGAGGATCTACTAAATATTGATGTAATTTTTCTGTTGGGGTGCCCAAATTTATGCACCTGCCTAATTTTGTTTGAATAATTACTGCACACTTTCTGTAAAACCTATAAACTTCATTTCACTTCTCAAATATCACAGTGTTCATCTGCTATATGATATATTTACCTGAAATTGCTGAGCTGGACAACCAATGATTTATAAAGAAAAATCATGAAAATTATCAGGGGTGCCCAAACTTTTTCATACGACTGTAGTTAGGACTGACATTCACAAATTCCTTCCAATATTTCTTTGAGGAACATTGTTTTTAAACATTTCAATCATTTTCTCATGCATTTGATGACAGACTGGGGTCCTATGTCCATCTTTACTCCTCAAAGACTCAGTCTTTTTTTGTGGATACTCTGCTTATGTACCAAATCATGATGACGTTCACCTGTTGACATCACCTGTTTGCAAATCACATCATTATTTAGTTTTACCTCATTACTACCACTACATTGCCTCCCTCCCAACTTCTTTTGAAACGCATTGCAGGCCTGAAATAATTAAGTTGACCAGACGAAACACATTAAATATTTTCTATTCATACTGTCTACAATGAAATAAAAGTCAAATCACATTTTGAATCCCTCTTGTACTGGTCAGGTCACAAGCCAGTCCAGTGTCTATCCTTGGATGTGCTATTTCTGTTCCTCTTCTATTCTGATTGGTTGAGCCACGCTCAAAGCCGCTGTAATGCCGCTGATATACACACTTGTGACCACCTCATTACTGAATTCTGTATTAATGCACCATGGTTTTAAATCCACAAAACCATTACATTTGCCAGCCAATTACAAATATGAAGTTTTGGGGTCATTTTGGATTTCCTCAGTGGATTAACAGTGTAAAAAATGGCGTAAAATGGCGTAAAGAGTTGGACAGAATTAAGAAGACGCTGACATAATCATATGAAATTTTAATACATGAAGAAACTCAAAGAGGACTGTGAACTAATAAATCGATGTTCACTGTTTCAAATGTAATGTGCAGAGCAAATCTGTGGCTCAGAGAGTCACAAAAACTAAAAGCAGATTCTTCACACACTGTGTGCCACACAAATTGTTTTTGTCACCATTTTATAAAAGATAGAACCACTCAAGGGTGTAGAATACACAGAGATTTTATCACGAGTAAGGCGGTTTAATTAACACACTTAAACCACGGTAATGCATGGTCTCTCACGGCTTATTGCTTTAATAAAACATCCATATAGCTTCCATTCCTGCTGTAGCCTAGGACACTGTTTCAGAGTTTAGGGGTGATATAAGAAAAACAAGTTGCAACCAAGATGCTACTGAAAATAGGAATAAAAATATATAAGCCGTCATATTGAATAAACAAACTTTATAAGGAGTGTAATTGACGTTTAGTGCTGGCTGCCTCACGGTGCTCTGCACTCATGCCAGTCAGTAGAGCTGAGCTTTGCATAACTCACTTTGCATCCCACACTTCCTCTTAGTCTGTTTCATCTGAGATCTGTCTGGCGAGATCCCTGCAGAGGCAAACACAAACTGAGCCTAGCGATGATTAATTTCATACGCTAACAGAATAATCACCGGCTGCCTATGGATATGAATATGAATGTGTGCTAAGTTTAATGTGAAATATCGAGAGTCAAAGCGTTTGAACTCGCACAAGGCAGCATAAGCTAAGAAAATATCTCCCAATTTTCAGTCGCCTTATAGACATGTTCCTCCTGCTGTTAACCATTCAGCTTTTTCACTGCACCTTGATTATAATTTCTGTTTCATTCTTGGAGGCAGGAAAGCCAATCTCTTTATATTAAGAGAGAGGAAGAAAGTCTTCCTCAGAGATAATTGGTGCCTCTGCAATGCTGCTTACAAAGCTGATTCCGCTAAATAAATCCTCCTTTTGTCCTTTAACCCCTTGTCCCTTGTTACAAACCCAGCTCTGGCAACTGGCCCAGATCTGCATAAAGGCCAAGGATGTGGTGACGATGTTCTTGCCAACACTAGGGGAAACCGAGGCTGAGAGCCTGCTGAGAATGTCAATCACCCTCGAGCTTCATTATTCCTTACTGAGTGACTGGTTAGTTTTATTTCGCCGCCATCACAGATTTGGGGGCCTTCTGTAGCTTCTGATCACTCAGTTCATCCAATGGCATGATGGATATGGCAACAGCTTGCATGTTATGGAAATTGTTGCTTTCATTTGCACTTGCATTTTATGCCTGTTTCTCTCACTAGGAAAGATCTCCATGAAATTGTCTTGATAAATGAAAGAATCAATATACACTACACAATTATGCACAACATGCAACTTTGGAAATTCACTTATAATCTAATATTAAGTGAAATAAAATCTAATCTGCATACTGTAAAATGTAGTCAGTAAAAAGCACAGATTGTTCTTTTGAACTCTAGTAATAGCCAAGTTATAGTAATAATCAAGAAAAGTACAGAGACCTAAAAATACTTAAGTACAGTAACAAAGTGCTTGTATAGTGTAACCTCGTTACGTCGCCAACCTCATCTCTCGCCACCTGTGATGGCAGGGCGGATTTCCTTCCATGCACTTTGCCTTGAAATGCCGGCAACCTCGACTCTTGCGCTCGCCATTCTTGAAATGTGACAAATGTCCTGCCAGCTGTGAAATTCTACCCTGTTTTAAGTTTTCAGACCGGTCGGTAGGTGTCACTTTAATCCTTCCCTGCTCTCTCCTCAGCTGGCAGCTCATCTTGCCGGTGGACCTTGACCCTACTCACTCTAATGATTCCTCACTGCTGATTGTTATTGCTCCGCTGATGTATTAATCTCATTGTCAGTCTATTAGATGACCTAAAGCATACGATTGGATCGGATGATGTACAGCCCCTGTCTGTTATTCATCGCAGACTGAACTTCATGCGTTTCGCGTCACAGAAACATCAATCAATCACGGATTATTTCTCAAATTAGCGTAAATGAATAGAACCTGTATATGTACATACATGTTTATTTACATTGTAAATGGGATTGTACGATCATGAGGTCTGCTCAGTAACACACTATGTCAGCGTCAGATATGAATGTCACTGCCTTTACCTAGTTTTTGTAACCTCATTAAGTCGCCAAACTCGCCTCTCGCCAAAACTAGCCATGATACAGGCGGAGACGAGATAACATGGTACAACTGTACTTCGTTACTTACCACATCTGGTGGTGGTACATTACATAAACAGTGATTACAGGTTGCTTGTATAGATCTAACGTCTTACAATCGTGAAATGACTCCACACGCTAAATATTTTCCCAAACTGAATGTAACTGCACTGAGCAGTATCGTATGAGCTTCTCTTCTCCCTAACTTGTGGACTCCCTAACCTGCATCTCATTACCAACTCAAGCTATTTTGTTTGGCTTGTGGATAAATACACCTTCACTTGTATGAGTGGTGACCCTCAACCAAGCCTGTAGTAGCCGAGACTGCAGGCCAAAATGTCGTACAGCAGCTTCTGTATCTAATTAGAACATGATGATGATACTTTCCGAAGGATTATGGCCATCCTGCATGAAAGATACCATTCAAATGCCACAAATGTGCTTTCAGAGTGCAACAAGTTCAAGGCTTTGTTCACTAAACTCCATTTGCTCACTATCTGTTTCCATCTCTGTCTGACATTAACCATTTATTCTGTCTTCTCTTTCAGCCAAAAAAACAGAAGTGCTGTTTTAACTGTACTGTTTGTTTACACTCTGCTAACATATTTTACTTTAGCAATAAACCATAACATATATTCCCCAACACATTATTATTTCGATTTACACCTCAGAACATCTAACTCTAACTCAAAATCCTTTAATTAAAGTGTGTCCTGCATACAAAACATTATTTTTTGTTTATTTCATTAGATATTTGAAGTCATTACAGGATGTGTTATTCCCCTGGGTCGCCTCACAGATCTATCGATCCTGGCCTTGTGTGGAGTTTGCATGTCATCCCCTTGTCCATGTGGGTTTATTCTGGGTACTCCGGTTTCCTCTAACTGTCCAAAAGACATGGATTTGGTTAATTAGTGTTTCTAAATTGCTCTTAGTGTGTGAGTATGAACGAAGAGTTCAAGTTCTCGGAAATTCCTACTTATGACTTTGGATGTCGTAATTACAACAATTGGTTTCCAACTTCCATTAAAAAGAAAGATAGCAGCAGCTGCTTGCTTGTGTGTGGCTCTGCACTCTCAGCAGAGATAGCTTTAGCTTTATCAAATGCCATATATTCAGTGAGGCGATGCAGTTTTAAATGTCTTACTATTTTTTTGTTGGAGTTTGCTGCTTATTTTCGTCATGCATACTGCAAACAGCACTCACTGACTGTGAAGAATTAGAACGCTGAAGACATGGCTGTAACCCAAATAACACTATATCACTGCTCCCTCACTAATATTGTGCTATATTGGAAGAGGCTATTTAGTGCACTAAGTAGCAGCATTGAAGCACAACTGAAATCTAACACTTCCTCGTCATCAGTGTGTGTCAGCACCGGTCTGTTTCTTAAACTGTTTAAAGCTAGAACTGTGTTTAAAGCAGAATTATCTTATGAATTAAAGTTAGTGAAAGCAATGTGTTTTTCATGTGTGGCTGTGTTTGTGCCGCTGTCGCCGTCTTGCGGTGCAACTGTGGGTAAATGTGACCGGAACAGAATCGGTTATATGATCACACCGTCCGACTCCTACAAGAGCATGCCCTGTTATGCTTGTATATACAGGAATGCACCATTTAACATCCATCCGATCCCTGAGAAGTTAGAGATTAAGAGCAGAAGTCCACCATTCACTTGAAAGCTACCAAACATGTGCTCACTTGCTCATTAGCTCACGTTTGGACTACAGATTGTTTTGACTTTGTTGATGTATGGAGTGGCAGGAATTCAGCTCCCTGTTCAGCACAGTTCGGCATGATGGAACAAAACAAAAAGATAAATAAAAATAAACAAAGAAATGGATAAATGGGAAGGTGTAGTGTGTGTGGGGGGATACATGCACAAGCAACAAAACAATAGCAGCAGCTGGGGATCAAACTCTGGTCGCTGGTGTCGGCAGTCCCCCTCGCTAACTGAACACGGCACTCAGCCGCCGAGGGGAGAACAAAACAAAATAAAAGGAAGCACAGAAAGCATTCAGAGCACCCAAGCTGAGCCGCTAGGCTGAAGGACTAGGCTGAAATAGCAGCACAGCGTCCCCCGGAGACGCGATCGCGTGGGAGGCGCTACTTTCCATGATCGCAGAGAGGAGAGGTGACTAAATAAGCCCAATAAGGTCGCCGCCGAGAAAGACGTGGCCGTGAAGGACACCAAGGAGAGCGAGCGGTGGCTTCTAAAACCCTGGCGGTTACCTCCGGCCTCCTGACCGTGCGATAACTGGGTGTCTTCGAACCCCCAGCTACCTCTTTCCCTGAATAGAGCAAAACCAAAATTCAAACGCGACAGCATGCTGCGATGCAGATCCGACCCCCGCCGTGATTATCGAGCCAGTGTTGCCATCTAGCGTTGGCCGCATGGCCCCTGACACTCCCTGCTCAAAGCATTCTGTAATCACTTGGTTCCCACTCCAATCCAACATTTCCTTTTTTTGCGCTTCCCACTCACTCTCTGCTCAAAGACATCCTGTATTCACTCCACTCCCAGGGTTTCTATTTCTCACTCATTGCTGGCTGTACAGCTCAGTGGAAGTTTTCATCAATAAAACTGCCGATGATGCCAGTTCTGCTGCTCATCCAAATATCAATGGCCAATTCGACCCCACTAGTTTGCTGTAGCAGGCTGCACAGTTTACTCTCCATCAACAGGAGTGCATGGGGCAAGAGCGCATCATGAACAGTGGGATGTAGCCAGGCTGTGTGGCATTTGCAAAATAATGCAGCCCTTCATTTTCCAACTTGGCAGGTGGCTCATAGTCCACGTACACCATTTCGAAGAAAGCTTGGTCCAGGTTCTTTTGTCCTCTCTCGTGATACTTTTATATTGGCCTGACCTTGTAGGAGGAAGGTTTAAACCTGTCCCTCTTTGCACCTGCTCACATTTGCTGAGCTTCTATATCTATAAACACAGGTTTCATAAATGCTACAGTAAATAAAGTCTGTCGCAGCATACACATTTTTACAAAATTGTTTTTTTCAAATTAAAAATAGTAGTTATTCATCGCTGCATTTAAATTCTGTTCATATGTCTACTTTTTTGGAAGAGAGGGAACAGCGACGCTCCACCCAAAAATCGCATCGCTCTGCTCCCTGCTCCCTCCCATTCCTCATGCTGTTTCAGACTTAGGTAGTGTAAGTTGCTCATGTTTCTGTGGATGACTTTACACTATTTATTTGTATCAAGCTCTAAATAGTGTTCATAAGTGTATGTGCCTGTCCTATTGTAAATAGTACTCCTTTGTTTGTCCTCCACTACGTGTATATTCTCTCTAGCCAATAACTATATAAACTGGTTCACATTCATTCATTGAGTCTATGTTTCAATGGCTCTAAATTATTATTATTATTCCTCCTCAACCAAACACTATGGTAGCCAACAGTAGCCTTCTCCTGGAATCATCCAAACCCGGGCCTCCAGATGGTGAAGCATGATTCATCACTCCAGAGACTGCGTTTTACATGCTACTTAGTTCAGAAATCTGTCCTCCCATTCTGTGAGCTTCTGTGGCCTACTGTTTCACAATTTTCACATTCATTGGTAAATAATACTATTGCCCCCTTTTTTTCCCCCTTTATTCTGCATCATAATGCCAATTAAAATTTCACAGTTAACAGAGGGACAAGCAGTATGCCATTGTTTTGTTTTTTGTTTTTTTTCTTCTCAGGGCATATTCTGAATTCTGAATGTACATGTTATTGTACTACCATGCTAACGTCATGTCCTGTTTTTTTATTCTTTTTTATATACAATTACTGTTGTCCTGTCTCACACAGATGAGGATTGCTTCCCCATTTAAGGCTGATATACAGTATGCTTCTCATTGATTCACTTCTGGCTGCTTTTTTGAAGTGTTTTTTGTCTATAGCACTATATAAGTAAATTCAAATGTCTGTTTTCCTGTTCTCTGTACATCGTGTACAGAATAAGTATTTGGTCACCCACAAACAGTAGTAGTACTAAAGCTATCTTTGCTGTGGTTCCACCAAACTTTGTCGTCCTTGGAGGCAACCTCATACCCTGCAGAACCTCCTTACCAGTGTTTTTTTTCTTTGGACCCCCCCATGAGTATCTAAGAAAAGCTGCGCCTCCCACACATACACAGACCAAAAGTATAAAGTATTTCACTGCAATCTTCATTGGTAAAAATTTAAACATAAATTACAGCTTTTCTCTTTTCCTCTTGGGTTCCTTTTATGGTCTTTTTCTTTAAAAATTAATTATAAGCTTGGAATTTTTCTTTTAACATCTCAATAGAGTAGGTTGTAACCTTATGTAACTTTACATTCACATTTCCCTTATGCATGTTATTTTAATGTTATTTAATAAGTGCAAACTGTATTTTGACAAACTCAGAGCACTCACAGCAGGCAAAGCCCCCCCTCAAACCCCAAGTTGGGAACCATGGCTCCATGCAATCCGAGTGACAGACAAACCTCACATTGCCAGGGGTGAAATGCAAGCTGGAGTGGCTCAGTTGGTACAGCATAACAACTAAAGTGTACACTCCATCAAGTTCAAGACATCAGCACATCAACCATTGATATTTGTAACCAGCCAATAGATTTAAACACCAGATGTCAAAATAATGAAGATGTCTTGCCGCTTCGACCTCCTACATTCATTGTTCATACTGCAGGTAAACGTATTCCAATTCAGATTTTTGCCTCATATATGACACATAATTGGTTCTTTCATTGCAGTGTGAGTTATAGGAAACACATTCAATCAGACCTTTTCCATTCTGATTTTGGCCACTTTCAGATATGGTTCTCTCTTATGAGAACATAATAAAACGCTTTGCAAAATGCATGGACAATCAAAAACTGAGGATTTGACGAAGCAATGACGAAGCAATATAGCCAGCTTGAGGTAACCCACTCCATCACCATTCAGTTCAATCCAACCCTGCTCATGCTTGTCAGCTTCGTGTCCTGCTTCACAAACACCAAGAAGGTCGCTTACTCAGACAGTTAAACACTGCCATTAACATTCTAGTTTTCCCATGTTGGACACGGTTGCCATCCACATCATGATCCCACCACTCCTGGTTCCAGTCTTGCATCCAGACAGTTTTCTACATGGTAGCTACCATGTCTCCAGAGACAGCATCAACATCTTGGCCCTCATTCAGATAACCATAACCCTAATACTGTCGTCATTGTTATGGGCTTAGGAATTCAGAGTTGTCATTCACTACACATGAACAACAACTTTTATTTTCTTCTGAGTAGGTAGTTCGCTATTCTGTGCATGCAGTTCAGTTCAAGAACATGTTCAGACTACAAGACATATTAAAAAAATGTATACAAACTATCTATATAAATAGATTTTAGCAGTAAATAAGACTTGGGCCATTTTAACCTGCAGTCAATCATTCATTCACTTTCTTATCCACATGATCCTAGACAGCGTCGCAGAAGAGCCAGTGCTTAGCCGGCAGCACAGGGCACAAGGCAGGAACAACCCTAGACAGGGTGCCAATCCATCGTAGGACACATACACATACCCACTCACACACATGGGCACTTTAGAGACACCAATTAAACTAACATGCATGTCTTCGGACTGTGAGAGGAAACCGGAGTACCTGGAGTAAACCCATTCAGACACGGGGAGGAAAGCAGACTCCACACAGAAAGGACCCAGACAGTTCCACCTGGGATCAAACCCAGGACCTTTTTGCTGTGATGTGACAGTGCTACCCACCGAGCCACCCTGCCACCAACACACAAGATCTGATTAAGCAAATTAGTTAATTTATTTGGAATCTTAATTATAAGAAAACTGTTTCCAAAGTTTTCAAATGAACAACACTGAGGTTCAACTAGATAAAATTATCCACTAGCGATTTATTTATTTATTCTATTCAGGCAAATAGCTTTTATGCCAGATTAATTTCTTCTCTTCACTTTCAGTCTGCTTGCTGCTTTCTAAGAATATTCTTAATGTCTGTTGAGCTTTAAGCTGAGGAGTGTTGAAATATACAGAAACACACAGGATGCCTCGCAGACACTAATTTAGCTCTATTGATTTTTTTCACCAAGGTAGTAAAGTCATCACTTCTCAAGAGCTAAAATAGTTCTGAGATCCTTAAGATATACTGAAAAAAAGATCAGGTGCTTGAGAAGATCAGCTGCAAATGTGTTTTTATCCAGTATGCCAGATCTCTTTAAAACATTTTGCACTCGGTCATTATGAAGCAAGCGTATACTTATTTTAAAACACCCTGTGCTTTTATTTAAAAAATACCTTTACCTTTTGGATACCTTTATCTTTTCTGAAATACTCAGCATCAGCGTCTGATCTGTACAGATAAATGCTGCTTATGTCTCTTTATCATAAAGTACATTTTCAAAGACAATTTTTTCTCCACATGGTATAAAATCTCTCCAGGATATCAAAACATGACCAGCTCATACTTGAACCAGAGTGGCTCTGTTGGCCACTGTTGAGCTCTGGTTCTTGATGCTGAACCTCTCTGGTTCAAACACAGCCTCTGGCAAGGTAAGGGCTGTCGGTTATAGTGTGCCAGACACTTTGTCAGTTATATTGCGTCTGGCACCAATGACAATGGTCCGGGAGGAAATAGGGGCCAGGGTGCCCAAAAGCACAGAGAAGGGACTGAGATCTGGTGTAGTAAAGATGCAACGGTTCTGGGGTAGGGACAGAGGGAGGACAGAGGGAGGGGAGCAATTACCACACCGTAACACTAAAATACTGAACACTCTCTCTGCCAGTCTATTTTGCAGTGGGACAGCAGACATATGAGAGCTGACCTGCTGCTCAGAGGGCCTGCTGTGACCCCAATCTGTCTCCTTTCACTCACTAGTTGGATCTGAGTTGTTAATTAAACAAGTGAGACCCATATTTAAACAGGTTTGTGGAATATGCCGCACACAATTACATTTTACATCGGCATTTATTTACTTGGCAGGTGCTTTTACGAAACGGAAATTACAAGCGAGGCAAGAATACAGCTAAACTGGAATGCAAATGCAACTACAATTTCATCCCAGCAGCACAGGGCAGGTGTAAGAGATCCAAGACCAAACATTAGTCAGCAAGGGTTGGGCTACAGGTTTGCTTTGCATAACATCTGTTTGGACAATGTCCATATGAATAGACGTAGATGGTCTGGCAAGGTGATTATCATTATTAAGGTAATCAACCTACATAACCACATATAGAGAACTACACTGGTTACCAGTGAAATTCCGCATTGATTACAAAATACTTCTTATAACTTATAAAGCTCTACATGGCCTGGCCCCACATTATCTGAGTGAACTCTTAGAGTTTTACAATCAAGCTCGTCTACTTCGTTCACAGGGTGCAGGACTTCTTTTAGTTCCTAGAATTAAAAAAGTCACAGCAGGGGGAAAGGCTTTCTCATACATGGCCCCCCAACTCTGGAATAAACTTCCCACTTTCGTTCGAGATTCAGACACTCAAAAGTTTTAAGTCTAGGCTAAAGACATACCTATTTACACAGGCTTTTGACTAGATTTAGACCAGGATGCATGGCTTGGGTCACTGGGGCCGGAGTCTGGAGTCATGTCTGGCCTGCCTGGCTTGTCTGTTAGCCGGGAGTGTCGAGTGGGCGGTCTGGCTGAAATGGGCTTCGGTCCTCGTGATCTTGACTCATGCATCCTTGCCTTAGACTAAGGGCAGAGCTGGGGGTTCATGGTCAAAGAGCCTTATGGTGATCAGAGACGTCGGGTTGCTGTCTTCTGCCTCCCGTGGGGTTGCCAATGTCTCATGTGATCCCTCTTGGCTGTGTTTCCTACCAGTTCTCCTCTTTCTAGCTATGCTGCTATAGCTAATGCTGCCGGGGTCTCATGCTACACTTGGCATCAGTGATTGTTAATAGACTCTGGGCTCTTAATCAATAACTAATTGCATTTTTCTGTTTTTCTCTCCGAGCTGTGTTCCGGGGTACCAGTTCTCTGCCCCTACACATGATGTTCGTCCGCTGCAACTCCATTCAAGCTGCTTCCGTCATCAGCTCCAGCCCCACCATACCCGGGCCACTTAATGTCGATGTGCATACCTCACATTTTATTCGAACTTTGACTCCATGACTTTAGTTTCGCTCTTAGATTTATCATCTACGCCGCCCAAGGAGGTTGGGTCCCTTTGAGTCTTGGTCCTCCCAAGGTTTCTTCCTATAACACTCAGGGAGTTTTTCCTTGCCACTGTCACCCTAGACTTGCTCAATTTGAGAATGGACGTAGTTATTAGGAGATAATCTAAACTTGTAAAGTTGCTTTGCGACAATGCTCCATTGTAAAAAGCGCTATATAAATAGATCTGACTTGACTTGACTTGATAGAGAAACAAGTGGAGTAAGAATACTGCATCTTTGCAGTCCAGCCCACCGCAGAAACAAGGAGAGTTAAAAGCTCTGGTTTCTCCTTGCCCGATTTTGAACTATATGCTCATGTCATAAATAAAACAGGAAGTATGTTGCACCTGTCACATAAAAGACAGTTTCTCATTCCATAGTTGGCTGATGTTGACTTACTTCACCACATAATCAAATTGAGATGTTCACACTTCAACAGTCTCTTAAAGTCTGATCAGCTACACTACAAGTGGCAGGCATTTCTAAGGGCAGCCATAACATGTCACAATATGTCTGGCTTTAGTTAAGTTGCCTGCTTGAAGTTGTATATAGTTGTACCAAAATTTTCTTTTTTGATATATATATATATATATATATCTTTAATGATTTTACTGCAAGTCTTAAACATAAGAACAGTCCCGGAAGAAGTGATGTATGAGGACATTTGTTGGATTGGGATCAATCATTTAAAACTGACCTGGGAGCATCGTAAGTCTGGGTCGGGGGGAGTGTAGGGGTATGAGAATTTTTGAAGAACACTTAAAAAGTATTTTTAAATAAAGCAAAAATGAGAAATGAATTAAAAAAGTTCCCTTCCTTCTCGGTGCAGACACATTCAGTGTGAGCAACAGCAGTGTAACAATAGACAAACAAACGAGTGCGTTTCCTGACAATGATTAATCTTAGCAATTTGCGAACAACTTTACGAATGCCATAACTTAAAGAATGGCAGTTTTGTGAGCGATTCCCTAAAATTTTCTTAAAATTCTAAAATTACAGACGAGTTTTAAGAAGTTCTATGTTGTCCACCTCTGCAAGTCATAAACTGACCACCTATTTCCATACATTTTCTCATTATTATACCACAAAAGTACCTTTAGGAGAAAACTAATAACTTTTATCATTTTTATTCTTAAAAAACGAATAAATAAAAAGTATTTAAAAGTATAATTTCTGGTATAAAAAAATAAATAGTTTGTTCCACGTGAATGAAATTATTAAAACCCTGGAATAAAATGTAACAATATATACAGATATGGTCAGAATTGAACTAAGAACATTCATAGTGGGACCCTGTAACGCTCCATACTACAAAACTCCATAATTTAAGCTAGTAACATAACACGATTTCTAAAATAAATATGAATTTTCATGAATTTAAGTTTATATATAGACTATATACAGTATGTTAAGTATTACCTTAGTTACAAAGGGTGTCGGGAAATGCTTGTAAATTTAAAAATGTTCTTAAGTATGAAGTTACGGAGTATTTAGCAACACAAACGTTTTGGGGAGACACTTGGGAAACAACTTTGATCAAAATTATACTTTTTCGTCCACACTACTGTTAAAAATGCACACTATCACCAATCAGCATTACAATAAGCTGAGTCTACATGCCAAATGAGCCGCCAGCAGTGACACCAACAAGAAAAAGCTCCCTGAGTGTGAGATTGGACAATTGGATTAATATCGCAACCTAGCCAAGTATGAAGAGAAAATATAATGTAATGTGTTTAAGACATGGAGTGTTCAATGTTGCGAGGTGTGAATAAGAGATAAAGCAGGTTTGGTGAAAAAGTTTATGGTCATCATGACAGATCTTGGTGAGCAGAAGTGTCTGGGTGCTTAGGTGTATTTGTATTACAATTAGTATTACAATGTATTCAAATGAACACTTCAATATTTTAAATGCCACTGGTCTTACTACCCATCTTTCCTAAAGTAAGAACTCTGTTATTGGGTAGGTTGGTACCTTAGGGAAGTCCTCACTTGTTTCATCGTTCATAGTCCTTCTGGAGTTGTATTGGATGGAAGTTTTGGACAGATGGATGTCAGTCAAACATGCTTATTAGTATCTTAGGTCACACCCACACAGTTCTCCCATGAGTCTGATCAGAGGTTTTTGAAACGTATAATCCCACTATCTTTTTGACACTCTAATAACCATCACAACATTTCCTATTTTTGTAAGTGAAGCGTGCTGCTGTAAACTTGACCCACATCCAATGCGTCCTGCTTTACTCGGTCAATTTCAGCACTTACAACCCTTCCAGGCGCAGAGGGAGGACTTAGAACCGGACTGCGTTCGATTATTTATGTCGCTCGCTGCTCAAGCCACATTTGCATTCGCAAATTTACAGCAGGACCTCGAGTGACCAAAAAAAAAAAAAAACCACTCGATGAATGTCTCCATTCTCCAGTCTCCATTTGAAAGGGGTGCACAAAGAAAAAGTCAATGCAGCGCTGACAGCAGAGCAGAGTCTGAGCAGGTGATCTGCATTTGCACAACTGTAATGTGTTCTTGCACTTTGCAGGTACATTAATTTGCAATTACTGCACATTCAGTGGATGATGCTGAAATATTCAACATCTGCTGCTTAGTCTACTGGAAAAAAATCAGACAAAGCCAATTCTGTTATGGCTGTTGTATTGGTCTTGTTTTTTGTCAAGGGTTGAGCACAAGGACAGTGAGTGATGGAATGGTGTGTCTCTCATCAGTAAGTGAGATGCATCGTAAAGTAAAATGACCCTTATGATCGGTTTTATTGGCTGCAGAGAGGAAACATGAAAGTGGTTTCACGAGCACAGACTAATCATGGTGCCAGACCGAAGAATCCTCACTGGGGGAGTAATTTAGTCCATGACTGGTATTAATGCGACTAGGGAAATAAACCACTGTATTGGTTTTATTATTATCAAGCCTGAACTTGTCAATAATGGCCTTCATAAGACACATGCAATTTTTGATCAAGTCTCGGCAAGTTCTCGATGCTCTTCACTTGCAACATCTTTCATTCTGAGAAATGAACTGTATTTTTGCCTTAGGGATGGCCAAGGATTATAAAGATGCTTAAGATGATTAAAACAGTAAAACCCAACCCATAGCCTGTGACCGAGAATCCAAGTAAGCAGCACTGACCCTTCTATGGCTGTAAAGTATAACATTGGTCTCTCCTGTCATTCCAGTGATACCAGCCAATCACAAGCATCGGTTATAGCTCATGTATACATATATAAAAGCTACCATCAGGCAGTGGTGGCTCAGCTGTTAAGGTAATGGACTATTGACCAAAAGCTTGAAGCACACATTTATCAAAGCACTATCAAGCTGCGAATTCCAGAATAGACTCCAGACCACCCCCCACATCCCATTACTACATGCCTCCAAAAGTACAGCCACAAATCAACCATATATTAATTTGTGAGAAGCCCATCTATGCTCCACAAAAACATGTTGTTTGGCAAAACTGGAATTCAGGGCAGGACTGCCATTCAGAAACCTACGAATCAAAGTCTGGTGAGTCAACTTTGACCAGTCCTCCCATATCTGCATGCAGGACACCTTCAGCCAGGCACGTGCACAGACAGACACTGGAGGGGTTTGAGGTCCTGGCCTTATGCCCTGTGACTGTGTAAGTGCCCTTTTGGCTGGCCTGTATAATATCTGCGATTATACATTGTATTATACATTTTACAGACTGTATTATTCAGGTGGCTTTTGGACCAAAACACGTCTGAATGGAATCACAAAATATGCACAGCCTCGCCTTTTCCAAAAAAACCCAAAAAACAAAAAGTTATTTTGCCACAGCAAAGCTCAGCGTCTCCCCAGGAACATCTCCACAGTCTTGGGGGCTCTCTTCATGCCTTCTGCTGATTTTTCTACAGGTAATTAAGGTAGACATCATTGACACCTTCATATTTAGATTTCCCCCTTCACAGTTCAACAACAAATCAACAGCATTTTACGATCATATTTTACGAATGATGTTCAATGTTCTAAACAATAGGCTCATTAACATAATCGTGTTACAAAACTTGTTTTTCACAAATCCGATTTGTAAGACAACTTACAAATATTAGAAAGTACACAATCTGTACTAAATTTTGCTTGTTTTATGTAAAAACCCAGTATGCAGTCATGACTTTGTAATATGTGTAACCTGGTTTTGCATTGTCTTTTTGAAAACTGCATTGGACATCCCTGGAAAACATGTCATCTTGAAGGCAGCTTATGTTGCTCTAAAAACTCAACATACTTTTCTGCATTAATGCTGCATCACAGAAGTGTAAATTACATTTGCCAAAGGCACTGACCCAACCCCATATCATGACACAGCCTGGTTTTTGGACTTGTTGCTGAAAACAGTACGGATGGTATATTCATCTTTGGTCCATAAAACCTTTTCTTCCATAAAACGATCTGGAATACTGATTTGTCTGACCACAACACATGCTTCCACTATTTGATACGTCCAAACCCAGAGAAGTCGACGCTGCTTCTGTACATGGTTAACATAAAGCTTCGTTTTTGCACACTAACGTTTTAAGTGGCATTTGTGAATGTAACTCCGTATTGTAGTGCTCGACAAAGGTTTGCCAAAGTAATCCCTTGCCCATGTGGTTCTATCAGCTATTTATGAATGACCATCACGAGAGGTTAGCTCCATCACGACCATCACGACCATCAATGACCATCACGAGAGGTTAGCTGAGGCTTTGCCCTTTATGTGAGAAATTTGTAAATCCCTTCCAATCCTTCTTTGAGGAACATTGTTTTTAAACATTTCAGCAATTTTCTCATGAATTGGTTTACACTGGAGATCCTCTGCCCAGCTTTGCTCCTCAAAGATTCAGATTTTCATGGATACTGCTTTTGAAGCAATTTCTTTTGCACCTGTTTGAAATTACATCATTATTTATTTCTTTTTACCTCATTACTAGCCCTAAATTGCCTCTGTCCCAACTTGTTTTTGCAATGTGTCGCATGCCTGAAATGCCAGAATGGATGTTTAACAAATGAAATGAAGCTGACCAGAAAAAAAAAAAAGTATTGACTTAATACATTACTTTTATTCAATAAAACTCAAAGTAAACGTAAGAAACGCTGTGCTTTTTCTCTTTGCATTTGTATACTGCCCCAACGTTTTCTGATTTGGGGCTGTATGCTAGAATCATCTCATTTCTTGTAAGAATTGTAATAGCCAGATTGTTTAATTGGTTGGCTGTATGATTTTATTCTTTGACATGATTTCTGACAAGGTCTAAAATAAATTGCACTGGATCTGTCTTCAAGTTTTAGTTGTTGGAAATAAGAACAGTAGCTTTTTCCTCTCAATGTAATACTTAAAATACTTACTCAAATGTTATGTTCCACTGCATTTGTCAAAAATAAATACATTTGCTGTAATAAATTAATGCAAAGCATTTGTACAACCTTCAGCTTATGACAATATAAACATTAATTCTTAACCAAAAAAAGCTGTTCCACGGTCATGTGTATAAAGTCATGTAAGGTTTGTATTTTAAGTGCTGTGAAGCGTTTTGAAGAGACGATTACATAACATTTAGAAGAGCACTTGACTTTCCTGAAGAAACGAGTCATGTAATGCATGTGGCCCTGTCTAAACATCTGACAAGGTGACAGTGATTATGAATGGCTTAAACTACCTGAATTGGCTTTATATGCTCTAATAAGAGGTATCAAATATGAGGCAATTTTACAGAAGGAGGTCACCCTACGTCGTCCTCGTGTCTCAGGATGATATTGCCATCAGATATAGTGTTAAGATTATTCAAAAATAATTGAAGAACTGTAGAAATTTTGTTTCAAAAAGGTCCTCAGTCCTTAATCTTCAGTGTGGTCATCAAAACGTTCTGTAGCTGCATTTATAAATGAATTGTTTACAATCATGTAAGTATGTTTACTTCAGTGATAATATTTATATAGCTGATTATATCTTATACTGACTGTGGTTTATAGGGAAATCCTAAATAATCTGAAGATGATAAGTCACCTGAACTACCCGCTGATTCCATGATGAATATGTGGTGGATGGATTTCACTCAATTCATATAAACACATTCACCATATTTTTTATAAATGTGTCATGAGAATTGTACAAATTTGCAACTGTGAGACCATGTTGCTTATTTCCAGCACTACATGAATTCCCTGCCTCACTCCTCTCATTTCGTCTCATGGGACGAGGTTATATAAGCTTTCAAAAGGTCATCTGTGACAAAACGATCCTGATTAAAGCCATATGGCACTGAGATTAAAACTTACAAATTGGCAGAGTCATCTACAGGATGAAAATCCCTGTCTGAACTCTGATCACAGCTTAATAAACGTATTATTAAAGAATAAAAAACTTGGTATTTAACCAAAGATCCAAACCTGACCAGAATTGATCGACATATGTTCACTGCAGGAACAGAGTTAAAAACCTGGTCATTAATATGGTCAAACCTGGTCAATAATATCTACGAAACACAAGATTCCTGGGCCAGCTTTACTCTGCCCAGCATCTACAGTATGTGCATGCAAATAGCGAGGTTTTATAGTTCAGCTTTAGAAGTTCTGCCTGAGAATAGATGGCACAAAACACCTACATTCAATCACTATCACATCCAACAGTGTCAGAGAGCATCACCTCATCAGAGAACCAGTACAGCGTCCATAAAACAAGCTCAAATGAACTACCACTGCATGCTCTCCTTGAGCCATCAGCTGTTCAGTCACTTTGATTCGACGAGAACTGATAATAATAATAATAATAATAATAATAATAATAGTCATAATAATAATAGTAGTAATATTATTATTACTATTATTATTATGACTATTATTACTATTATTATTATTATTATTATTATTATTATTGTAGTAGTAGTATTTAACAGCAATAGTACTAACAACAACAACAACAATAATAATAATAATAATAATAATAATAACAAAATTTTTGTTGCTGTTATTATTATTATTATTATTATTATTATTATTATTATTATTATTATTATTGTAGTAGTAGTAGTAGTATTTAACAGCAATAGTACTAACAACAACAACAACAACAATAATAATAATAATAATAATAATAATAATAATAATAATAATAATAACAAAAACTAAATTTTTGTTATTATTATTATTATTATTATTATTATTATTATTATTATTTTACCTAAAAACGTTCTGCATGCTATTTCACAGAAGAGGCAGTTCTAAGCAGTATGTAAATGTAGATATTTAATTTCCTTGAAAATAATAATAATAATAATTATTATTATTATTATTATTATTATTATTATTATTATTATTATTATTATTATATGGATTTTGGAAGAGACAGATCCTTAATGCATATTCCTATGAAGTCTATTACTACTACTAATTAATACTCGTTACTCATTACTACTATTATCACTTTTACTCATACTAGTTAGTAGTAGTAATAGACTTCATAGGAATATGCATTAAGGATCTGTCTCTTCCAAAATCCATATAATAATAATAATAATAATAATAATAATAATAATAATAATAATAATAATAATAAAAAGAAGAAGAAGTAGAAGTAGAAAAATTCCACATTATTCATTCATTCATTCAGCCAATCCATCGTAGGACCACATTATTGGTTGTAGTAACAGTATTACTATAATTGCTATTATAGTTATTCAAATAAGCCACTGCTAAAAGTACTATACTGAACTTAACTTATTTTGGCAACAATGGCAAATTTGGGCAAATGCTGTATTTCACACGTAGGCTGTCACTGTAAGACTTTAGTGTAGATATTTTAGTGTCAACTTTAGAATTCATCAGGCAGTGTAGGTATTACAAGGTTCGGGATTAGTTTCTTACCTTCGTCTGAAAGAGCAGAGATCAGATGCTACAGGAGAAGCGCTGATTTCGTACCAGCATACTGACGCTTACACACACGCTCACGCGCTCACGCGCGCTCGCACAACCTCATCAGCACGAGCTGGCTTTCGGTATGGCAGTGGGCAGAAGCTTCTCGTTCCTTCCTGTTCTCTGGTTCTATTGCTTTACTCGGGCTGCATGAATAATCCTCTGTGACTGGGTTCTAGGATGAAGTCAGGATGAAGGACATGGAGAAACCGGACACAGTCTCACAGCCCGTGCGTCTCCGCTTCTCTCTGTGCGCGCGAGCTCAGGAGAAGAAGCCCGGCCGGGTATAAGACGGACAGCAGCTCGCTCTGCGCATGCGCTTTATGGTCGCCGAGCACTCAACAGATTTCAGTCTTCAAATTCATTGTTTTCTTACTTTACATTTTATGAAGCGTACAAAGTAATAGTCTGTCATATAATTGTCAAACACATAAGAATATGTATCTAAAATATATGTCTAGTTTATACAAGTGTGTATGTTTAGGCACATGGGAAGATGTTTGAGCAAGATGTTTATGTGCTAAGTAAAAGTGTAAAGCTCCATGCGGGGATCTATATAACACACACACACACACGCACACACGCACGCACGCACACACACACACACACACACACACACACACAGTTTGTCTCTCTATCATTGAGGGGACATAATGATTACTCTAGCTAATTAATGCTACACCTACACCCAACACTTACCTTAACTTCAGTAACCTAAAGCAAGTATTTTGGCTCTTGGTTTTTCAAAAGAAAGTTACAGGTTTCTTTTTCTAAAAAAAAAAAGCCATTTGGCAACCAGCAAGATGATCCCACAATGTAAAAATGCCATAGCTTTGTATTGTTGTGGAGCCATTTGGTCAAATTGGGGATTCCAGTAACATAATCATACTGTAGCTAATTAATGCTACACCTAGGCTACACTTACACCTAACCCTAACCGTAACCACAGTAAAAGTAAATGTTTTGACTCTTTTGGCACTTGAAAGAAAGATGAAGTTTCTGTAAAACAAAGCAGTGTTTGTCAATTGGGGACAACATTTTTGTTGTGGGTAGCTCCGAGGTCCTCTGTTTGATCCCAACCCCGGATTCTACCTGTGAGTTGTTTGCATGTCCTCCACATGCTGGTGTGGGCTTACTCTGGGTGCTCCAGTTTCCTCCCAGTCCAAAGACAATTATTAGTTTGACTGGTCCCTCTAAATTGGCCCATGACAGGTATGTTGATACGATCTTGTGTCTGTCATAAATATAGCCTTTGGTGCTGATGCGACATTAAATACAACTAGTAAACAAACAAACAAACAAGCAACTTGGAAGTACAAGGCACCAAACATGGCCTAAGGTTTTGCTAATGAATGGCCTGATGAGGGTGGGTATATCGACTCTGTCCAGAATTGTGCAATTTGCTTGTGTGGATGGCAAATCTGGTACAGAGGCTTTAGCAGGAAGTCCTAGATTGGTCAGCTCTATTGTTGTGTCTTATATATTTACCCTATTAAATATATAATAAATGTAGACATATCACCAGGATCACAATGAAGCCAGAATGCAATTTGGACACACAATATAACTGACAGAAATCACCAGAGACAGGATACAACCCGAAGTGGCTCCGTTGGCAGAGCAGTGAATCCCAATGATGAACCTCAGTGGTTTGTATGATCTGTCAGGCAAGTTTTTCTGTTGGGCAGGTTGTGCAGGGTGCAAGGTATTTGCTTAAGGGCAAGGCTGGAGTCATATTCATGCTTGTGTCAAAGGTAAAGGTTGAAACCAGTTCTTTCTGCACGTCTGATGGCCGACTCTCTGTCAAGCTGTCCACCTCACGTGACACATTGGCTCGTTGCCTCACAGCAAGAAGGTCCTGGGTTCGATCCCAGGTGGATCTCCATGTTCTTCCCATGTCTTGTGGGTTTACTCCGGGTACTCCGGTTTCCTACCATAGTCTAAAGACATGCATTAGGTTAATTGATTCCGCTAAATTGGCCCAACCTGTGTGTATATATGACTAGTCTAAATGTAACCTTGTGTATCAGTGTAACCTTGTTTCTGCTACTGAAATGGTCACTGATGCTGATAGGAACATTAAATAAACCAAATAAACAAACAAACTCTCTCTTGGATGTCCATGGTTAGAGTTGAGTTTGGTCCCCTTTGTTCATCTATGTCTGTGGTCTGCCTTCCAGGGGCTTTCGTCTTCTAAGTTTCTTGAGTCAAGGATGCTGGGTTTTGATCTACTGGCAGACATGATTTTGGGAGGCAGAAACTAGAGTGGCCTGAAGCCATGAGGCACTGAAAATGTGAGGGAAATCTAATTTGTAAATCAAGTAAATTTGTACTTCGAAAAAAGTCCAAAATGACTGGTGTTTAACAAAAATACTATCAAATTTACTGTCACATTTGAATAACATTACTGTTACCTCAGTAATGAATAAGGGAACTCTTAAACATTAATTCATTCATTCAGTTTCTTATCCGCTTGATCCTGGACAGGGTCGCAGGAGAGCCAGTGCCTAGCCTTAGACAGGGTGCCAATCCATCGTAGGTTGGATACACTCACACACTCATACTCTAGGTGCACTTTTAGAGACGACAATTAACCTAATGCACGTCTTGGGACTATGGGAGGAAATTGGAGTACCCAGATCCCACGCGGCCACGGGGAGGACATGCAGACTCCACACAGAAAGGACCCAGACTGTACCACCTAGGATCAAACTCATGACCTTCTTGCTGTGAGGCAACAGTGCTACCCACTGAGGCACCGTGTCGCCACTCTTAAATACAAGTTCATATAAGAAAAACAAATTCCTAGGCATTAATTCATTCTATCCTTTTTAGTCATGTCTGTCCCTTGGCTACTCTGTAGACCAGTCTTATACTGATCCACAGAGTTTCAAGGTGATGGTTTTCATGGAGTAGGTCACCAGGTCTTTCTCCAACTCATTGTAGGGCACACACACTCATTCACTAAGGGCACTTTAAAGCCACACAGAGGGCATGCAGACTCCACCCAGACAAGCCCAGAGTCGGGATCAAACCAGGGATCTCGAAGCTATGAGGCAACAGTGCTAACCACTGCACCACCATGCTGCCCTCCTAGTCATAAACGTGGGAAAAAAATAGTACACAATTGAAACAAGACAGAAGTATGTTGATCTTCATAAAGCAGGCAGTGGCTTTAAAACATCTGGATTGATAGAAGGTAAGCAGGTAAACAAACTGGGCCTTAATGAACCCTTCTTGAAGACAATGCAAGTGCATGTTGATAGTTGAAGGAGAAAAAGTATCACGCATGGAGATTTGCAGGAGATGGTTGCATTTCAGGATCCCCAAATTTCACAAACTACCCACAGAAGGTATGATTGAAGCCAGAGCAGTGGAGCTGTAAGGTAACAATATCAGCCGCAGTTAAAACTAATAGAAAAGGTAATAGCCATTCTATTAGATTTATCCCCATTAAATGCTGTTCAGGTTTAAAAATATTTCACAAAATAGTCAATTATACAGCAAACAGACATAAATAAAAAAGTGAGGTGAGTGTTTATCTCTCTTAAAGAGTGACTGTGTTTCTAAATTTCAGCCCAGAGTGGCTGCTATGGCATCATTATCTCGATCTATGAGATCAGGACTGGCCTGGAGGTCAGAGTTAGAGATTGGACAGAGGGAAGAGAAATGTGTGTGTGTGTGTGTGTGTGTGTGTGTGTGTGTGTGTGTGTTCTTGTTTTGTGTCTCAGTGGGTGTGCATTTGATCATTTGATTCAGCACTAAACCTGAGGTCAGACAGGCAGAAGAAATCTATCTATCTATATATGTGAATATGCTTTAGAATTGTTGGCACCCTTGTAAAAAATAGTAAAAATGACTATCAAAACTGTCTTTGTGGATAATTAGTTTGTAACCACATGTCACAATTATTGGTACGGCAAAAAAACCTGCATTAACTAACTGTAAAACTCATATCCCCATGAATCCTTGGCTTGATTTATGATCTACCTTGGTGGTTATAAACTCTTACTTGATTGTCCTTGGATATAAATATGAGGTGACACATGCCAAAACTCCTCCTCAGCTCATCCCACAGGTCCTCAGTTGGGTTTAAATCAGGGAACTGCAGGTAGCCATGGGAAAAGTGCTCACTAAAGCATTTTTGTGTGGCATGAGACATATATTTTAAATAATTCTTCTGCTGGAAAATCAAACTAAGGCCCATATGTAGCTCCTTCACATAAGCAGTCTTTCACTGACTTTTCATTGAAGATTTCAAGTATTTCCAATGGTTCTTGAGGTAACCACAATATCAAAGATCCTTCGCCATGTTGTCCCATCTAACTGAAGAGTTTGTTCCATTCATAGTTCTGGTCATAGCACTACAAAGACATAGTTGGACGTGTCTGAAAGGAGAAAGGCCAGATGAGGGATCATTGCATTAGAGGCCACTTTTGACCATTTAAGGCACCAGCAAAGATGGTGGATGCATCAGAGGCACCTAGTGGCCTACAGCCCACCTCTCTCTGTAGAGGGGTTGTGCACATGGGGGGCGTAAAGAGAGCTTGAAATTGGCCAAGATTAAATTGGGGAAAAGCAAAAATAAATTGTAAAGTTCTACTAACACTGAAAATGTGAGAAAAACCTTTGAGTACAGGTACAGAAAAGCCGTTACACTTAAGAGGATGGTATGATGAGACCAAAGATACAAAATGCATTGATAGACAGTATTATTAACAACATGGAAGATCAGCCAGATGAAACAGAGACACAATGAGTGAATGTAAACCAGTTCATACTGTATAGTCAAGTCAAGGCAAGTCAGATTTATTTATATAGCAATTTTTACAATGGAGCATTGTCTCAAAAGAGCTTTATAATTTTAGATTATTTTCTAATTTCTAAGGCCAATCCCAAATTGAGTAAGCTTAGGGTGACAGTGGCAAGGAAAAACTCCCTAAACATCATAAGGAAGAAACCTTGGGAGGACCAAGACTCCAAAAGGGACTCATTCTCCTTGGATGGTTTACATGATAAATGTAAGAATGAAACTAATTTATCTAGTTAAATAGGTCTAATAATAAGTCAAAAATAATGTAAAAAATATTCATACTGGCATTATTTACTCTGATACACAGAGTCACTTTAGAGAATTATGGTTGTAGGTTAGAGAGGTTATACAGGTAGTTGGGGACAATCAAAAGGAGTACTACTTACAATAGGACAAGCACATACACTTACAAATGCCATTTACAGCTTGTTACAAATAAGCAGTGGAAAGTCATCCACACAAACACCATCAACCAAATTAGTCTCTAGTCCAAACATGAGTTAATGAGCAAGTGTGCACACGTCCGGTAAGTTAGTAACACACACACACACACACACACACACACACACACATGGAAGATGGGATTCTGTTGTTAAAGTCCTACCTCTGCTTGTGGATCCGCAGTGTTAATTGGCTGTATTTCTTAGAATTTATATAGACCTTAAAATAATTTCAAGAACTGTATGTTTTACATGCTTTTCCATTTCAAGGAATTAAAAATGGGTGTAGCCCCCTCAATATGCCTTTGTGGTGATTGATGCACTAAAGCAACAGACTAAGCTTGGTCAAATCGTATGTCAATCAAATTGGCTCTTGCCACAAGAATAGGCATTTCATTCATTAACTCCATTAGAGACAATGATCATAGTGGCCAAACCCTCTTGGTTTGACTGCACAACCAAGGTCATTTTAAACATTGGTGAGTGGCTACATAAAGAAAACAAATAATTAAATAAAGATGTTTTATTTATCTTGCTTCTCTGGGTGAGGCAGTGTCAACTGACGTTACCCAGACTAACAATGTCTGTTCCAGCAAGAGCTTGGACGGTTTCCAAAACAACAGCACAAATAGATTGTTATAGCTTGTTTTAACAAAAGCAAAAGCCAAGCTGATTCAGGTGGCCTTCAAAACTGATTTATTGAGCACATTTTGTGGATAAGGGAATAATAACTACTGAGAACGTTCCAGCCAACAAAGACAAGACGCCAGTTCCATTGATGATTTTGCTTAGATAAAGCAGTAGTGTTATATTGTGGTAAAGGTATCTTTTAACTGATTTGCATTTGTGTTGTGTGATTTTTCTGTCATTAATTGCTTCTTTGGCTTCTGAGCTTGTGGTTATTGAAGTTCTGTTTAGTTCTGTTTTACATGTAATTTGATGCTGAAGCAGCTGCTGGTATTATTGGATGTATTTTAGCACTGTCTGGTAGCATCAATCAGATTGTGCAGTTCAGATTTTGTGTGGCAACAAAATATTTTTCAGTTGAATTATTACCTTCCCCTTGGAAAAAAGTTATACAGTGGTACCTCGGTTATCATCGTAGGTTTCTCTAGAACCAAAAACAAATTTTTCCCATAAGAAATAAAGTAAATTGCGTTAGTCCGTTCCAGACTCCACACTGTATGAAGCATCATATTCATTAATGCAGTTGTATTGTACGGGTGCTCCCTGATTTACAAAGGGGATATGTTCCGACAAATCCATCATAAGTTAAATGTATCATGAACTGATGAGTTTAATGAGTGTCTATATTTTACAATAGCGGAGCCTAAGATAAGTAATGATAAGTAAGTTAATGTTTAAAACACATTAATCTACAGTTGGCCAAAATCATTAACACAAAGCTTATTTTATAATGAAGTGTTGAAAATGTTCATGTAATTTAGTGAGTAATGGATTGAACATGAAAAGTAAAAGCAAAACACTTACTCTATTGGTGAACTCAAGCTAACTGCAGCCTGTGTTCTGGAGCATTCAATTCCTATTTTGCTGTCTGTTTGCTCTTATAAACTTGCCTTTTAGGCTTGGAGTCTTGTTTGCACTAAGAATACAGTACTGTAGATGTAAAACTAAAGAAGAACATGATAAAAAGTAGCAGGGATCTTCTCTAAGGGCTATTCTGAACCTGAATCACTGTGTACTGAATCATGACACGTGAATCATGAATTGTCTAAAATGACTCACGTGTTTATAGTCAAAATGCTTTGAGAACCAAATTCGATGTCTGAGATGTTTGAGAACCGAGGTACCACTGTATTATTCCTTTACAGTGGGGCAAAAAAGTATTTAGTCAGCCACTGATTGTGCAAGTTCTCCTACTTAGAAAGATGAGAGAGGTCTGTAATTTTCATCATAGGTACACTTCAACTATGAGAGACAAAATGAGAAAAAAAAAATCCAGGAAATCACATTGTAGGATTTTTAAAGAATTTAATTGTAAATCATGGTGGAAAATAAGTATTTGGTCACCCACAAACAAGCAAGAGTTCCTGCAAGACACCTGTCCACAGCCTCAAACAGTCAGACTCCAAACTCAACCATGACCAAGACCAAAGAGCTTTTGAAGGACACCAGGAATAAAATTGTAGACCTGCACCAGGCTGGGAAGAGTGAATCTTTTCTAACCTTATGGTAGTGCTGTTTTAAGGGGTAGTCTTAAACCAAAGACTTTCCCAATTCACTCCCCCTCAGTCACATAAATACTGTGGTTTTTGGTTGGCCTATTCATTTATTAAAATTCCGGAAATGGGTCTATTGAGGGCTCTGGTTCACGACTGCCTATCCTTGGAAAACATAGGGCTGGATGCAAAGCTAGACAGATATCAGACTGTTTATCCAAAGGTGCCATTGCTTGCTGAAAGCAGAATAAGCAGTTGCATTTCAGATTAAAAATGCTGAGTGATGACTGTCCTGTGGTAACCTTTGCACTCTTTCCAGGCAGCAAGCCACAAAGCTCTGCTGCGGAGTGATATGTTTGTTCAGGAGACGAGTAGGCTGTTGACAATGCAATATGATTTACAGCTCAATGAAACGAGCCCGGTTTAATTTCCCACCAGCCATGCGTTGGCTCTCATTGCATGCTTCAGTCTTAGGTTCCAATGGGCTTTCTATCTTCCTTCAGCACATTCTGAACACAGTGGCACCACAAGACAAGACCACACAACACAGTCATCCCCTCCAGAAAAGACCTCATTCCTTCTGGGTGCTGTTTTCACATAACTGTTTCATTTAAACTCCAGACCTTTCCTGCCCACACCACTGACAGCAGGATTAAAAAGAAATGAGTGTGCTCAACAAAGCCACATACCACACTGTGTGCATTCAGTTCGAGCTCTGAAACTGTAACCTCGAACCTTGTTTGCTAGATTGAAAGTGGTTTGGTGGTTAAGGCAAGTTACTCTGAATAACAGAAATGAAATAATGTGAAAGCATAATAGAGCATTTTATATCAACCAGTAGGTGTAGTAGAGGCTCAGTAGTTGCCCTCAGCTCAAATGTATTTGTGTCACTTTGATTCACTAAAATCATTTGTCAATTGTAGAAATCTACTTTAAGTGGCAGATGAAAAGTGCTATGGAAGGGATGTTGTGATGGTATGACGAAAGGATATGGACACCAATGCTTACACAGATCCACAACTGCATTTAAAACTGGATCTGCATTCCTGAAGGAAATACAACAGGAAATACAATATGGATTTGTGTCCCAATACTTTTGGCCACATGTGCGTTTGTCTCTCATTACTTTTGGCCTCATGTGTGATTGTGTCCCAATACTTTTGGCCACCTGTGTGACTGTCAAGTCAGATTTATTTATATAGCACTTTTTACAATGGAGCATTGTCTCAAAGCAACTTTACAATTTTAAAATATCTCCTAATCTCTACATCCAATCCCAAATTCAACATGCCTAGGGCGACAGTGGCAAGGAAAAACTCCCTAAGCGTTTTGAGGAAGAAACCTTGGGAGGACCAAGACTCAAAAAGGGACCCAACCTCCTTGGGCGGCGTAGATGATTAAATGTAAGAATGAAACTAATTTATCTAAACTAATAAGTCATGGAGTCATAGTTCATATAAAATGTAAAATATGCATATGGGCATTCTGTAGTCCGATACACAGAGTCACTCTAGGATCTTGAGTCTAAGCAGGAAAGTCCTTGGCAGCACTTCGTCCCCAGATAACTGGAGGAGGGAGAGAGTTACTGCCCTCTGGTATGGCCCGGGCATGGTGGTGTTGGAGCTGATGAAGGAAACAGCTTGAGTGAAGCTGAAGTGGTGGCATTAGCTATAACAGCATAGCTAGAAAGAGGAGAACCTGAAGGTAACACAGCCAAGAGGGATCACATGAGACATCGGCAACCCCACGGGAGGCAGAAGACAGCAACCCAATGTCTCTGATCACTATATAGTGTTCTAATACTTTTGGCCACCCGTGTGATTGTGTCCCAATACGTTTAACCCTATGTGGGTTTGTGTCCCAATGTTTTTAACCATAAGTGAGATTGTGTCCTAGTACTTTTGACCCTATGTCGGTTTGTGTCCCAATACTTTTGGCCACCATAATAGACCACACAGCGCGATTATTTACACAACGCAACGATATATGGGGGTCGGGAATGGATTAACCCTATTTGCATTACTCATTTTGGGGGAATTTCATTCCGACTTTGAACAAATAAGAGCTCGAACAGCCCTCTGGAGCCAATTAAGTTCAAATTCCGATGTTCCACTGTACTTCTTTGTCTCAGGGAAGGAAAAACATAAGGCCATCACATACATTGTGGTAACAGTTTGTGTGAACCCTTTCTTGTTTTAGCATGACAATGGCCACGGTGCACAAAGAAATGGCACAAAGTTTGGTTTTTGGTGCAACACCAGTGAACATTTTTGGAATTAATGGGAAGAGTGTCCACTGATGCTCTGGCAGCTTTATAGAAACAAATCCCTGTGTACATTCAATGTAGAAGCCAAAGATGGACAATATTAATGCTTATGGTTTAAAATTGGATGTTAAACAAACCCGTATGCGTGTTATGTTCTGAAACCAACACACAGCGCAGTGTTGGCAGTGTAGTGTAGCCCCCGCACAACAAGCATGCATTCATTCATGCAAGACCTTGACTAAGTACAGATGACTCGGCTCCAGTAATGTGTAAAGTATGAGAACTAGAAAAAGAATTTGTGTCAGAAGTCAAAATATTTTAACATAACACATACCCAAAATCATACGTACAGTACAACATCAACAGCATCACGAAACCTGCATACCCTAAAAATGTATTATTTACTTCATTCAGGAATCGATTTCGAGACAAGACCTGAATGAGAATAACACTGACTGCAGTTCTATCCATATTTTACTCGGAACAAATTATTACACTGCAGCATTTAAGCTATTCTAGATGTAGTACACATCAACTCCAGCACTGTCTATTGTGGATGAATAAATATAATATAAATAAAAGTGACTGCATCGTTCAATTTTTCTACTGGCTAATAAATGCCAAATTTATAAACTGACAACTGCTAGTACACTTTATGGGGTTCCTCCTTAAAACATGTACAATACACCAAAAGTAGCTTGTCCATGGCCTACATGAAGCTCGTCATTTCCCACTTCAGTGCTTATGGATCCCAAAAGACAGACAGGCACTTCAGAAGTGTTCACTTTGCTGAAGACGATAATGTTTAAATGTGGTAATTAAAGCTCACATGCACTCAGAATCAAACACCTTTGCCTTGTGAGTTTACAAAAATAATACTCTGCACTCTTGGGTTAAAAAATGGGCCGAAAGTTCGAAAATGGGTGACACTTTACCATAAGGGGCACAAACATCATGACCTCATGCAGAAATAATGCCTTAGTAATGCTTTACATTCAAGCTCTACCTTAATTAAAACATGAATTCATATTAATGATTACTCACTCATGAAATACTGCATGAATCAATGTCATGTACATTTATAGTACAGTGTTACCAAAATATGTTTCCCAGTTAGTTTGAGTTGAATGTGAGACCAAATATTCTCTATAGGGTTCAAATCTGCACTGCCAAAATATGGACCTGATGGACTTGTTCTCAAGCCAATTCTTGGTGGTCTTTGCGGTGTCTTGTTGAAAATATCGTATTTTGACGTACTACAAAGCATTGGTTGACTTACCACATTGATGCAGCTCACCAGCAGCTGAAAAGGCTTCCCATACCATGACACCTCCACCTCCATGGTTAGTGGTAGTAAAGAAGCATTCACTGTTGTATTTCCCACCAAATCTTTTTCAAGACATTTCTCTGTATCACCATACAACTCAAATTGTAATTCATCAGTCCACATAACTCTGTTGAATTACTTTGTCTTTGTTGAATTACTTCTGTCCTTGATGTTTTTCTTAGACAGCAATGACGTTTTATGTCATCAAGACACAAAACCTGCGTTAGTGTTGTTTTCTGCTGTATTGAGCTCTGATGACATTTTCTGAAGATTTTTTCCTGTCTTTGAGAAATTTCAGCAGGTGGTCAACATTGAGCCTTCCAGATCTTTTCTTTCTGGCAACATCACCAACTCTTTCAAAGACTCGGCATATTCTCTGCATAGCTGAAGGTGAAATAGGGATTTGCTCTGCCTTTAGGGTCTTGTCAAATTCAGAATAGCTACAGGAGGCCTGATGAAGACCGGCAATGTGGCTTCTGACACCAGAGCAGATTTTCTTGCTCAGTTATCTTGAGACTCAGAAGACTGCAGATTGTAGATTTCTACCTATAGATACTGTATCTGTCACTCCTGGTTTTATTTAACAGCTTGTTTCCAGGTTTGCGATGGGATGGATCGTTACCAACTGACGACAAATCTTTTAAGATAAAAACAAGACAAGACATTTTGTTATGCTAACCATACACTTGAAGACTTTAAAAAGACTCTGAAATCACTTTCAAAAGTCTGACACCCTGTCTCATCTAAAGACAAATCACACAGTTTTAAGTCACATACTAACAATTTGAAATGACTGGGGATCTTGCATGCTCACTAATAGGAAGACTGCAGCTATATTTCGTTTGAGATTATTTCCCATCATGTCTACTTTGTCTCACTTCAAGTCCAAGTTCCACACTAATAAAAGGCATATAGAGTCCATGCATCACTATGATAAATTATCAGAGGTTCTCAACTTTTGAGTTCATTAATAGAGTAAGTGTTTTGCTTTTACTTTCCACTTTCAATCCACTACTCACTAAATTACATGAGATTTTTCAACACTTTATTATAAAATAAGCGTTCTGTTAATGATTTTGGCTGACTGTAGGTTTATATAGGTGTTTTAATCATTAACTTACTTAGCATTACATATAGGCTCCACTATACATAGTATAGACGCTCTACCAAACACTTGGTAAACTCCTCAGTTCATGTTACATTTAACTTATGATGGATTTGTTGGAGCATATCCCCATCTTAAATCAGGGAGCACCTGTACAATACAACTCCATTAATGCATATAATGCCTTATACAGTGTAGATTTTCTGAGGGTCTGGAACGGATTAATTAAATTTACATTATTCCTTATGTGAAATGTTTGCTCAGTACTCGTCATTTTTGGTCTTTGACAAGCCTTCTGGACCAAAGAAACTCGGGTACCACTGTATTTCTTTGCATAAAAATTAACACTGAACAATAGGACAAAGTAGTGCAAAATAGAAGAGTAACTTTAAAAGTGCAGTACAAATGCAATGCTACCTGTGTTCAAAATACTGTCCCAAATGTGCCATTTTTAAATCTTAAAGACCTGAAAATAAGTAATCGACAAATAAAAACAGCATAGTCAGCCCCACAGGCTGTAAAGTAAAGTAATGTGAAGTGGCTTCTTAAGTACTGTAATGGTATCTTAAGATCAAATAATGGTAACACCACAATTCATGATTTTATATAGTATGTTACGATTTGACTGTTTTACCCCCACCGATCCTTGGTCAGGGTCTTGTGGAAAGGTCTGGAGGTACTGAGGTACACACTGGAGAGGTCACTGGCCCATCATAGCATTCTGTAAATGCAGCGCTTGACCTTCACATTCCAAGCTCTACCCATAATTTCATCACAGGACCTCAGGAACTGTGTTTTCCAGCAGCTGACTCTAACCACTCAGCCACCTAAGCTGCCAAAGCATCCTGTGTTATCCCTGCTTATCCTAGTCAGGGTTGCAGGACGGGGGTCTGAAACCTAACCTGGAATTCAGTGGGTACAAGCAGACGGACACCCTGGACAGGGTCATACTTTATCACAGGGTTCCACAAATACACTATCTGACCTTTACATTACAAGCCCTACCTGGGATTTGAACCCCATAACTGCCATTTCCAGTATCTGGCTCTTACCTACTGAGCCACCAGAGCTGCTAATTGCAATATACGTTAGGCATATCTGCTAAACGACTTAATGTCCTACAGTAACAAGTGCACAGTGGAAGTATCAGAAACGATAATACAAATGGCAGTACAGCACAGGCTGACTTTATCAGGACTCTATTTACCTGGTTTGACAGACACATGATGCTTGTGTAGATGTAGTCTTTTATCACACAGTTCTTTGCTAACCATTTGATAGGCAATACATCTAAACGTGTTCATGCAGTCATACTTCAAACAGATGTCTTGAATAGAGTTGTTGTTGTTATTTACAGGTTCATTTATGTCGAATGTTGAGTGTCTCCTTTAATGTCAGTTGCATGGAGAAAATTGCATTAATGATACAATCTCCAGCCCCTCTTGTCCTTACACTTGCTATCTGTGCTGCGTTTCTTTTTTTCTGTTTGTATTTTTTCTCCAGTAACAGCAGCAGAAACACTGAATGCGAACATAAAACTTCCACCTCTATGCAGAATTTTTGGTGAAGTAAACAGCTAGATGAGTGATTTGCCAGAGATTCAGAATGAAATCAATATCAAGACCAAATTGGAAAATGCAGATTACTTAATAAATTAAATGGGCTCCGTGTGCTCTGGACCAAAGGCAAAAAGGACCATCCAGACTGTTATCAGCAACAAGTCCAAAAGCCAGGCTCTGTCATGGTATGGGGTTGGGTCAGTGCCCTTGGCAAAAGTCATTTATACTTCTGTGATGGCAGCATTAATGCAGAAACGTACACTGGGATTTTAGAGCAACATAAGCTGCCTTCAATGACATCTTATATATAGGACTGAAATATGCAAATCCCTACCCGTCTTTTTTTAAGGAACACTGTTTTAAACGTCTTGATGCATACTCAGTAATCCAGGTGAGAAAATCCCAGAAGTTGAATCAGTTCATCTGAACTTAAGGTTTTGTGGGAGATACTTTTCGTCACTCATCTAAGTGACTTCTTCAGTCTCAACTAGTTGGAAAAATTCCCCAATCTTATATACAGCACATTTGCATAATGGCTGATACCACTGAACGACTGGGACACCACCCAGCCACTGGTTCAGATATGTGGATCGCACCTGGGTTAAAATGAAATCTCAGGAAGTACCACATTTCACCGACCACATCAACTCAGTGGACAAACACATAAAGTTCATGAGAGAGGATGTGAAGAACGGCAGGCTAGCCTTCTTGGATTGTGAAGTTGTGATTGAAGATGGGGGACAACTGAGAGTCGATGTTTACCGTAAGCCAACACATACAGATCAGTACTTAAGGTTTGACTCTCCATCCACTGGAGCACAAACGAGGAGTCATCAGGACACTGTACCACCGAGCAGACAGCGTCCCCACTGACACAGCGGCCGAGGATGGAGAGAAATCTCACATTAAGGAGGCCCTGGGCAAATGTGGTTATCCGAACTGGGTCTTCGTCAAATCCGGTAAGACACCCAAACAATGCTTAAGCAGATCGACAAGAGGAGAACAACAATCTCAGTCTAAGCGTAAACCAGTGGTGATTCCATATGTGGCAGGAACATCGGAACAATTCAGAACACATATTTTCCAAACACAGCGTTTCGGTGGCTTTCAAACTCCAAAACATGCTATGCCAGAAACTGGTCCACCCCAAGGATCGAGTCCCCCAAACAGAGTAATGTAGTGTACGCTGTTAAGTGCCGGGAGGATTGCCAGGAATTGTACATCGGTACAACATGAAGAGTTACTTCATCAGGTCAGGACTCTGTGACTCTGACTTACAACTGATACAATCTTAGCAATTACAACTGTTACAATCCAAGTAATTGTAGGTTCAGGGTCTTGCTCAAGGACCCACCAGTAGCAGCTTGGTGAAGGTGGGATTTGAACCCTGGACCTTCTGCTCCATAGTCCACAACCAGGCTACCACAGTAACAGGGTTGCCAGTGGTCACTCTTTCAAGGATGAAGACTTGCAGATCCTTGATACGAAGGAAGGCTGGTTTGAACGTGGAGTAAAATAAGCCATTTTTGTAAAAAGGGAACGTCCATCCCTGAACCGAGGAGAGGGTCTCAGAGTGTACCTCTCACCATCTTACAACGCCGACATCGCAGCCGTTCCCCAATCCTGAGTGAATGGCTCATGTGGCCATTGTCATTAATGGCTATGGCTATTTGCATATTAAACTGATCACCAACTGGGAATTTTTCCAATTAGCTGAGACTGAAGGAGTCACTTAGATGAGTCACGAAACGTATCTCCCACAAAACCGGGGATTGGTTTTAAACATTTCAATAATTTTCTCATACATTTGTTTACAAACTGGAGATGCTGAGCCCATTTTTGCTCCTCAAACACTCAGCCTTTCATGGATGCTGTTTTTATATCAAATCATGATTACAATCACCTGTTGACATGACCTGTTTGAAATCACATAATTATTTTTTTCACCTCATTACTACCCTTAAATTTCCTCATTTCAGTGTGTTGCAGGTCTGAAATGCAGAAATGGATGTTTATTAACAAATGAAAAACATGAAATATCTCAGGTTCACGCTGTCAAAAGTCAAAGCAAATATAAGGAACACTGTATTTTTTATATGCATTTTTCATACCGTCCCAACTTTTTCTGATTTTTGGTTGTATTACAGTTCTTTATTCTGTTTTTGCCAATAAATATGCAGGTCACATTGTGTTGATATGACACCGGTACTGGCATGGCACACATTTAGATACACCTTTGTTTAAACCTTTTTCATAGGCTATCTAGCACAGTCCAGTTTTGTGAGAATCTATTTGCCACATGTTGGCTGGAGCGTGTCCAATTATCCGAACTGTGCCTAACCGAGGGCACATGGGGGAGACTGATTGGTTCTCAGTGCTGAACCTTCATCTGAGAACTAGCTTTCTTTCTTCTGTTTTGAAAAAAAAAAGCTGGAGTGAGACTTTTATGAAGCCTAGCAGACTGGAAATAGTGTGCATGATGGGCGGATGACACCAGGCCAGGCTGACGGCCGTAATAGATGGAGACCTCGGCTCATTACTGACTGAGATCGGGCTAATGAATGCTAAGCAGTCAGAGCTCACCATGCCTTTGGGAGTCCAGTGGGATATCTGTGGTCCTTATGATCTCTTTGACTGACATGTTAAAGTATGTAAGAGCATATAAGCCTTGTAATTCTGATAGGTTGTTTGTGGTGTGGAAGGCACAGAGCAAGCTATCTAAATTCTCTGTTAGAAGCTGTTGTGTTTACTCTGACAGGAGTACAAGACAAGTCCACTTTCTCACTGAGGACACAAGATCCTACAGTGACTTTACATACTGGACAAATTAATGCCGATATGCATATTTGTAGGTTATTTCAATATTTAATTAATTTACATTATTGTCTTTTATGCTATAGTTTTATATTCTCTATATTATTATACTTTTTAAAATTATTATAATATATTATCTCTAATGTATTAATCTGCTTATTATATTTCATTTGAATTATTAGATTTTTAAATATGGTCTCTGTTAATATTTTTTTAGCTGCTGTTTATTTAATGTATTACTATGCACTTAATAATTAGATTTGATTTACTTTATTTGTGACATACAACCCTAAAACAGAAAAAGTTGGGACCATATGAAAAATGCAAATTTAAAACCACACAGAATTCATATTTCATGCTTTGTCTGGTCAACTTCATTTCAATAACGTACTTAATAAACGTCCCTTCCTGCATTTCAGGCCTGCAACACCTTTCAAAAAACATTGGGACGCATTTGTTGACAAACTGGAAATCCACAGCCCAATTTTACTCATAGAAGACTCAGCCTTTAATGAATACTGCTTTTGTACCAAATCATGATTACAATCACCAGTTGACATAACCTGTTTGAAATCACATCTTTATTTAGTTTTTTACCTCATTACTAACTCTAAATTGCCCGTACCAACTTTTTTTTAAATGTGTTGCAGTCCTGAAATGCAGGAATGGATGTTTATCAACAAATGAAATTAAACCACCTGACAAAACATGAAATATCTTGGGTTCAATACTGTCTGCAATGACATAAAAATCAGTGTATTGAACACTGTGTTTTTTTGTTGTTTTTTTAAATACCATCTCAACTTTTTCAGATTTGCGGTAGTATAACATCTAAGCCACCCAAGGACGATGGGACCCTTTTTGAATCTTGGTTCTTCCAAGGTTTCTTCCCAGTCAGTGGCATAGGGAACAACCCTAGACAGGGCACCACTCCATTGTAGGGCACACACACTCACACACTAGGACCACTTTAGCGTAATCAATTAACCTAAAGCATAACATGGAATCCTACAACAGAATTTAGCAAAATGGCAATATAAATGCTTACTCATATCAATATCAATATTCCCGGACATTGAATAGTGGTACCAGAGGTGCAACATGCTCTACTTATGCTGGTTGTACAAGACCTTTTTAGATCATTAAAAGCAACTTTTCTGTTCCAAAATGGCTTTTCTGTTTTGTTGAGCTATTTTAGGATAGATAGCATCGTTTTGAGATTGTGGCCCATTAGATTTTTGGTAGCCGTAAATGACAACGATAGGAGAATATCTTTAGTGAATCCGGCAATTTGCTCCATTTGCTCCATTTGCTCAAATAAAAAAATAAGTACAATCTAATTTGCTAAATTAAGCTGGTAACCTAAATTATTATCAGCTTGTTAAATTAAAAAGCTGAATCTACATTGCCAAGTACATTAACCATCCGTGAATGTACAGTGGTGCTTGAAAGTTTGTGAACTCTTTAGAATTTTCTATATAAAGTTACTGCTCTCCAAAAAGAACATTGCTGCTCGTCTGCAGTTTGCTAAAGATCACGTGGACAAGCCAGAAGGCTATTGGAAGAATGTTTTTTAGATGGATGAGAACAAAATAGAACTTTTTGGTTTAAAAAAAAGCGCTATGTTTGAAGAAAGGAAAGCACTGCATTCCATCATAAGAACCTTATCCTATCTGTGAAACATGGTGGTGGTAGTATCATGGTTTGGGCCTATTTTGCTGCATCTGGGCCAGGACAGCTTGACATCATTGTTGGAACAGTGAATTCTGAATGATATCAGAGAATTCTAAAGGAAAATGTCAGGACATCTGTCCATGAACTGAATCTCAAGAGTCGGTGAGTCATGCAGCAAGACAACGACCCTAAGCACACAAGCCGTTCTACCAAAGAATGGTTAAAGAAGAATAAAGTTCATGTTTTGGAATGACCAAGTCAAAGTCCTGACCTTAATCCAATGGAAATGTTGTGGAAGGACCTGAAGCAAGCAGCTAATGTGAGGAAACCCACCAACATCCCAGAGCTGAAGCTGTTCTGTACGGAGGAATGGGCTAAAATTCCTCCAAGCCGGTGTGCAGGACTGATCAACAGCCTTCCTCCACAGGGGGGTCACACCAGATACTGACAGCAAAGGTTCACATACTTTTGCCACTCACTAATTTGTAATAGTGGATAATTTTCCTCAATAAATAAATGACCAAGTATAATATTTTTGTCTCATTTGTTTAACTGGGTTCTCTTTATCTACTTTTAGCACTTGTGTGAAAATCTGATGATGTTTTAGGTCATATTTATGCAGAAATATAGAAAATTCTAAAGGGTTCACAAACTTTCAAGCACCACTGTACTAATCATCGCGGTCTGTGTCACATGACCACAGCCCCAGTGACTCAGTAGCCTTTGGTCAAGTGAAACACAAACAAACATTTACATATTTTCACATTTATTCATTACTGCATGATCTGGGCTAGCTCAGTGGGTGGAGCTCCAGATTTCCAGAGCTTTCCCAGTTCATATCAAAATTCTGGCAAGGTGAAGTGTGTCAGATGTGACTTCAGAAGCAATTTAGTTGCACCATAAATCACAGAAGTGGTTTTCTGGAGCCAGTATTGAAAGAATGAGATATGGTTATATGAAATATGTTTGTAAATGTATACAAATGTTTCACCTCCTCAGAGGCTCCTGGTGCTCCTTGGGTCAGAGGGGCTAGGTCTGTTGTAATGTGACACAGACCAAGGGTGAGCCTCATGACATTAGTCCCATGAAATGTTTATTTAGTGTTAAATCTGTAGAAGAAATATTATATTATTGAAATTCAACAATGCAAAAGTTATACTTGCTTACTTTAGTTGGGCATCCAGCATCTCTGGTATAACTTTCTCTCCTCTGGTATCAGTTTCCTTGTGAATAAACATTTTTGTTATCTTTCTAACTTATTGGGTTTCACTCTGAGATTCTGTGTTTTGTTGTGGCGAACCTATTTTTCTTTGTTTTATCTGTGTTATGTTTCGCACCTATAGTTGTCCAGAAACATTTCCAGCTGTGAGAAGGCATTTCTGTTTTCTTTTTAATGAACTGTTTTGTTGTGATATGGATACTGTGTTGTGTTTTGTGTGGCTTGCTCTCTATGAACATTGCTCATGTGAAAAACTTTACTCTTGTCATTTTGCTTCTTTGCTGTGTTGTTTTGTGGGATTCTGCACTGTATTGTGGGCTTCTGTGTTGTGTTTTGCATATCTTGGCCACTGTACTGAAGATAATAACAAGCACCGCGTCAGATGTTCTGTGGTGGCCTAGCGGTTAAGGTACTGGACTCTGGACCAGAAGGTCCAGGGTTCAAATCCCACCCCTGCCAAGCTGCCACTCTTGGGTCCTTGAGCAAGACCCTTAACCCACAATTTCTTGGATTGTAAAACTGTACCAATTGTAAGTCGCTCTGGATAAGGGCGTCTGCTAAATAATGTAAATGTAAATGTTCTTTATCTTAATAAAGAGCATAGAATCATTATACCTATTAAAAGTAGTCACGTTTCCTAGTGCCTTTTTCTTATACAGTGGGGCAAAAAAGTATTTAGTCAGCCACTGACTGTGCAAGTTCTCCTACTTATAAAGATGAGAGAGGTCTGTAATTTTCATCATAGGTACACTTCAACTATGAGAGACAAAATCAGAAAAAAAAATTCTGAAATCACATTGTAGGATTTTTAAAGAATTTAATTGTAAATCATGGTGGAAAATAAGTATTTGGTCACCCACAAACAAGCAAGATTTCTGGCTCTCACAGACCTGTAACTTCTTTAGGAAGCTCTTCTGTCCTCCACTCGTTAGTTCTAGTTTGAAAACAGAAATGTGATCAAGTCCCCTGATTTAATGCATCAAAGAGCAATTTTTTGCTTTAATTACAACCATCACTCTGTTTGGATATGTCTCTACCAGTTTTTCACACTTTGATTAGGGAATATATCCCTTTCTTCAGTATAGAGTTGTTCAAGTTCAGTTAAATCAATGTAGTCAAACCTTATTTTGGGTTTGTTTTATTCAGCAGTGTGCTTAGAGTTGATTCCATGCTAGAAAGTGAATCACCTGCCCATCTTCACTTGTCTAACAGATGGCCACAGGTTTTCCTCAAGAATTTGGGGGTAATTGACAGCCCCAATTTTCCCTTTAAAATAAAGAAAATACCCCTCAACATAATGATGCAACAACCTGGATTCCTAGTATGTATAGTGTATATTGGGTGGTGTGCTGCATTTGGTTTTCACCAATCGTAGTGTGAGGTTTCAGCCAAAAACATTCAATCTGACAATAAGAAGTCCAAATGAGAGTCAGTGTTTAACTATTTAGGAATATACATATTTCTTTGCCAGCCTGCCATACATTGTGTAAATGCGATTGTTGTCATATGCACAATCTGACCAATATCAGCCATAAAGGCTTGGAAGTTGTTCAAAGTTATAACTGGCCTCTGGTTAGCTTCCCTGATCAATGTCCTGCTGGCCCAATCATCCAGAATGAAGGGACAGCACAATTTAGAAGGTGTTGGAGGTGCAATGCTCTTTCCACTTCTCAGTAATACACTAAATGGTACTCTGAGGGATAGTTAAAGCCTATGAGTTCTTTTTGTATCCTTCTACTATCTTATGTCTTTCTATAGCTCCATTGTAGTACCCTTTTGAAAGCGCCTTTCCAACCATGGTGAATTCTTCACATAGAAAAATTGTAGCGGTCAATGGATGTTCTTTCATACCTCAGGAAACTTAATGGTGATTCTCCTTCATGTTTCATTTACATATCAAATTGTTATGTAAACAACAAACACTTCTCCTAAAACTCCTCAGGATAAATAGAATTATACATAGAAATATACACATAAGGAGATATGAACACATGTGAGATTAAAGGAGCTATAGCTTGAGTTTTTCTTGAGAAGATTATTGGTTGCAAGCATAGCCTGGGGTATGAACCAAGCATATTAGGAACTGCTGTTTCCAGCAACTGACTTTCCAGGTGGGTTATTATTAGAAACAATAAGAGTAGGATTGAAGATGTATACATTTGTTGTAAAGTTGATTGAATGATGACAGAAGATATCAGAGCTAGAAAGCTAACTTTATTTGCCTATGATAAGCATGAAATGTGCAAAACAAGTGCAGTAATGGACATCTATTCAAATTCTGAATAAGAACATGCTTTAGAGGGAAAAATGTAGTGCAGAACCATAGAATAATGGTGTTGCATCGCCAGTATTCGACAAATTATAGTTATTATAAAAGTACTTACATTACACATTAAAACAAACTGTTGGTATGGATGAGAAATGTTTTGAGCTCATTTTGAGAACTCGGTTTTTATTAAAGGTGAGATAAAAATGAGAATCAAGATGTTGGCAGATCTGAGCACAGTGTGAGTCTTTAATAAGATTGCTGCTAAAACTCAAGGCAAGACATGACCTTACTTGAGTGTTTTGCTTATCACCATACAGTGGTGCTGAAAGTTTGTGAACTTTTTAGCATTTTCTATATTTCTGCATAAATATGACCTAAAACATCATCAGATTTTCACACAAGTCCTAAAAGTAGATAAAGAGAACCCAGTTAAACAAATCTGACAGCTCTGGGATGTTGGTGGGTTTCCTCACATTAGCTGCTTGCTTCAGGTCCTTCCACAACATTTCGAATGGATTAAGGTCAGGACTTTGACTTGGCCATTCCAAAACATGAACTTTATTCTTCTTTAACCATTCTTTGGTAAAACGACTTGTGTGCTTAGGGTCGTTGTCTTGCTGCATGACCCACCTTCTCTTGAGATTCAGTTCATGGACAGATGTCCTGACATTTTCCTTTAGAATTCTCTGATATCATTCAGAATTCATTGTCGCATCAATGATACCAAGCCGTCCTGGCCCAGATGCAGCAAAACAGGCCCAAACCATGATACTACCACCACCATGTTTCACAGATGGGATAAGGTTCTTATGCTGGAATGCAGTGTTTTCCTTTCTCCAAACATAATACTTTATTTTAAACCAAAAAGTTCTAATTTCACCCCCCGCCTCATAAATGGTATGCTCCAAGTGATGGCTTTGTGGCTCACAGCACTAATGAAAGTTTGTCAGGTGTTCTTCCTTCACAAATGTGTGAATGGTAGTCCGAAATTACGTTAAAATGTACAGTTTCAAAAAAAAAGAATAAAAAAAACATGGTCTGGTGGAGAAGTTACACTCGATTTATTAAACTTTTCCGGATGTAATGTATGAAAAGGTAAAGACAAAGTATGATGATTTTATATAGACACTCTATTACTTAGTACAAGGCGCACAGCAAGCAGAACTTCCTAGGCGACTTCTTAAGGCCTCCATATTGCCCAAGGCTTCCATATCAAAGGAAGATTATATACATTTATTTCACTCAGCAGATGCTCTTATCCTGATCAACTTCAAATCAATCCGAGCAGCTGAGGGTTAAGAAGCCCTGAAGTCCTGAGCCATAATCGCAGACCCTACAAATAAACTGGCAGTTTCTGTCAGTGCAGCAGATCTGCTCATGTATTAGCTATACTACTCGGTGTCATTTCATTTAATAGCAAAGCACTGCATTAGGGTAGAGAGCCTCAGCAGTGAAAGGCATCATATAAACTCAGTCCAGAAGTCAGTCCAGTCTCAATGCAAACAGCAATATCGGATGCAATATGGGATATTTTTCTGGTATGAGACAAGCTCTGTTATGTTTCTGCCACTAGGGTCAGGCCATTTCAGTCCAAAAGCAATCATAACAGGGAATTGCACAAGTTCCCCACAGTTCTCCCTCAGGTCTGTCCAAGGTCCACAGACACAGACAGAGGGAAAAACCAATTCATTTCAGCTGAATGAAGTGTAGTCTCAGAACATGCTGTTCTAAATAAACAGAATTGAGTCTTTTAACTCTATGTTCTATGTCTTTTAACTATGTTCCACCTGCTTCCACGACACCTGATATGTCACAAGTCATGATTAGGTGACATAAAATGTACACAAACAAATACAGAAAGCCAATCGAAGACTTAAACTAACTGGTTAGTTAAACTAACTTAAACTTAAACTAACTTAAATTAACTGGCTCTTAATTTCAGTGTCTGCATTACAGTGATGTTTAAACCTAGGTCTGGGCTTAAAACGGCCAATAACGCTTATTGATACATAGACTCCACGGTGGACATTAAACAAGTGGACATTAAAATCTGAAATAGTTTTTAGTTGCCAGATCTGATGTGAAGTACAGCAGAATTTCTAAATTCTGGGATTAAAGGTTAAGGTACCACACTTTGGACCAGAAGGTCCACGATTCAAATCCCACCTTTCCCAAGCTGCCACTGTTGGGTCCTTAACACAATTGCTTGGGTTGAATGATTGTATCAGTTGTGAAATTATTAAATGTAAATACTAAGTTCTGATTGTCAGCCATCAAGATTGTTTAATGTCTTCAAACTTATTTGCTGGTACTCTAAGTGATCCCCTATAATTATGGCAGTACATGTACTGATTAAGCATCAGTTCCACCGCACAACCTAATTTAGTGCTGATTGCATTTTGGGAAGAAATTGCCATAGACATGAATAAATAAATAATCACCCACACTACTATTCCATCCTTTGTAAAGATTTGATCTGATTTGTCAGTTTTTTCTGGCTTAAATGCTGAAGTGTTGGTTTCTTTTGTTTCTGCTTGTTGTTTCCATAGCAGTTGATATTTGTATGAGGCCAGATAACCCTCCTCCTTTCTCATCCTGGCTTGGGACGGGGCACGGCAGCATGTTCTAGCAGCGATGCCTCTGAAGAATCCTGTAAGTCACCTATCATGAAAACGTCACGAATGAGGAGGTCCTAAGAAGTGCAGCCACTCACAGACTACAGGTGATTGTCGCAGAGCACAGAATGTATCTTGCTGGACATGCCGTCCACCTATCTGACACCCGACATCCAATAATCATGAGGCACTGGACATCACCGAATAGAAAGAGAGAAGCTGGACGACCACTGAGTGCCTGGTGGAGGACATTCCAAGCAGACCTCAAGAGTATTGACACCCGCAGGGAAGGTGTGGAAGCCACTGTTGCTGATCGACTGAAAATTATACACTGGCGAATTCATGTTGCCCAATGTGTCAAGTTGCAAGAGAGGAACAACACTAAACAAAAAAATACAGAGGGTTTTTCAAAGGATTGTTTAAGAACACATTTTAAAAAAACCATGACCCTAAAATGGAAACTGCCCATTTTCTGAATGATCAATTGATCTATCATTGCTTCAGCCGTTTATCTGGCAGCTCTAAATGGCAATTTATTTGCCCGCCACTACGGTGACCCCAGTTAGCATCCTGGTTGTGCCTTCTGGCCAAGTCAGACCACATACAGCGTGTGACCAAGGGAGGGGAAGTGAGTTCTAGTGATGCCATTCAACTAGGTTGGGCATCACTCACCTACAAAACTGGCTGTGACTGAGGGAGGTGAGGACAAATGAGGGAGTGTCTCCCACCGCTGCAACACTGACCTCAGCCAAGCCCCCGATGTTGACCTACACTCTATAAATTCTGATAGACCCCTACCACAGTGTGTGTGTATACAGCATTACATCCAGCATTACATTAAAGCAGACCAACCCTTCTTCTCACTTTAGCATCACTGAAATAACTGAAGTAACTAAACCATGGAGAACTAAGGCAGTCTGAGACACTCATTCATGCCACCAAAAGCTATTTGCCCAACAGTGTTCTTTCCCCTGTCTATGCAACATATTTATTGGAGTCACTACTCTTTCACTAGCACCATTTTTATAGCTTCTAGTTTGAACGGATACACTCGACTGAATAGTGAAGTACATTATTGGTATAATTAATGTAATGTCATTCTTTAGTCAGACCCTGTTCACATGCATACTCTTCTCTGAACCATGAAATAACCTCTTCTAGTCAGAACCCTCATTTAAACCTGTTTTTCTCTCCCCTTCAGAGTTTCCGTCCTGCCTGTCGTCGGTGCAGAGCAGTACCTGGGAGTGAAGACTTGCCGAGCCTTGCTGTTGTAGGGCTTGAGAGTCCAGCCATGCATTTGACAGCAGTTTAATCATTCTAACCGCAGTGGTGTGTGGGTTCTCCGGCGAGCGCCGATGGAGAGTGTGAAGAACTCCGGCGGAAGCTTACACGTAATGAGACTGACAGTCATGGCAGGGGACCTTTTACAGAATGCTTATTGCATGCAAATGGGGTGTTAATGTGCAAGCTACATGGTGAGGTTAGGTGATGAAGAGTATTTCTCAAACCTGACACTGAATGGTCTGCAATTATGGACATTAGAGAACATTGTCAGCTCAATGAAACTGAGCATGTACTTTGATTGATGTATGTCAGGCAACTGCTACAAGTATGGTTGGGTAGCAATTCATGGACAAGCCTTGGGCTGGAGTTGTACTTGCTTTTAACTTTGCAAACATGGTGTGCTCACGGTGCTCGCAGTTACAATCAAAGCAGGGAAGCATGAAGCGATTTTTAGGTCTAACAATTATAGCTTTGTGTTGTCAAAGATTCAAATATTTAATTAGTCCAATTAATACACTTTTAGCTTTCTCTTACTTGACACAATCCAACTGGGCACTCAACTTCTCACCTGTTCCCGGATTCTGACCTAACCCAAACCATCTCCTTCAGTCCCAAATTGCAACCTCTGTTGTGGACTTGGAGTGGCCAATTTAAACTTCAACACAATGCAGTTATTATAGTCACTGACAAAAAAGGAACTCACAAAGATGGAGTTGTTGGAATGAAATGAAACTTTATATGTGCGAATCTACTGATGATATATGTAAGTGATTACAATAATATGGTGAAAGGATGTGCATTGGAGAAAACTGTACAATTGAAAGGAGGCTCTAGTTACCCTGATAGGCCGCCTCTAGCCTGGATATAAGATGAGATACAGTTGGGCATTGGAGGCAAACAGGTTCCGTATGGTATCCTGGGATCCTCATCCATCACACCAGCAGTTGGGGCAGTGTTTCCCTCTACAGAAAAGGCAGGATTGAAGTGCTCACCATGAGGCCTCCATAACGAACCCGACCAAAGCAGGATCCCAAACAGAACCTGGATTTGTCCTTAAAGGCGATACGGTTCCAGTCCATAGCAGTTCAGGTTTCTAGTTCACGATACCACTGCAAAAAAAACTCAGTGGTGGCTGGCTGTCAATGGCAGGATACGTTATGGGTTTCGTGACAACAAATTTCCTTCTGCAAAGCACCTGGAAATGGCAGAGACAGGGGAGTGTAGTGAAGGTGCTACTTGTGTCTGGATGGTGGACAACAAGACTGTTGGAGCTGCTCATTCCTGTCGGAGTATCAAATGATATTCTCTGCTGGAGGTCTGCCTGTGCCATCCAAATGCTGTTCACCATGTGTGCGTGCCTTCTTGGAACCACTGCTCCCAACACCTCCTAACAGCTAAGTCAGATCAGCCTAGATGGCGAGCAGTTCATTGAAAAAAACATCCTGCTTCTCTCAATCCAGTGATGTTCCCCCTCTCAAAGGTTGTCAAACGGACAAAATGTCTTTGAACGTGCTGTAGAGGCATGTCTTGCAGACAACGATCACTCACCAAGAGGTGCATTTACAGCATTTAGGTACACTACCCAAAAGTAGCACCTGAGAGCCTTTTTATAGGGCAGAGGGGGAAGTACTTTTCACACTCTTCTGGAAAGACCCAGTTTCTAATAGACAACACCTGTAATCATTTACATATCTGAGTGAGACACAACTGCATGCTGAGTTTTGCAGCAATCTGACATGTCTATCAGGGAGTGTTTTTGTCAAAGTGTTTTCGGCATCTCTGATGGATAACTTGCTGAGTCATTGTGTTCACAACATAAAACAAGCAGATTACCAGAACAATGATTTTTATACAATTTAATTCCTTTTATTAGGTCATTTTTAGAAGCAGAACGTTATTTCCAGGAGGATATGGGCTGGAGAGCCACATCATTCTGCATAGCTCTCCAATGACCCTTTTCTCTTTCCACAGCAGGTGGATATATTGCTACCTGTTGTGATTTTCTATAAATACTCCCCATCTTTACGTCCTTGTCTGCTCTCGCAACATAGTCTTGGTTTCTTGAGTCCTGCTATTTTCTTGTGCTCTATGTCTGGTTGGTGTGCTCTTAGTCTTGGTTCATGGTTTTGTAGTAATCACGTGAGCTTAGCCCCATGTTGTAGTTCTCTGTTTAGCATTAGCGTCTTTGTTTTAGCACTGCTGTTTCAGTGTTAGCTTGTTGTTTGTTTGATTATCTCCATGTGGTATTGTCTTGTGTGTTAGCTGTGTATTGTTAGCACTGTTGCCAAGTGTCCATGTGGTATCGTCCTGTTTGATGTTTTATAGTATTGGTTATTTTCTGTATATATTCCACTCTGTGTGGTTATTAATGTAAGTATATGTTCCATTTTAGCACTGTATTATTGTATTATCACTGTCTGTTTGGTTTTCACTCTGTTTCTTAGTTAGCTTGGTGTGTGGTCTTTGTTTGTTAGCATTGTTAGGATCTATTGTGTTTGGCACCTGTCTTGTCCTTAGGATATCATTTAACCTGTTTAGCAGCACTGTGTATTCACCATGTCCTCTGTAAATAAACTCTGCACTCTTGATCTGTCTCCTTTGCCCCTCTGTACCCTGATCGTGACAGTTATCATGTATGCCAGGCATGCTGTTAAACCACGCAGTGATGTTTAGTGCATTTATGTGGGAAAATGTGAATGAATAGGGGACCATTTTAAACATAGCATTTAACTCATGAGGCCTTAAATAGTCCAGCAATGAAAATGCGATTAACGTTGTTTAAAAAATGTATTAGATTAATGCATTATTAACAAATGCATTTTGAGAGCCCTGTTATATATGTATCAGGAAAAAGCATTACTTGTCAAACTGTATAGTTATATTTAGTCCTGGATTATTTAAAGGTATGCAAATGTTTTATAAAACACATATTTGTAAATGTGATTTTACAATCGAAACCATAGGCAATAGAAAGCCCACCTATGGCCTATTCTTTTTACCAACAGTCCAGAACTTTCTCTTCTTTTCTTTATGATTTAACCCTGCTTTTCCTGATCAGAGTTGCAGCGGCTCTGTCACCTATCCCCGGAAAACATGGAGTGAATAAACTACCTTCTCCAGAATACTTTGGGGCTGATCAACTCAGAACAGTTTGCACCTGTGAGAGCCTCGATTGCGGCATCCTTAATGCGTATATGGGTCATATGTGTGTGCCACTAACGAAAACAAAGTTACATGTGAAAGAGATTAAAGTTGAAAAGGAAAAAGTTTGAAGATGTGATAAGAGAAAGAAGGCTCTGAAAGATAGATGACAGAGTGAAAGACTAAAGTGGCTAAACTCAGAAGGGAGACCAAAGAATGAAGACAGAAAGAAGTTTGAAGAGTGAAATCTAAGAAGTCTGAGAACAGGGGAAGGGAAAAAAATATGACTCTCACAGAGAGAGATACAACAAGTTAAGAGAGTTAAAGGAAAAAAGCTGGAAGCAGCGAACTGGGGATAAAGACACAATTATATTCAAAGTGATGAAAGCTGGAGAGGAATAAATATTTAAGAAAGTTAGCAACCAGTTGTTAAAATATAATGGAGGTATTGGAGTTGCTTCCTGAAAGAAATAAAGAGGAGGCACTACTGATTTGCATTTGGCAGAGCTGTCAGACTGGATCGTGGGTCGTGGGTTATTCCCTAAGAAGAAGCATTGATATCCAGCTCATGCTGTACAATATATCATTTGTAGAGCCATTGTAGGCACAACCTTTGTTCTCAGATGCCATAAGGGGATGCTTGCTCTTTGTCTGGCCTCCTGCCAAGTTCTACCATACAATATACATATATTTAGATTTATAAAGACAAAAATTTGTGAATAACGGGGGTTTTTTGTAGGCTCTGCACATTGGTTTTGGTGTCCCTGTTACAGTAGTATCCATTTTTTGAAATACATTGTGACCCTCTGAAATGTATACTAATATACTAATATATAGCTGACCATTATATTTGTTGTTTAGCAATTGAATAATGATTACATAAACTCATTGACAAAAGCAAAAAATAACACAACCTGATAGAAATGTTGGATTGCTGCAAAACTCAGCATGCAATTATGTCTCAGTCAGATATGTAAATTATTAAAGGTGTGGCCTGATTAGACACTTGCCACAACAGAGCATAAAAGTGCTTCACCAGCTGCTCTATACAAAGGCTCTCAGAGGCTAATTTTGGGTACTGTAATTTTGGGTACTCCTGGTAAAGGATCATTGACTGCTAGGCATGCATCTATGATGTACTCAAACACATTTTGCCTAGCTGACAGGCTTTGAGAAGGGGCACATCACTTGACTGAGAGAAGCAGGATGGTTGTTTCGATGAATTTTCCCGCCATCTAGGCCATTCTGACCCAGTTGTTAAGAGGTGTTGGCAGCAGTGGTTCAGTGAGGGCACACTCATGGCGAACAGGCACTGGACAGTCCAGTCACACTAGAAGCAGAGAAGGATCGTTTGATCTGCTTACAAACATGAGCAGGTCCCACAGTTTTGTTGACCACCATCCGAAAACAGGTGGCACATTTACTACACACCCCTGTCACTGCCTGGACCATTTCCTCATCAGAAGGAAATTTGTTGTCACGGCACCTATTAGCTGTCCTGACAGCCACCGTCACCTTTGTTTGCAGTGGTGTCATGAACGAGAAACCTGGACTGGAACTATATCATCATCAGATATAAATCCAGGTTTTGGTTGGGATTTGACATTGGTCGGGTTTGAGTATGGAGGCCTCATGCTAAGCACTTAAGTACAGCTTTTGCTGTGGAGTGACACACTGCCCCAACTGCTGGTGTGATGATCTCGGGAGCCATCACACTTGACAGTCGTTCATCCCTAGTTGTGATATAAGGATACTAACATCTCAGCAATACATGCAGGACATCCTGTGGCTACATGTGTTGTTTCTCATGGCAGGGCTTCCAACTGGCATTTTTCAGCAGGATAATGCTCGCACACACAACGTTTCCCGGGAATGCCTCCACCAGATCATTTACGGGACCGGCTGGGACGCCAGCTTTGGAAACCTACGAGTGTGCAGGATCTACAGGCTCAGCTGCAACATCAGTGGGTAAATGTGACAGGATACCATACGGAACCAACCATATCTCATCTTGTATCAAAACTAGAGGTGTTCAATAAAGTACTTGAGCTTTCTTTCAATTGTAGAGTCTTCCCCAATAAATGTGTCCTTTTGCTCTAATAGTGTAAGCACTTATATATATATATATATATATATATATATATATATATATATATATATATATAATACAGTATCATCAGTACAATCATACATATAGTGTAATTAGATTAAACGACTCCTTTTTTGACAGTGAGTGTATAAGATATTGTCAACGATTGGACCCAGTAGTTTTGTTATATCATCATACTTTTTACCACTGATCTTCATTCCAATCTTTGCGAGCTTTAGCCTATCTTAGTCTTTTCGCCCTGTTCCCCTTTTAAGAAAGTGGTTTCTTGGCTGCTACCTTTCCAAAAAGAACATTCCTGATCAAGTTTCTTTGGACTGTAGAAGGGTCAGATGTTACTATTGCTCAGGTTTAAGGGCTATTGCTCAGTTTTTGGGGGGTTTTTTCAGACTTTTTTTAATGCTGTCCTGTATTTTGTGGCTGTGTTGTAATAAAGAAACTGATAAACAATTATATGGTCGTTATACTATTGCTAAAACAATGATATATCTAATCTAATGATAGCCTTAGATTTTCCATCTCCCCAAATACACTCCCCAACATGCACATACTACTAATAATAATATAACTCATACACACATTAAGTCAAGTCAAGTCAAGTCAAGTCAGATTTATTTATATAGCGCTTTTTACAATGGAGCATTGTCTCAAAGCAACTTTACAGGTTTAGATTATCTCCTAATAACTACGTCCAATCTCAAATTGAGCAAGCCTAGGGCGACAGTGGGCAAGGAAAAACTCCCTAGTTCTAGGAAGAAACCCTTGGAGGACCAAGGACTCAAAAATGGGACCACAACCTCCTTGGGTCGGCGTAGATGATTAATCTAAGAGCGAACTAAAGTCATGGGAGTCAAGTTTGAATAGAAAGTGTGAAGTATGCACATCGACATTAAGTGGCCCGGGGGTATGATGATAATCTAAGAGCGAAACTAAAGTCATGGAGTCATGTGGGAAATCGAATAAAATGTGGAATTATTATGCACAGTGGAGCTCCATCATCGATGTACATCATGTGTAGGGCCGGAACTGCCGGAACCACAGCTAGAAAGCTAGAAAGAGGGAGGAGAGAACGGTAGGAACTGGTTTAGGAAGGAAAAGGAACACAGACCAAAGAGGGTCACATGAGACATTGGCAACCCCACGAGGGCCAGAACCCAGAAACAGAAAATGCAATTAGTTTATTGATTAAGAAAGCACAGTGTTTAATAACAATCACTGATCTGCCATGTCAATCACTGATTGCCAAGTGTAGCATGAGACCCCGGCAGCATTAAGCTATAGCAGCATAGCTAGAAAGCTAGAAAAGAGGAGAAAATGGTAGGAAAAACAGCCAAGAGGGATCACATGAACATTTGGCAACCCCGACGAGCAGAAGAAGACAGCAACCCAACGTCTCTGATCACCATAAGACTCTTTGACTATGAACCCCCCAGCTCTGCCCTTATTCTAAGGCAAGGATGCATGAGTCAAGATCACGAGGACCGAAGCCTAGTTCAGCCAGACCGCCCACTCGACACTCCCGGCTAGCGGACAAGGCAAGCAGGCCAGACATGACTCCAGACTCCGGCCCCAGCAACCCAAAAAAGTACATGTCTTCACTGACAAGGAATCTGTCAAGATGATGGCAATTTCTCTGTGTTTGTTTTTTGCACATCATGTGATAGCTTTTAGCAGTAGCCTCTTGTCTCTGTCTGCTCGTGTTGCCTGTGTATTTTGCCATGCCTCTTTATTTTAATAAAGTCACTTCACTTGCACTAATGTCTAACACTGTCCTCGGTTCTCCATCCGAGTGTGACAGACTGATGTAGATTCATATTATGTAAGTTTCACTTCTTGGTATTTTTTCCTTTATATTTTACAATTTCTGAAGAGTAAAAATTACAATTTTAATCAAATGTATTGTCACAAAACCAGCTTCTGTGGCCCAAAATGTGCACATCCCTGCTCTGGTTTTATTATATAGCTTAATCAGTGTCTGTACTTCCAGTATATGCAGCATGTATGCATCAAGCAAAAAGCTTTGAATTGAACTTAATTGATGACATACAGTACTTCCACACTTGTATGATAATTTCAATCTTTTTTGAGTGCAGGGAGAGGAAAGAAGGCATTGAATAATAGAAATTAAAGATAAAAGCAATGACATTTCCTATGCCATTCTTCTCTAGAGTTAATAAAGTGTTTTAATGACAAGGTGACCTTTTAGGAATGGATTTGTAAATGTCACAAAGCAGCAGCCTCCATACGAAATCTGTGCCTTAAACCGAGGGGCTGGAGGAGTCAGAAGCACTTAGGGAGTGCCATGTCATTCTTCTCAGTGGGTACTGTAACAGTTTGCAATCTACGCATATTCACATTCCTGGCATGTAAGTCACTGTGGCGTTCCGCTCAGAGGGCATCCAGCTTTGACTGCGAAATTACATACATAATTAATCAGAAGATGTAGTTCAATATGTGCTACGGCGCTCGAGATGTGTGCGCGAGTGTGAAAAGAAGTCTTATTATTGGGTAAATATTTGACTTGCCTCCAGAACGCGCTTGTTTCACCACTCCTTTAAAAGCGCCTTCTGCCACAAATGCTTTAAACATATTACCGTTCAGTAAGAATGAAACACGCTGGAAAAATTTCTCTGCCAATACTAGGATTCAGGTTCGACTCTGGGAAAGGTTGCGAGTGTACAGTTTCTGCCATGAATTTTAAATACATAGAATGCTCGCGTTGTTAATGTGCATGAGAAAGACCAAATGCCTGCAGGAAGGAAATGAGATGAACTCGGATACATAGTGTTATTTGAGCAAGCTGATCTTAAGAGTGGCCTCACATTAAATAACGTTAATCTAGTACAAGTCATCTTAGAGATTATAGACTTAGGACCCTCTTGACGATCAGATTCTATAGCTCGTACAGTTAACAATGCTGAAGCTCTTTGTCGTCTTTGTGCTCTTAAAATAGAATTGGTTTGACCACTTGGCCTGTACAGAAGCATCTAAGAATTATGTTCATGTGGAAGAGATAAGTGGTGTGAAGACTGAAGATGGCTCTGAATGGTCACTCTTTATCCTCAGCGACTGGCAATGTGTTTAGTGACCTTGTAGAACCTGGATTCCCTTGGATGGTATTTCACACTTTCTGAGGCTCAGAGTTACGGAGGATGTGTGAAACAGAAATCCTTATGCTGTTCAGATAAGTGTTATTTTACATAACTCTCATCCTTCACTTGCTGTTCAATTAGCATCGAAACATCAAAACATAGGGAGCCATTTCGAAATACTCATTCTAACGCAATCTCTCGCCTGCAAATCTGTAGCATATGCATTATAATTACAAGTGATAATTAGGACAGTGACTGTAAATAATTCTATTCTTATGTAACTATGCCCACTATTACCAGTACGCCTCGTTTAATGACCATCAGATCAATGTATGTTCACTTTAATGACTGAAGTCATAAATATTACAGTACATTTTAAAAGGAAACAAAAATCTGTCTTTTCAGTTTTGCAGAAATTAACAGCTGGCCACTTCAACAGCCAAACAACTCCACATCCAGAGCAGAGGTGGGAGTTAAGAGTTTAAGAGAGAAAGTCTTTGGCCGGGCGGCAAAAGAAACCTCTTCTGAAGTCTTGTTTGCCCTTCCCATGTGGCACAAGGTGGGACTGTGGTAGCCTAGCGGGTAAGGTACTGGACTATGGACCAGAAGGTCCAGGGTTCAAATCCCACCTCTGCCAAGCTGCCACTGTTGGGTCCTTGAGCAAGGCCCTTAACCCACAATTGCTTGGATTGTAAAACTGTACCAATTGTAAGTCGCTCTGGATAAGGGCGTCTGCTAAATGCTGTAAATGTAAATGTAAATGTTTTATGATCAGGTGAGCCCAAGAATGAACCTTTTGGACTTAAATAAATGAAAAACCAAACACAGAACACCACTCAAAGTACACCATACCTACTGTGAAGTATTGTGGTTTGGTACATGATGTTATGGAAATTATTTTATTCAGCTTGTAATTAGTCAGGATTGAGGGGAAAATGGATGCCACCAAGTATAATCAAATTCTTGAGGCAAACCTGTAGCCCTCTGCTAGACAACTGAAAACAGGGAGGTGTTTCACCTTCCAGTATGACCACAACCCAAATACACAAAATGCAGTGGTTTATACTAAATCCAGTAGCCTGAACTAAAACAAATAAATAAAACAATAAAGTCTGTGGATGGACCATTGCTGCTCACCATAAAATGTGACTGAACTTGAACAATTCGACAAGGAAGGCTTTGACAAATATTTTCAAATCTAGGTGTGTAAAGCTGGTAAAGACCTATCCAAAAATGGGTAATGCTTGTAATTAAAGCAAAGCTCTATGAAGTATTAAATCAGGGGACTGATCTCTTTATCAACCCTGCTAATGTCGATTTTCATTTTTTATTAATGTCTGAACTGTTGCCTTTGTTCTCATTACTTATTTTGAGAGAAGAAGGCTGTGCAGAAGGCTGGAAAATATAGATATTTTAATGGGGTTCGATTTCAGACTCAAGCTAAAAAGATGTCTGTTTCAAGGGAGTACGCTGATTTAGAACTCCAAATCAGAAAATGTTGGGATGATATGGAAAATGCATTTAAAAAAACAGACACAGTATTTCTTACATTTCTTTTTGACTTTTAGTTCATTGCAGACATTATGAACCAGAGATTTTTCATGTTTTATCTGGTCAACGTCATTTCACTTGTTAATAACACATTCCAAGAAAAGTTAGGATGAGGGCAATTTAGAGCTTAGCTTTGAAGTAATTAATTTATTTATTTTTTTTTTTTAAACAGGTGATGTCAATATGTGGGACTCTGGTAGCCTAGCGAGTAAGATACTAGACTATGGACCAGAAGGTCCAGGGTTCAAATCCCACCTCTGCCAAGCTGCCACTGTTGGGTCCTTGAGCAAGGCCCTTAACCCACAATTGCTTGGATTGTAAGACTGTATCAATTGTAAGTCGCTCTGGATAAGGGCATCTGCTAAATGCTGTAAATGTGACCTTGTTTTGGGCTGTGGTAGCCTAGCAGTTAAGGTACTGCACTATGGACCAAAAGGTCCAGGGTTCAAATCCCACCTCTGCCAAGCTGCTACTTCTGGGTCCTTGAGTAAGGCCTTTAACCCACAATTGCTTATCAATTGTTGCTCTGGATAAGGGCGCCTGCTAAATGCTGTAAATATAAATAGGGGACTGTAATCATGATTTGGTACAAAAGCAGCATGTAGGAAAGAGTCTTTGATGAGCAAAGATGGCCAGAGGATCTCCAGTTTGTCAACAAATGCATGAGAAAGTTATTGAAATGTTCCTCAAAGAAAGATTGGAATCTATGTGCATATTTCTCACTCTACGGTACATAATATCATTAAACAACTTAAGAAATCAGGAGGAATTTCAGTACATAAAGGGCACAATTTTAAGTTGAACGCCCGTGATCTCTGATCTCTCAGACAGCACTGCATCAAAAACCACCATTCAGCAATACCTGATATAAAAACATGGGCAATGGATTATTTTGGCAAACCTTTATCAAGCACTACCATATGGCGTTACATTCACAAATGCCACTTAAAACGTTACTGTACAAAAATGAAACTTTACGTTAACCAGAAGCGGTGTCGACTTCTCTGGGCTGGGAGGCATCTAGGATGGACTGTCACACAGAGAAAACGTATAGTGTGGTCAGATGAATCAGTATTCCAGATTGTTTTAGGAAAAAATGGACACCGTGTCCTCCGGACCAAAGACGGAGTGTTGTCAGCAACAAGCCCAAAAGCCAGGTTCTGTTATGGTATGGGGCTGTGTCATTTACACTTCTGTGATGGCAGCGTTAATGCAAAAAAGTACATTGAGATCTTAGAACTTTGAAGTGGTCATCTTTTCAAGGGACATCCATGCATTTTCAACAAGACAATGCAAAACCACATGCTGCACACATTGCAAAGGCATGGCTGTGGAAGAAGAGGGTACGGGTACTGGACTGGCCTGTCTGAAGTCCTGACCTGTCACCAATAGACAATGTGTAGAGAACTTCAAACGAAAAACACGACAACAGGAAGAATGGAAAAAAATAACTCCTGAAACACTAAATCGCTTGATATCCTCGGTGCCAAAATGTCTTTTACATGTGGTGAAAAGGAATGGCAACATTAGAAAGTGGTAACTGCTTTACCATCCTAATGGTGTGTTGATGCATGCTGGAGGGCTTGTATCAATCTAGTTTTAACTCCTCCTGTCGCTCTTCTGTTTCGACAGCAGATGGGGCTGTTGCCACCTGCTGTCCTTTCCTATAAATACCCCTCTTCCTGTGCACTTCCTTGGTCTGGCTTCTTCACACTGTGGTTTGCCTTGGCTCCTGTCTTCTCCTGTCTTCTCCTGTCTTCTCCTGTCTTCTCCTGTCTTCTCCTGTCTTCTCCTGTCTTCTCCTGTCTTCTCCTGTCTTCCATCCTGGTTTGTCTCCTGCTCTGTCTTTGTATCATAGTCTCTGTTCCTTTGTGTAATTTCTTGTTCTATGTTTAAGCCGTGTTTGATTGTTAGCTCTTGTTTGTTATACCTGTTAGTGTTAACCTTTCTGTTTGTTTTGTTAGCTTGTTAACTTGTTAGCCTGTTAGCCTGTCAGCTTGTTTTATGTGTTATTGGTTGTTAGCTGTTTCTGTTTGTCTTCTAAGTTTAGGTTTGCTTGTTCTGTTTGTTTTGCACCATGTTCACTGTAGATAATCCTCATGCACTTGCATGTACGTCTGCTTCTTTAGTCCTTCCTTGCCCCAAGCGTGACACCTATCTTTTTTTGGAATGTGTTGCAGGGCCTGAAATGCAGGAATGGATGTTTATTAACAAATAAAAGTTGACCAGACAAAACATGAAATATCTCAGGTTCAAACTGTATGCAATGAAATAAAAGTCAAAGTAAATATAAGAAACATTGTGTTTTGTATATGCATTTTCCATACTGTCCCAACTTTTTCTAATTTGGGGTTGCACTATAACTACTGCATGCTTCACATTATGAACTTGTTATCAGTGAGACACAGCCGTCTGAGGAGACCGAGATCCTTTGGGGTGTGGACAAAACTCCTATAGAACTTCTACCAAGCTGGTGTGGCAAGTGCAATATTCTCTGCTGTTGTATGCTGTGCTCTGAACAAACTGGACAAATTAATCAGGCAGGCAGACTCTGTTGTAGGAGTCAAGCTGGACCCTCTGGAGGTAGCAGAAAGGAGGACTCTTAACAAGCTGCTCGCTATTATGGCCAACCCATTACATCCCCTGCATTCAACAGTGGAGAAGTACGTTCAGTGGAAGGACTGATACAGCTGTGCAGTGCCATGTGAGGTCTTTTCTTCCTTAAGTATTTATAACGAGTCTCCTTACTACAGGGACACTTCTGATCTCCTGTTGTCTGGACTGTGCTGGGTTATACAATACAGCATCATGTTAATAGTCTAGTTTGCTATTGTGTACTCATATGCACTGTTATGTACCACTCTTATGTATATGCAGTAGATATATAATTTACTCTCACAAATGTTTTTCAATTGTGGCTCGCTGGGTAGCACTGTCATTTCACAGCGAGAAGGTCCTGGGTTCGATCTCAGGTGGACAAGTCTGTGTGGAGTCTGTATGCCCTCTCCATGTTCACATGGGTTTACTCTGGGTGCTCCCACAGTCCAAATACATGCTTAAGGTTAATTGAATACCCTAAATTGGCCCTGGTGTGTGAGTGTGTGTACCCAACAATGGACTGGTGCTCTCTCTATGGTTGTTCCTGCCTTGCATTCTATTCCACCGGATAGGCACCGGCACTCCTCCCACCCTGGCCAGGATTAAGAGGATAAGAAAGTGAATCAATAAATGTATTCAATTTTGTTACTTATTTATAACTCATACCTCTCTTTTCTTGAATAATAATGTTCCTGTTACTTGTGTAATATGTGTCCTTTGGCATCAATAAAGGGCTATCTTATCTTACATAAAATCACTAACTAGATGGAGGTATCCATATACTTTTGCCAATATAGTGTATCATTCATTTTAACTTATACAGGAAAGCTAAGGTACAAGGGTGAGCTTTACTTATAGTTTAAAGCATTTAAAACGTTCCATCTTCAGCAACGTGAACATTATTCTGAAGTGACTGTCTCTTTAGGGATCCATAAGCACTGAAGTGGGGTATGACAGTGGAGTTTTGTGTAGGCAATGAACAAACCATTTACATGTTTTATGGGAGAACCCTACAATAACCGTAAGAGTGGCAGCCACTCAATTAAACTATGTACACACCCTGGTCTTACTGTGTTTATAGACAACCACAACCTCCTCCGTTCAGCTGAGCCCGCAGCATGCCAAACCTAAAGAAACTAATTTCTCCATAAAGAGAATACAACTCAAAATAATACCAACTGAATGTAACAGATTGGGACGGTATGGAAAATGCAGATAAAAAGTATATGCAATGTTCCCAAGATATTTCATTTTTTTTCTGGTCAACTTTGTTAATAAACAGACATTCCTCAGGCCTGCAACACATTCCAAAAAAAGTTGGGACAGGGACAATTTAGGGCTAGTAATGAGGTAAAAATATCTACATAATGATGTGATTTCAAACCTGTGATGTTAAAAGGTGATTCTAATCATGATTCGGTACAAAAGCGATGTCCAAAAAGGCTGAGTCTGTGAGGCACAAAGATGACCAGAGGATCTCTAGTTTTCAACAAATGTGTAAGAAAATTACATGGCAAAATGAAATGGTTAAAACAATGTTCCTCAAAGAAGGTTTGAAAGGGATTTACATATTTCTTCCTCTAAAGTGCATAATATCATTAAACAATTTGAGGATTCTGGAGGAATTGCAGTGCCTAAAGAGCGAGGGCACAAGCCTAAACTGAAGAGCTGTGATCTCTGATCCCTCTGATCAAGAGGGACTGCATCAAGAACCATCATTCATCAATAGCTGACATAACTACATGCGCAAGGGATTACTTTTATGAAATCTTTAACAAGCACATATACATTCACAAATGCCACTTACAACATAGTATGCACTGTAGAAGGGGAAATATGTAAACCCCTTCTAGTCCTTCTTTGAGGAACATTGTTTTTAAACATTTCAATAATGTTCTTACACATTTGTTGATTAACTGGAGATCCTCTGGTCGTCTTTACTCCTCAAAGACTCAGCCTTTCGTGGATACTGCTTTTGTACCAAATCATGACTACAATCACCTGTTGACATCACATCACTATTTTTTTTACCACATTACTAGCCCTAAATTGCCCTCTCATAAACATTTTTTGGAATGTGCAGGCCTGAAATAGAAGAATGGATGTTTATTAACAAATGAAATGAAGTTGACCAGAAAAAAGCACAAAATATCTTGGGTTCATACTGTCTGAAATGAAATAAAATTCAAAGAAAATATAAGGAACTCTGCATATATTTTTAATTTGCATTTCCATACTGTCCCAACCTTTTCTGATTTAGAGTTGTACATTTAATGTCAAAGGTTTAGAATCCATTTTATAAAAAGTATGCTAACTGGAATGCTTACATTCAGCAGCTATTAAAACTATTACCTACATGGTCTTAATGAGTAAATAATCTTTAACTTAGCATTTCTTTAGGCAGATATGTCCCACTCAAAAGCTGCAGTGAAGCTTGGGTTTTAGTACTGATGTCATTTTAAGGAAGATTTCTGGTGATGGTATTTTAAACTTCACCCTTCACCAATGTCCTCATTCTCCTGTTTTCCCAAGGAGCAGGTCCTGTATATTGTAGATTACATTATAGCAGTTTATCTCAAAGTAGTCTATTTCTCTGTCCTATTTCCATCACTTTAGATAGGCTCTCAATGTTTATGAATATGAAAAATGTAATAAATGGTGAAATGGAGAGTAAAAATATGCCTGTCTGAAAATGATGCTCTTCAGTCTGTTTTTATTGCACGTTGCAATTGCTTTTTAATGAATACAACAGATGGGCCGTTGATTTGGGTATATAGCCATTTTTCCATCCTCTGCCCCCGTGACATTCTGGTAAACAGAGTCTGTCCATAACTGGCTCGGCGTGAGAAAAAGTGACTGACAATCAGGCAAAGGCAATTTCCAAATTATCACTGTGGCTGTCTAGTATTGACCTTAGTGCATTTAAAAGCTATTAGGCTGGCATAAGACTCCATGCTTGAGTATATATGCGGCAGTGCTTGATAGTTTGTGAAGCCTTAGGAATTTTCTGTTTATCTTTAGTAATGGTTTTACAAAACCTTCTCCAGCCTAATGAGCACCAGGGCCATCATCAGACCCACATGCCTCCAGTATGATGGGGTAGAAAATCAATATTATCCTGGGTTGCTGAGTAGAACTACAGGGGTGTTGTAGTCAAGACCACTATAGCTGAGTCAAGACAAAGATGAGACACATCAAGACCGAATCAAGACCGAGATCGGGAGTGACCAAGACTGAAACAAGACCAGATTAATATTTTTTTTTCATCATACAAGAATAAACAGAAGAAAATGAGGAAAAAATTGAAATTCACTTTACATTCAATATCATTCATTATACACAATATATAATTTTTGTATTAAAAAATATTATTTTCCATCATATACTTTGTAAAGTATAACATTAAATAGTACATATAATAATACATCATTACTATATTATAGTCTAACTAAGGCAATGTAACTTTTGAAAGTAAATGTTACTGATCCCCCTTTTTTAACAAAAAAATGTACATTTTAACATAGATTTGGACTGTTATTCCCACACTTGTGAAGGAAGAACACCTGACTTTTTGGGTAGGGGAAACACCATGACTAGAATGACACCAACAAATCTGAGAAAAATTATGAGCCACAAAGCCATCACTTTTTTATGTTAAAATATAGGTTTAAAATATTAGGTTTAAAACATATACTTTCTATGGTTTTAAGAGTTTTTCAGCTTATCAAAGACAACAAAAACAAAAAAAGACTTTTTACTACTTTGGGTTGCTGGGAATTAAGCACCCCTAAAGGTGGGCTAGACACACCTTTGTCCTTAATACCTTATCTGTATTGGCCATGACCTCCCCTCTCTACCATGTACATCCTCATGTATCTCGTACAGCTCTCTGCTGACTAATAGCATGTTTCTTCTACTGATAAATCCTTAAATACAGTGGTGCTGGAAAGTTTGTGAACCCTTTAGAATTTTTATATTTCTGAATAAATATGACCTAAATCATCATCAGATTTTCACACAAGTCCTAAAAGGAGATAAAGAGAACCCAGTTAAACAAATGAGACAAAAATATTATACTTGGTCATTTATTTATGGAGGAAAATGATCCAATATTACATATTAGTGAGTGGCAAAAGTATGTGAACCTCTGCTTTCAGTATCTGGTGTGACCCCCCTGTGCAGCAATAACTGCAACTAAATGCTTCCTGTAACTGTTGATCAGTCCTGCACACCGGCTTGGAGGAATTTTAGCCCATTCCTCTGTACAGAACAGCTTCAGCTCTGGGATGTTGGCGGGTTTCCTCACATTAACTGCTTCAGGTTCTTCCACAACATTTCCATTGGATTAAGGTCAGGACTTTGACTGGGCCATTCCAAAACATGAACTTTATTCTCCTTTCACCATTCTTTGGTAGAACAACTTGTGTGCTTAGGGTCGTTGTCTTGCTGCATGACCCACCTTCTCTTGAGATTCAGTTCATGGACAGATGTCCTGACATTTTCCTTTAGAATTCTCTGATATAATTTAGAAGTAATTGTTCCATCAATGATGGCAAGCTGTCCTGGACCAGATGCAGCAAAACAGGCCCAAACCATGATACTACCACCACCATGTTTCAGAGATGGGATAAGATTCTTATGCTGGAATGCAGTGTTTTCCTTTCTCCAAACATAATGGGTTTTTTTTAACCAAAAAGTTCTGTTTTTGGTCTCATCCGCTCACAAAACATTCTTCCAGTAGCCTTCTGGCTTGTCCACGTAATCTTTAGCAAACTGCAAACGAGCAGCAATGTTCTTTTTGGAGAGCAGTGGCTTTCTCCTTGCAACCCTGCCATGCACACCATTGTTGTTCAGTGTTCTTCTGATGGTGGACTCATGAACATTAACATTAGTCAATGTGAGAGATACCTTCAGTTGCTCAGAAGTTACCTTGTGGTTCTTTGTGACCTCACCAACTATTACACACCTTGCTCTTGGAGTGATCTTAATCGGTCGACTACTCCTGGCGAGGGTGTAACAATGGTCTTGAATTTCCTCCATTTGTACACAATCTGTCTGACTGTGGATTGGTGGAGTCCAAACTTTTTAGAGATGGTTTTGTAACCTTTTCCAGCCTCATGAGCATCAACAACTCAGATGTGTCGTGAAGAGCAGACTTTGTAGATCCCTGTTCTTTAAAATAAAAGAGGGTGCCCACTCACACCTGATTGTCATCCCATTGATTGAAAACACCTGACTCTACTCTCACCTTCAAATTAACTGCTAATCCTAGAGGCTCATATACTTTTGCCACTCAGTAATATGTAATATTGGATCATTTTTCTCAATAAATAAATGAGCAAGTATAATATTTTTGTTTTTCTCTTTATCTACTTTTAGGACTTGTGCGAAAATCTGATGATGTTTTAGGTCATATGCTATAGCAGAAATTCAGATGAGAGTATGCATATTGGAGTTTGGTTGTATTTGATAACCATTAGGGAGCAGATTTTCTCTGGTTAGGAGATATCTATGAACTAATTCATACAACCTAGTATAGAGTTTCATTAAATTCAAATGACATTTGTATGCAGTTCCCAAAAATCAAACAGTCTGTGTTCTTTCTCTGATCGTTTCTTAGAAACTATATAACTAACCAACTGACCATCTGAAAGATACAACACAGACCTCAGGCACCATACATATGTTACATTTCCTCTACATCTGGGTTTTATGTTCACAAGGTTAACAGTGCTTTTCTCCGCCTCCTCCTCTTCCATGTCAGCTGACTGAGGTGTGTTGATGAGCAGATCTGATTACTCTGGGCAGGAGATGGAAGATGGAGATGAAAATTGAGCATCCCAGAGGAGTCTCTAAAGCGCTACAAATCAATACTGCTTCTCTCAAAACTCCCTTCATGACTACTAATGATGTCTCCATGTGGACTGATACTGAGTAAATAAGGGTATTTAAAGTGTACCACACAAGCTATGATTGATTCTGAGGCAATTTGTTTTTTGTACTGTCAGTAGTGGGTGGAGTAGCCAAAAAGCTCAGTTGAATAAAAAATACTGTTTAAAATAATATATGGAAAAACAGCTCATCCACGTCTGTTCTTGAATAAGGTGTCCAGTGAAAAAAATAAGTTGATAAGTGTAATGTGGGGGCACCCCTTGTCTGGTCATGTGATGACCACTGATGAGCACTGAGACTCAGGAACCTGCCCCTGAAAAAAACTGGAAGCTATTTACCATTGTGTAGCACTGTTTCCGTTTGTTGTGTTTATTCCACTGTTGCGTTATATTCGCTGGGTCTCACCTCCAGTCGCCCTGTGATAAGAAAGCACGCACCCTTGTGATTATGTCTATCTCTCTTGCTTCTCTGTACCTTGATTGTACAGAGACTCTGCCAGAAAAATCACCAGATTCATATCCCAGAGGAAAAAGATTTATGATGAATTTACACAGGAAAGTTCTACTCGTCATAGAATATAAAAGCGTGCACTGATCGTGCCTAATCCTATATTCCTGTATGACAGGCTCAACCATTAAAGCTTCTTTCTGATGCATGCATTATTCCTGCCGCGGGTACATAGGAAAGTGTATTAGCCGAGCCGGTTGGAGATTGGAGGCAACATAATGATTATCCAGTCCTAGAGACAGACACAGATGTAGAACTCCTCTGTGACTTGTGAGTGCCTTGATTCCCCCAAGGCTCTTCTGATTATGGCTTACTCTCCCGCCTCAACACATTGTGAAGCTCGCTGTGTTGGCCGAGTGGATGGACTGATGAGGAATTGGCTGCAAATTGACAGTGGAGGAGTCTGCAGAGGGCTGAAGACTCCATGTTGCTTTTTGAATGAGTGTCATGCAGTAGTAGACTTGCAAGGCTGCTGAGAATGTGATTTCTCATTTAAGATTTATGGTCGCAGCAAGCACGCTCACTAATAAGCATCGCAAACTGGTGGAGCATCTTGACAGGGCTGTCTACACATGGTGTGAATACTTTGAGTGGAGACTTGCATTATCTTACATTATCCTACAGTTGGCCAAAATCATTAACACAAAGCTTATTTTATAATAAAGTGATGAAAATCTCATGTCATTTAGTGAGTAATGGATTGAAAGTGAAAAGTAACAGCAAAACTCTTACTCTGACTAGATTCATTAGTTTCATTCTTATATTTATCATCTAAGCCAACCAAGAAGGAAGAGTCCCTTTTTGAGTCTTGGTCCTCCTATCGTTTCTTCGTTATACCGTTTAGGAAGTTTTTCCTTGCCACTGTCACCCTAGGCTTGCTCGATTTGGGATTGGCCTTTGATATTAGATTATAATGTAAAATTATAAAGCTGCTTTGAGACAATACTGCATTGTAAACAGCGCCATATAAATACATATGACTTGACTTTATTGTTTCAGTACATCTTTTCCTTTCAGTTGGCTGTCATTAGCTAATCTTTTTAGAACAAGAATATAGCACTGTAGATGTAAAAGATGAACACGAAAAACATGATGAACACAGCGGATATCTTCACTAGAGCTATTTGTCAGTGAAGAGCTACTGGATCACTGTGTACTGAATCATGAATCATGAATCGTGAATCAAGTTTCAGCTGGAACGATTTGTGGGGTCCACTCATGCATGTCTAAGCAACTGCACCAAGTACGGAGCTCTGGACTCTAACGTCAGTGTGTTCATTGGTAACATAAAACTGACATAACCATGCAATAAACCTACCCAAACTTAGTTTTTTACCCTTTGTAGACGCGCACCTTCCCCTAGTGTGTCTAGACTTGCCCCGCTCCACTTACACATGCTGTCAAGGGTTGATCCTGCCTTGTGCCCTGTTCCGCTGGCTGGGCACCAGCTTCCCGCCGCCCTGACCAGGATTAAGCAGATAAGAAAATGAATGACTTAATTATGATCATAGTCTCCTTAACTCCATATAAGACCACTTCCATAAAGGGTATTTCTATGTACACACATAAACATTTGAATTACCGATAAACCAGGTATTGATGTTGCTCAAGGTTTGTCTATTTCATCTATAATAAACAGTGTTACACTGATATACAATGTATAGACATCATGATTATGGGTGTGGGTGGCACACTGCCACAATGCTTAGTGCTGTCACCTTAAAATCTCCAGAGACCCGAGGTCGAATCCTGGCCTGTCTGCAGCCTCGGTGTTGTCTGCATGTTCTTTTCATGTCTGTATGGGCATCTTCTGGGTATTCCACTTTCTTCCCACAGTCCAAATATGTGTTCATTGAACTTGCTTCTCTAGTGGTTTCCAAACCTTTTTCTGCAGTGCTCCCTTTTTGTAGATAACAATATTTGAGTGCTTCCACACCGACGCACACGTACACATCTTTTGTTTCCAAACTCCACTGGAATTTATTTTATACAGTGTATTTCCTATCAAACTGCAACTTCTTGCTGAGCAAAATAAAGTGACAAATCACATTTACAGTACAATTATTACATGGTATTCATTATGTATCTTCAATTTTTCTGTCTGAAATTTTTCTGGCTCAAACATACTTCATTCATTTGCCTTGCTGCACCCCCTGTAGTAACTCCCCCAATTTGGGAACCACTGTTACAGTCCTAGTGAGTGTGTGTGTCCTGAGATGGACTGGAGCCCAGTCCAGTGTTGGTTCCCATCTTGTACACTGTGCTGCCATTCCCCATGACTTGAATTGGATTAAGCAGGTATAGATGTTTGTATGTTTATTTCTCATTGCATAAGCATGAATGGCTTTTCATGACAGGATCATGGTTACATTGATGGTTACTAGTTAGACACATTCATAATGGGCCAAGTTCGAGTGACCAATGAATCTAACACGTCTTTGGAATGTGGAAGGATATAAAAGTACCCGGAATAAACTCACGCAGACACATGTAGGACATGGCAACTCCACACGGGTGGAGTCTAAAGTCAGAATCGACCAGGGTCTGGTTCTCACCTCCAGTTACTCTTCTGTGTGAAGTTTGGCATGTTCATTGCACATCTACAGTAGTTTTCATCCGGGTTCTCCAGCTGGCCCCACCTTCAAAAAACACGCCAGTGTGTTTATTGTCTATAAGAAAGTGCCTATGTAAATTGAGTGAGAGAGAGTGTGAGTGAGTGTGTGATGCTCTGCAAGGTATTCTTTCCAGGATATGTTTCTACAACAGGTTCCTACCCTGATTAGGCTGAAGCGGTTATGATGGAAAAAGAATAAGCTTTCCTTTGACACCATTACCAGCATAATCTTTGTATGGAGTTTCGTAGGCTGTGATTATGGAAGATACGTTTTGACCCTTGAAGGTGATGAACACCACCACAGTTAATGTTGGTGACAGCGCTGAGCCTCAGAGCTGCCCCTCTTCAGCCCAGTGGCACAGCGCAATCTCAGCAATGGGAAATGGGCCTCATGCATATGAATGAGAAAAAACCTGTGGGGTTGCGAGGTGTGACCTATCTGGTGGAATCATTAGTAATAATGACATGCTGCAGTGGAGAGATCACCAGAGAGGCACTATTACACTCACAGTGCACCTTCACACGGGTCACAATGTTTCTGTCTGTCCTTGCTTCCAGAGGTTGAGGGGAAAGTACTTAGAAAGATAATTATCTACATGAATGTGTTTATACAAATTACAACCCCTAATCAGAAACAGTTGGGATGGTATAGAAAATGCAAATGTATAAAAATCACATTGTTTCTTACATGTCCAAAGTAAATGTAAGGAACACTGCATATATTTTTATGTGCATTTTCCACACTGTCCCAACTTTTTCTGACAAATCACTTGATATACAATATCTTCAGAGATGTACAGTGGTGTGAAAGAGTGTTTGCCCCCTTTCTGATTTCCTACTTTTTTGCATGTTTGTCTCACTTAAGTGTTTCGGAACATCAAACCAATTTAAATGTTAGTCAAAGACAACACAAGTAAACACAAAATGCAGTTCTTAAATGAAGGTGTTTATTATTAAGGGAGAAAAAAATCCAAACCTACATGGCCCTATGTGAAAAAGTGATTGCCCCCTAAACCTAATAACTGGTTGGGCCACCCTTAGCAGCAACAACTGCAACCAAGCGTTTGTGATAACTTGCAGTGAGTCTTTTGCAGCGTTGTGGAGGAATTTTGGCCACTCATCTTTACAGAATTGTTGTAATTCAGCCACATTGAAGGTTTTCAAGCATGAACGGCCTTTTTAAGGTCATGCCACAGCATCTCAATAGAATTTAGGTGAGGTCTTTGACAAGGCCACTCCAAAGTCTCCATTTTGTTTTTCTTCAGCCATTCAGAGGTGGACTTGCTGGTGTGTTTTGGATCATTGTCCTGCTGCAGAACCCAAGTTCAGCTTGAGGTCATGAACAGATGGCCTGACATTCTCCTTCAGGATTTTTTGGTAGACAGCAGAATTCATAGTTCCATTTATCACAGCAAGTCTTCCAGGTCCTGAAGCAGCAAAACAGCCCCAGACCATCACACTACCACCACCATATTTTACACTTGCAATGACATTGTAATATGCACTTGTAATTACTTTATAATAAACACCTGTAATAATATAGTAATAAACAATTGTAATAAAAATATAATAAACAATTGTAATAACATTGTAAAAAACACTTGTAATTACATTGTAATAAGCACATGTAATAATATTGTAATAAACATTTGTAATACCAAACATTTGAAATTGCATTGTAATATGCACTTGTAATAACAGTAAGAAAGACAGCATAAAATTGTAATAAACATGTACAATTAAATTGTTATAGACATTTGTATACAGAACAGTTGTAATAAATATTTGCAATAACATTGCAATAGACATTTTGCAATAGACACGGTAATAAGGGGGTAATAATATGGTAATATGGTAACATATTGTAATTATCAATAAATTGAAATGTAAATATGCTAGTTGTTATGAAATCATAAAGCAATAATGGTAGAGATACAAGACAGTCATAAAATGGTAAAATTATGGTACCAAGGTGAGATGGTACCAACTACTTACCTAAAAAATTGGTAACTTACCTAAAAAATTGGGACTGTGGTAGCCTAGTGGTTAAGGTACTGGACTCTGGAATAGAAGGTCCAGGGTTTAAATCCCACCTCTGCCAAGCTGCCACTGTTGGGTCCTTGAGCAAGGCCCTTAACCCACAATTGCTTGGATTGTAAGACTGTACCAATTGTAAGTCGCTCTGGATAAGGGCGTCTGCTAAATGCTGTACATGTAAATGTAAAATTAGTTCTTAATAAGTCAGTGACTAGAACTCAAGAAAACCTATCCTAAAGTTCGTGCAGAGGGCGTAAACAATCAATGATGCAATCAGTAACACAGTATTCTGTCTCATTAACCAGTCTTAAGGTTCTTAAGGTCTTAATAATTCGGTTGCCATATATTCTGTGCATCCCTAGCTATGGTATGCTAAAGCTCACAAATACTGGAATGAAGATCAGTAGAAAAGAGTATTATGGAGTAACGGATCCAAGTTTGATATTTTTTTGTTCCAATCGTCAACAATATGTTATATATATGCTCATTATACACTTAACATTGTAAAACAACAAATCTAATGGTGGTCTAAGACTTTTGTACTGTACTTACACCTATCACACATGTCAAAGTACCTGTCACTTTATTTGAAAAAACCTACCTGGTACAGTAACTAGCCAATTTTCCCTGAGTGTAGACACAAAGGGGACGTACCTAAAAAGGCTACTGCGTTTTTGTATTCAATCTCCACTAACCAGAGATTACTTGAGGAATGCATATAAGCACAACCATGATGCTGATTACAATGACACTTCATTCACATCATAGCATGTGTATGGTGTCAAGCACAGCAGCATTGTTTGTAGTCAACCTACAAAATGTACTAACAATGTAGGCATATCAAGAACGTAAGCTAGTAGGAGTGCACATTCTTCCTCTTTTGCCAGTTCCATTAAGAACAGACCACCAGCCAAGAAAAATCTGTACTGCAGTAGTTCAGTAAATTTCAGCAAACAAATAAGCACAACCCCAAATCAGAAGAAGTTGGGACATTATGGAAAATGCATATATAAACACACAGTGCTTCTTACATTTACTTTGACTTTTATGTCATTGCAGACAAAATGAACCTGAGATATTTCATGTTTTGTACGGTCAATTTCATTTCATTTGTTAATAAACATCCATTCCTGCATTTCAGGCCTGTAACACATTCCAAAAAAAGTTGCTTTAAGTGGCATGTGAATGTAACTCCGAGTTGCAGTACTTGACAAAGGTTTATTAAAGTAATCCCTTGCCCATGTGGTTATTATCAGCTGTTGGTGAATGCTGGTTCTTGATGGAGTGCCATCTGAGGGATCGAAGATCACGGGGTTCAACTTAAGCTTGCACCCTTAGCCTTTACACACTGAAATTCCTTTCTTTTCTGATTTGGGGTTGTAGAAAGAAAGCTAGAAAATCAATATCTGTATGTCAATGTTTGATATTAAATAAATCAATGTATTGGAAAAACTGCAGTATCTTGGTTATTTAGCCAATACAGGTACACTACAGTATCCAAAATGGCATTGCTAGGTACGATATATAATTTGGTGTTTGGCGAAGATCCAGATGACATAAAGGGCAATTTCACATAACATATCGTGAACATTAAGCGACAAATACCTGTAATTGTATTTGATATGGGCATCAGGTGGCTCATGGAGCAAAACGTGCACATATTAAATGAAGCTCTGAAACCTGCAAACAGAATCTCATTCACAGCTGTGCTTTTTCCAAAAATAAAAGATAAAAAATCTGGTGCGGCAGAGCTTAGTATCGACCCAGAAATATAGTGGATTATGTTGGCTTGGGTTACAAGCTTTCATCGCTGTTAGGTGACCTTTTTGTGCATCCTATTAATATTTCACCTCAACTCCAGTCCCAGACACATGCATCACCACTATGAACTAATTACATTAGCCTGTTAGATGTTCGTGTTTACATTTTTATCATCACTGTTAAATTAAAGCATTTACGATCGTATTTTTAAAAAATGATCAGTTTAAGTGAAAGAACTCATACTTGACATCTGGCTTCAAGTGCCCCAGTATTAGCATAGTTATAAGCTAGCTATTTAGCATGGTATCATTAGCAGTAAGTTAGTTAGTGTTTTCTCGTTTGTCAATTAGGAAATCATACAATTACTGTCCTGTACACAGTCTCTAAAGTATGTTGTTAAATGTTGTCTGTGTTAAGTATTGTATCTTATAATCATCTCATTTCTTTTAAGCATTGTTACAGCAAGTGCAATGTCCTGAGTTAGGTCTATATACAGCGGTGCTTGAAAGTTTGTGGACCCTTTGGAATTGTCTGTATTTCTGTATGATCTAAAACATCATCACATTTCCACACAAGTCTTAAAAGTACATAAAGAGATGAACATATTATATTTGGTCATTTATTAATTGAAAATTGTCCATTATTACATATACTAGTGGCAAAAGTATGTGAACCTCTAGCATTAGCACATACTTTTTAAAATTAGAGTCAGATGTTGAGGACAGTCAGATGTGCGTGGGTGCCCTGTTTCACAACACGTTTGTGGAAGTGCATCATGACATGAATGCATACGATTTCTGAGGACCTCAGAAGAGGCTCGTAAGTCAAGTGAAGCAAATACAAGATCGTTGTTATCCAGGAGTGGTTGACTGACAAATATCACTCCAAGAGCAAGGCATGTAATAGACTGTAAGGTCACAACAAAACCTAGAGTAACTTCTACACATCTAAAGGCCTTTCATGTAGTGAGACTGCAGAAAATCAGATTCTGTCAGTGATAAAATCAACGAGTTTACATGACTTATAGATCCAACCCGTGCATGCCGGACCGCTGCAAGATGGCCGCAGGTTCAAGCAGGGACTTGTGACCAGTTGTTTGAGGTCCTCTGGGATGTTTTTGGTCAGTCGCCAATGGAGGTCCAGAGGGACTCCTTGGTTCCGCAGCTTGGTGGTAATTTATTGCTGAGATCTCAGCTCTTCAGTCATCTGCCTATGCCTCAGCTTGCGCGCCAGTTGCTGGACCCTTTGCTCGTTGGTGTCAGGAGGATGCCAGCCCCAGAATGCTCTCAGAGGAGGTCCGGTCCTGGTCCCACCCAGAAGACGTCACTCCCTGGTCCTGTCCAGAAGTCGTCCGTTCCAGTGCCTGTGCTGAGGTTATCCATTCCAGTGCCTGTGCCAAGGTTGTCCGTCCCAGTGCCTGTACTGAGGTACTGAGGTCGTCCATTCCAGTCCCTGTAACGAGGCCGTCCGTTCCAGTGCCTGCTCCCAGGACGTTGAGCATTGTCTCAAAGCAGCTTTACCATTTTAAATTATATTCTAATATCTAAGGCCAAATCCCAAATTGAGCAAACTTAGGGCAACAGTGGCAAGGAAAAAACTCCCTAAACGTTGAGGAAGAAACCTTGGGAGGACCAAGACTCAAAAAGGGACACATTCTCCTTGGGTGGCTTGGATGATAAATGTAAGAATGAAACTAATTTATCTAGTCAAATAAGTCTGTAGTAATAGTTAAAAAAAATGTAGTTTGATACACAGAGGAACGTCTTAGTGTGTGGGGCTGGAACTGGTACCGGAACACAAGCTACTAATGACAAGCGAATAATGATGTTCTTGTATAGTCTACATGTGTGATAGTACATTTCTCACACATCTTACTAACAGAAGAGCATAATAAGCGGTGCAATGATGCAGTGATGCAGTGGTCAGAATCACTGCTCAATCCTGATTGATGTTTCTCTAAGCAGGCCTCAAAAACACTCCAGTGGCTCTCCCAATGCCTGCTGCCATAAGCTGCTTTATCCTCAGAGCTCACCCTCTGCATCACACCACTGGAGATTAATAGAACGCTGATGGTGGCAAGCACTTTTATGCTCTAGGTATTGGTAAGCGTTTTCTTTCCTATTCATCAAGAAGCGTCTCCCTCTGGGAACTCTGTGGGAAGGGAATATGGACAGAAAAAAGGACAGTGCAAAGGTGAAGTGTTAGACAAAACAAATTGGCCTGGGCATTTAGCCAGGTGATTAAAAGATGTGCAACACATATAACTTATTAATTCCTTACTGCATTTAAAAGCTAGAGCTAAGCTTATTAATAAATTAATCAATATATAAAATTTTAATTGACACATTCTGACTAAACATTGCTTTAATTCTTATTTTATTTTTCATATTTTAATCCTGCATGTTCCTGGTCAAGGTGGCGGATACTCCAGTGTCACTTCCTGAAGAACACAGGGGGCAGGTGTAAGCATGCCCTGGATGGGATGCCAGTTTATCTGTTGCAGCAGCAGGGGTAATCCCCAACTGGCCTTCCCTCTCTTAAACACAACCACTCGTGCCTGCATGCGATGCCTGTCCCAGCAGGAAGACACTGCCAGGACATGAACATGTGTCACCACAGTGGTGGGCTAGAATATTAGACCATTGTGCTGCATTTTCTTCCAATGACCGTTAATCTTTTGTCATAATACTTCTAGGGATTGCACCATAGATATCTGGACACTCATGGGCTTCAATGACTGTCTATTAGCTCTGTGTTGATTTGATCATTTGATTCACTAAAATATTGAATTCCACCAAGATTAATGATGATATAATAATATACAATGCATTTGGAAAGTCTTTGGACCCTTTCACTTTTTTCACATTTTGTTATATGCAAAATTGTGCTAAAATTACAATATCCAATACCCACTGCACTCAATATAGAGAAAGTGAAAACAGAATTTTAGAAATATTTGCAAATTTATTAAAAAGGAAAAACTAACTTTTTCGCATGGATATAAGTATTCATTCTCAGGGGGTTTCCCATTTCTCTTGATCAGCTTTGAGATGTTTCTGCACCTTGAGTGGAGTCTACCTGTGGTAAATTCAGTTGTTTGGACATGATTTGGAAAGACACACACCTGTCTATACAAGGTCTCACAGCTAACGATGCATATCAGAGCAAAAACCAAGACATGAGGATGAAAGAACTGTCTGTAGAGCTCAGAAACACTAAGTGTGGAGCCACCGTTCTGGAGAAGGCTACAAAAATTCTGCTGCACTGAAAGTTCCCAAGATCACAGTGGCCTCAATAATTTTTAAATGGAAGAAGTTTGTAACAACCAGGACTCTTCCTAGAGTTGTGCACCCCACCAAGCCAAGTAATTGGGGGAGAAGGGCCTTGGTAAGAAAGGTAACCAAGAACCCAATAGTCACTCTGAGCCCCAAAGATCCTGCGTGGAGATGGGAGAAACTTCCAGAAGGTCAACCATGACTGCAGCATTCCAGACATAATTTCATTTTTTTCCTATTTTAACTTTGTCATTACGGGGCTTTGAGTGCATAATGATTTAGAAAAACTAAATAAAGGTGGTCTGAAGACTTTCCGAATACATTGTATATGAGTATTAGAAACATTTCATTGCTGCATTTGAATGAACTTGTGTCCATTTAAATGTCCAAAATACATCATATTTAGGTTTGTTAATGCCAAAGGTTACATAACTTCATTTATAAAGGTTAACATGGCCTGCATAAAACTATAGGGGTTCCAGTCTGAAATAGAACAATATTTCTTATTCTTCTCCATGAACTGACTTCAGGAATTTAATTACCTCAGTCTTATTCCCAAGTCATAAAACACCACTCAGAAACTATTCCCAACATAATTGCTGAGCTTTTCTGCCACATATGCAATACTGAAGCAGCTGGAATGGCTGTAATATGATTTGGGAGTACCTCGTGAACAAGTGTTGTTACACACATTGTATTCCAGCTTCCTGCAGGGTCGGGTTTTGTTTTTCTTTTAATGGATCATGACTCTTGTCACAGCTGCTCTCTGCCTCATACTGCTGTCCTGATACTAATATATGTTAATGAACACCAGCCTGGCAGGTGATTAATGCTAACAGTGAAATATAATCTGTTACGCTTTATTAAGCACCAATTGCAAATTGTATTCATAATTGGCTTTATGACACAAATGGATCACTTTCAGGGAAACAAAACATTCCCCCGAATATTAACATACCCAGTTTAATTTGGTTTTTGGAAAATTGATTGGTAGTGGTCCACACGTCATTGATTATTGCTACTTTATTTTGGATGTAAAATCGACTCACAGCTAAATCTCGATAAAGCCCTTTTGAAAGGTCTAATAAAGATGCCTGTAATGCCACACTCTCGCTTTAGCACTCACTTTATTTCAGTCCTGCCTCTAAATACATTAGGGAAAGGATAGTGTTGGCTTGGTGCTTATGGCTTTTGACTACTAATTGGAAGGTTGTAAGTTCAAATCCCACCTCTGCCAAGCTGCCGTTGTTAGGCACTTGAGCAATGGTCTTAACCTTCAACTGCTCAGCTCAGCTGTAAGTCACCGTGAATAATAATATCTGTGTGATGGTGTGAATAAGACTGACGTTAAATGGTCTTGTCCCTGTGAGCATTTAGAGGCTCGCCTGGTAACTGAATGTAACCATTTGCATACCCTGGAATAGTCTCCCTCTTATAATAAGAGCTGGTACCTCCATTACTGCTTTTATTAATTTTATAGATTAGCATTTGTGAAGATTCCATACTTGAACTTGCTCTTTTTTTGCATTTAGAAAAAAATCAGCTAGATATGTAACTTGACTATAGGTGCCCGTTTACAGATTTTATGTACAATCATTCATGTCTGATTGTTTTATTTACTTATTTTATCTCCACTTATTTGTATTTCCTTTTTTTCAGCCTCTGGGTTTTGAGTCTTGGTCGTGCCTTCCGGCTGGGTTTAGAGTGACATGCAGACATGATTGTCTGTGTCTGTGGAAGAAGATTCCAGTTGGGGGTCATCCCCTGGTGCTGCAACAGTGACCACTGCCAGCACTGCAATGGCCTGTGCCCTGTATGTGATTACTGGATTGGAGGTACAGTGGGTTCGAGTCCCAACTGTACTGTAAAAATTGTTATTATTGTTGTTGTTGATGTTATTACTATTATTAGTAGTAGTAGTAGTAGTAAGTCATTATTTATTTATTATTATTTTTTTTATTATTATTATTATTATTATTATTATTATTATTATTATTATTATTATTATTACAGTGGTACCTCGGTTCTCGACCACCTCAATACTCGACACATTTTGACTAGAAAAATTTGTCTCAGTTCTCATTGTTTGCCCGGTATTCGACTTGTATAAGTGGAGCCAAAACTTGAGTCACGATTCACGATTCAGTACACAGTGATTCAGGTTCGCAACAGCCCTCAGAGAAAATCTCTGCTATTTTTATCGTGTTTTTCTTTATTTTTACAACTACAGTTCTGTATTCTTAGTGCCAATAAGTCCCCATGGAACCTATAAAGGTTAGTTTGTAAGAGCCAGTCGAAAGGAAAACAGGAATTGAATGCTCCAGAACACAGGCTGCAGTTAGCTTAGAATCTATGCTACCACCCAGAGCTCATCAACAGTAAGAGTAAGTAAGCTTTTACTTTTACTTAGGCTTGCTCAATTTGGGATTGGACGTAGTTATTAGGAGATAATCTAAACTTCTCCATTGTAAAAAGCACTATATAAATAAATCTGACTTGACTTGACTTTTCATTTTCAATCCACTACTCCCTAAATTACATAAGATTTTTCAACAATTTATTATAAAATAAGCTTTGTGATAATGATTTTGGCCAGCTGTAGGTTAATGTAAAGTGTTTCAAACATTAACTTAATCATCATTACTTATCATAGGCGCCGTTATGATACAGTATAGACTCGCTACCAAACACCCAATAAACTCATCAGTTCATGTTACATTTAACGTGTGATGGAATTGACAGAACGTATCCCCTCCGAAAATCAGGAAGCACCTGTACAATACAACTCCATTAATGCATATAATGCCTTATACAGTGTGTTCCGGTACCAGTTCCAGCCCCATACATGATGTTCATCCTCTGCAGCTTCACTCAAGCTCCATCCGTCATCAGCTCCAGCCCCATCATACCCAGGCCACTTAATGCCGATGTGCATACTTCACATTTTATTTGAACTTTGACTCCATGACTTTAGTTTCGTTCTTAGATTTATCATCTACACCGCCCAAGGAGGTTGGGTCCCTTTTTGAGTCTTGGTCCTCCCAAGGTTTCTTCCTCATAACACTCAGGGAGTTTTTCCTTGCCACTGTCGCCCTAGGCTTGCTCAATTTGGGATTGAACGTAGTTATTAGGAGATAATCTAAACTTGTAAAGTTGCTTTGAGACAATGCTCCATTGTAAAAAGCACTATATAAATAAATCTGACTTGAAATAGATCTGACTTGGAAAAATGTGCTCGGTACTCGTCATTTTCGATTCTCGACAAGCCTTATGGAAATAATTAACATCAAGAACCAAGGTACCACTGTATTATTATTATTATTATTATTATTATTATTATTATTATTATTATTGAGACACCATCTGTCCTAGCTGTTCTTAATGTCACATTCTTTAAATTATTTCACTTTCCTGTTTTAATAATCATGTTTGATTAATAGACGGTTTGATGAATAGACGGTTGCAATTTGTGTTAAAATTACATAATGATGAGAGGAGAAATATGTTAAAAGTACTCTGTGTTCTCAGTTATTCAGAATATGTGTCATCTTTGATGAAAAGCCACTGTAGTCAGAAAGGGTGGTCAGCAGAATGAAGAATGGATAATGGCTCTAGGGGAAACATGCTTTGAACTGTGTAGGTGTGCTTTTGTTGTGCTGGTGTGGGATTTTGATGTGGGTTTCTTTACCTTCTCATCTGCCTGATTGGATAATGGTGTATGATCCTGATGTTATGATGTTCCATCTTCTTTTTTTTTAAGCCATTTTTCCCTTACTCTTGTGGTTAATAACTCCAGCTGGGCTCCCTGAGACTTCCCAACAACTGCTGCTAAAACTATAAACTGTTCTTCTTAATGCTCATATCATACTTGATTGTACATTGGTGCAAGATCCTAATTCAGCACCCTGCTTCATATAGACACCTGCACGACCTGCTGCAGTGAATAATCCCACCTGGATGCCTTAAATACTTACCAAGAAGTGCTAATGTAACTATTACCTGTAACAGTTTAACTAAACATGTTTTATTCTTCCCAGACTCTTATGCACAACATGCCATATTAATGTATACACAATTACTGCTTGAATTCCAGTATTTGCCTAGACAGTGACTTGAGAATGGAGAATGGGTTCCGCATTCAAGCCTAGTTTCTCTCAAAGTTTTATTCATAGGCATCTCATAGGAGATTTTTCTTGCCACGTCTGCATTTGGCTTGGGTTCTGCAATCCCAAATCAGAAAAAGTTGGGACGGTAAGCTATAGGAAATGCAATTTTAAAAAAAATGCTGTGTCCCTTATATTAAATTTGACATTTATTTCACTGCAGTCAGTATGAACCCAAGATATTTCATGTTCAACTCCATTTCATGTGTTAATAAACATCCATTCCTGCATTTCAGGCCTGCAACACACAGAGGAGATTTAGGGCTGGCAATGATGTAAATAAATAAACTAAATAATGATGTGATTTCAAACAGGTTATGACAACAGGTGATTATAATCATGATTTGATACAAAAGCATTATCCACGAAAGGCTGAGTCTTTGAGGAGTAAAGATAGGCGGAGGATCTCAAGTTTGATAATAAATGTCTGAGAATATTATTGAAAAATTTAAAAACAATGTTTCTCAAAGAAAGTTTGGAAGGAATTTGCATTTTTCTTCCTTTACAGTGCATATTCAAGGAACCTGGAGGAATTCCAGTCTGTAAAGGATCAAGAGCCGCCATTCATCAATAGCTGATATGACTGAACTGGCAAGGGATTACTTTGGCAAACCTTTGTCAAGCACTACAATACGGAGCTACATTCACAAATACCACTTAAATCTTTAATGTGAAAAAAAGAAGCCTCATCTTAACCCTGTCCAGAGGCGGCGGATAAGGACTTTAAAGGATAAGGGTGTATGGTGGTTTTCAATAGGGAATTGTATTATAGTGCGTTATACTGCACTATATGGCCCACACAGGACATGTTTGAACAGGCATTTCTCCATCTTCTGTACTGAAAGTATGCTTGTGTGGAGGTTTGCACATAATACAATGATTTGTCGTGGTGTATACCTGATAATTAGCTTTGTTTTGTAGATACTTGAATGTATTACAATTACAATAAATAACTATATAAGGTATTTGGATCATTTTCTCGGTCGTGTACATTGGTACCTATGTTCTGTATCGAGCCAGGGCACATTGCACCACAGGAGTCTGAGCCAACACATCCCTTCTCACCCACACACATACGAGCCACTGAACTAGCAAACGAGCCATGTGACGTTACCTCATATGCCTGACTTGTTTACTTGCCGGGTGCAGCGATAAGCCCCCTCGTTCCTCGGCGGTAGCTCTCACCTGGTGCTGAGCTTTCCCTCCTTTCCATGACCTTTCTAAAATAGCAATTAATCACAGCCGTGTTTTCAAAGGCATCCCAAAAATTGATGTGTGAATGTGTTTATGGCAGGGATTGATAAATGGCCTTGTGTTACGAGGTGTAGAGGCAGTGTTAATGGAGCTGTTTACGCAGGTCAGCTTAGCCTGTCAGTGTTAGAAAAATCTGCCAGTCAAAAGATGACAAAGACTGAGTTATATCCTGTTACTGGATGTATCCACGTAATTTGAGAATCTATAAACCTGGCTTCATGCTTGCAAATGTATACTAATTACTTAGATTACGTTAATAAATTGATGCTGCTAAGCACAGCCAAATTGTTGAATGAAACCTGTGGCTCACTGCTACACTGTAGATGGGCAGGTGGTTCACCTTCCAACACAATAACAACCCAAAACACAGCCAAATAAATAACACAGTGGCTAAGGACAGAAGGTGAAGGTCCATGAATGGAAGTCAGAGCCCTGAACTAAATCTGACAGAAATCTGTGGATGGACCTGAAGGGGGCAAATATTCCCCAACTGAGGTGCAAACCTTGTGGAGGTACAGTATATCCAAACACCTTTATACCTTTCAGTTTCACTGTTTCTGGGTTTAACATGGTATCCGCAGTATGGAAAAATCCATATCATGGAACAGTGTGATACCAGTATTCACGTTAAGCCATAATTATAATTCGTAAGACCTTAGCTGATAAAGTGAACGGACATTGATCAGATGGACGATAAACACCGCATACCTGTAGTCACTTCTTTATACACTGTGATGTCTGTGCTGTGAAATACAGTTGAAGAAAAGGGTTTTTTACATGCATTAGCGTGTGACAGTGATCATTCTTAATAAACATATTCGCTGCTAATGTTGTGTAAGTCTTATTTGCATATTAATGACACATTATTTCTATGAGAATACCCATAAAGTAATGAGACGGCAATTAAATTACACATTCCATATGTCAGAGTGGAACAATAAAAATCGTACATATGAGCAGCCAGAGATATTTTAAATATATCCAGTCTGTCTGCAAGGCATCGTCATCATGGTTATTTATTTTTATTGCAAATGCAAGCTTATGAAACCATATTTCAGACCACTGTATGGACCATAAGGGGAAATTATGCTCATTGGGGATCTGCTTTAATCCATACCAACATTATGATGGTTTTAATCAAAAACTAGTGCCTGTTAATGACTGTAACAAAGCTTATGAATAATTCAGATGTTTGGACTGTAAATGTATAGAGCCTTAAATTGCCATGGAGACTTCTTTATCTAGTTTTCTGTTTCATGAATAAAAGATGTAGAGTGTGCTGTGGGTGGATTGGGTTTAGCACCACAGGTTTGATCCCAAGGATCTTGCTGTATTGTTTGGACGAGATGTGTTCGGTATGGTCAACTTGAACCTTGAGGGAGGTGAATAGTAATGTAAACACAACACAGGCAGCAGTGATGATATAGGTGTACATGAAATAGGTCATGTTGGCTCCACACACCGGCCTGCCCAAATCACAAAAACACACAGGCAGGAATGCAAGAAAATCTCTACTAAGAACCCACAAACACACACATATTCGTTCTGGCAAAAATGCAAATGCTGCTCACATCGAATAGCTGCTGATTAGTATTATGCAAATGACATCATGATCACTGAGAGCTTCTTTCACTGGTGGCCAAGTTAGAATACTGGATTAAATTATTCCTGTAAAGATACAGTCTTGATAAAACCCTCTTAGTGTTGTTACACACAGGTTACTTACTGTTTATTTAGTAGAAAACCATTGATGTGATGTGAAAGCAGCAATTTGTGACATGATATGAGCTCAAGATGCTTTACAACATCTTTGCATATTTTACTTGGGCTATTAACAGGTCTTAGGTCAGCCACTGGGGGTGGCACAGGAGCCAGTCCACCACCAAAGAGATCCAGGGTAAAGCCCAATTGGTGTCTTCCAAAAAGGTCATACAGACACATGATTGGCTTATGATTGATTACACCCATTGAGTACTAGGGTAGACCCCCTACCCCCAGTGACAAGCAGGGGTTAAAACAAGAAAAACATTCTGAAACTTCTGAAAGAATTTACACAGAATACTGGACCATCATTTTTTTTCATTTTTATTGTTTGGTTTTCTAGGATGTATTTTCAGAGTATGTATTACATTGAGTAAGAGACGCAAATGTTGTGTTTCAGTAATTTCACCAGGGGTTTGCCAACGTTTTGAACCTGTCTGAAATATATTTGAAATATTCAAATTTCTCTATTATATATATATATATATATATATATATATATATATATATATATATATATATATATATAATATTTTTATAATATTTAATATATAAAATTATTATATGTACTCTCCCCTTTTGTCATATAATGAAACCAATATAACCTATATATATGTCACGCCCGCTACCAGCACGGCTCTCCACGCCCGCGTCCTGGAACGCTTGTCTTCCCCCTCCTTCTAATCATGTCCACCTGTTCCCGTTTTTAGCCTCGCTTTCTCCTTATTTAAGCACTCATTCGTTCCCCGTTCTGTTGCTAAATCACTTGGTCTCCTACCTTGTCTCGTAGCTTCATATCAAGTACGTTGTCTGGTGCTCCTGTTTCTTAAATAAACGCCGCTCTTCGATCCAGTTGCCTGCGTTTGTCTCCTGATTTTCCATACCAGCGTAACAGTTGATTTAGCCGCCATGGAGACAGCGGCTAGTGGATCAGACCACGGCTCTGCTTCTGCCTTCGGACAACAGCTCGCCGACCTCCGTGCCCAGCTGGAAGAGGTTGCCCGTGCCGTCACGCTACTAGCTGAGAACCAGCGCTCGCTCAGTTTGTTGGTTCCCTCTGTTAGCGAGCTCTCCCAATGCGTGTCACGGCTGACGCCGTCCCCAGCTGCCGCGGACTCCCCTGCTTCAGTTCCGCTTCCCTCCAGTCCTCCGCGGGCCTCGCCTCCGCACTCGGCTTTCAAGATCGCCCTACCGGAGAAATATGACGGAGACCCGGATCGCTGCGAGGGTTTCCTGCTACAGTGTGACTTCTACTTCATTCACTCACCCTCGGAATCTGACGCAGCCCGCATAGCCTTGGTAATCTCCCTCTTGTCACACCGTGCCCTGGATTGGGCCACCACAATCTGTTCCCAATAGGGAATTGAAGCAAGGGATTATGACCGCTTTTTGGCCGCTTTCCGCTCCGTGTTCCAACATCCTCGCGAGGGTCGCTCCAGTGGTGAGTTGCTGCTCAACCTGCGTCAGGGTCGCCGCTGGAATTCGCCAGCTCTCCTTTCAGCTTTTCACCAGGGGCTACGTCCCGATCTAAGGAGGGAATTGGCAGGACGCGACCTCACCCTGGAGGAACTCATCTCTCTCACCATTCGCCTGGATCAACTCCTTGTATCCCGATCTCGTTCCGCTCCTTGCTCCACTCCGGCCTTCGCCGTCCGGGATCCCTCGCCTCCTCCCGAGCCCATGGAGCTCGCTGGCACTCACCTCCCCTCCGAGGAGCGTCGACGTTGCTTCGAGCTGGGGCTATGTTGTTACCGCGGTTCCAACCTTCACCTACGCCTCGACTGCGACCTCGCTCCCCCTCTCGGGTCTACTGGCATGCGTGCCGGGGCCACGGCACGCACACCCCGGGTGAGTCAGCTCCCTCTTATTCCCTCCTTTACTTTGCCTGTACTCTTGCGAGTCTCTCATGCTGAGCTCTCCCTTACAGTCCTGATTGATTCCGGCGCCCAGGGGAACTTGATTGCCAACCATCTGGTTACCAAATGGAAGATCCCCTGCACCCCTCTCCCCGCGGGTCTGCGAGTCACTGCAGCGGACGGTTGACCGCTCGACTCTGGCCTCCTCACCACTGTCACTGCCCCCCTGCGACTGCTCACCAGCGCCACCCATGAGGAGACTATCACTCTTCTTCCTGTGGCCTCCCTGGCTTATCTCATTATCCTGGGTCTTCCCTGGCTTCACCGTCACGACCCCCTCATCTCCTGGTCTACCCGGGAGCTTATCCGCTGGTCCCCTAGGTGTCAGAACCACTGTTTACGTCGCCCTGCCCTCCAAGTCCACTCTCTCCCTGTCTCCATCTCTCCCTCTCTCCCCCTCGACGTGCACAGTGAGTATCAGGACCTGGTACCTGTCTTCGGAGAAGGTACACCGGCCTGTCTTCCTCCTCACCGACCGTACGACTGCGCTATAGAGCTGTTACCAGACGCACCTCTACCCAAAGCCCATCTGTATCCCTTTTCACTGGCCGAAGAGAAAGCCCTGAGCGACTACATCACCGAGTATTTGAGCCTTGGCTTCATCCGTCTATCCACCTCGCTTGTCTCTGTTGGCTTCTTCTTCGTACCCAAACGGGACTCGTCGTTACGGCCGTGCATCGATTATCGGGAGCTCAACCGCATCACTAGGAGGTATGTCTACCCACTCCCGCTGGTGCCCTCGGCTCTCGAGCAACTTCGGACCGCCCGCTGGTACACCAAGCTGGATCTCCGGAACGCCTACAACCTGATCCGCGTGAAAGAAGGTGATGAGTTGAAGACCGCGTTCAGCACCAGCTCAGGCCATTACGAATATCTAGTGATGCCTTTCGGTCTGGCCAATGCCCCCTCTGTCTTCCAGGCCTTCATTAACGAAGTCCTCCGGGATATGCTGGGCCGTTTCATGATCGTGTACCTGGATGACATTTTAGTCTACTCTCCGGACCTCACCACCCATATCGCCCATGTCCGCCTGGTCCTAGAGAGGCTGCATTCCCACCAGCTCCGTGTGAAAGTCGAGAAGTGCGAGTTCCACAGTCAGTCAGTGCACTCGGTTACGTCATATCACCCTCCGGCATAGCAATGGACGACTCTAAGGTCTCTGCCGTCCTCTTGTGGCCCACACCCAAGTCCATCAAAGAGCTCCAACGCTTTCTGGGATTCGCAAATTTCTATCGTCGCTTCATACTGAATTTCAGCCGGACGGTGGCACCCCTCACCTCACTCCTGCGGGGCAATCCTCGTTCCTTCCGCTGGTCCCCAGAGGTAGAGCCGTTACCACCCTGAAATCCGCCTTTACCCACGCTCCAGTCCTGGGTCACCCCGACCCGGACCGCCCCTTCGTTCTGGAGGTCGACGCGTCTTCGGCAGGTGTGGGGGCCATCCTTTCACAACGCCTGGGCAACCCACCTAAGCTGCATCCCATCGCCTTCTTCTCACTCCCACAGAGCTCACTCCCACAGAGCGCAACTACGACGTGGGAGACCGCGAACTGCTGGCCATCAAACTGGCGCTGGAGGAGTGGAGACATTGGCTTGAGGGCTCCAAACACCCTTTCACCGTTCTAACCGATCACAAGAACCTCGAGTATCTGCGCTCCGCCAAACGTCTCAACACCCGCCAGGCTCGCTGGTCTCTCTTCTTCACCCGCTTCACCTTCACCATCTCCTATCGGCCCAGTTCCAAGAACACCAAGGCTGACGCCCTCTCTCGCAGCCTCGATCCCTCCTCAGTCACCCCGAAGGATCCAGCACCTATCCTCCCGGCCTCCTGTGTTGTTGGCGCCATCCAGTGGGATTTCGAGCGAGAACTGGATGACATGCTCTCCCAGACGCGTATCCCCCCTGAGTGCAGGAGATTCATTCCTCCCAGCTTTTGTGACCATCTCATCACCTGGGCACATGTCTCCCTTTGTTCTGGCCACCCCGGGGAGACCCGCACCCATCAACTCCTGGCCGCTCGCTACTGGTGGAGAACTATGCGCAGGGACGTTCATCAGTTCGTGGCTTCCTGCAGCGTCTGTGCCCAAAGCAAGACCCCTCGCACTCTTCCCTCTGGTCAGCTCCATCCCTTGCCCATTCCCATTGGATCCACCATGCTCATTAGGACTACGTTCAGTCCGTTAAAGCTAAACATGTTAACACCTCGTGACCATGTCTTCACAGGGATGCCTTTTAAGATTAAGCAGACCACTTCTGCCGCCCTCTGGTGGTGTCTGTGGATGTCGCTGGCACTCTGACACTCTGACACAATCTGTCTCTGTTTCGACCTCTGCTTTCTTTGATTATTGAACTTGTAGTGTAACTTGTTTATCTTTACTGCATCCATGTTATTACTTTTGCAGATGGCCATTTTTATTTATTTTTCAAAAACTATTACCTATAAACTTTAAACTATCACCCTGTTTTTGTACCAGTTCCAGTTACCAGTTAATTGATTTACATATATAGTACTATACTGTTTGATCAACAATTCTATCCAGTATAATGGAATGCAGTAAATATTGTTTTTGGGGTTTTAATAATAAAATCTGTGCTTATCAACCAGTCAATTGTCTGGAAGTTTTTAATTCTCCTATCAGAGGGCAAAAGGCAGTTATTGTAGAGGTTGTACTGAACTGGATGCATCAAAGATGCTTGTATACCTAAGAAAAATGATAAGCCATATGTGCATCATGGTCATGGGCAAGCACAGTACCTTACATGTTCTCTTTCAGCATTATTATTTAACTTTGTTTCCCAGTCGCTGTGCGTTTGGGAGGGATGTGTATCAGCTCTTCAGTAAGGAACACAGCCTTTTCAAAGGCATACTTCATTAACATTGCTAATGCAGGCTTTCATCCTCGCTAATTAGAGATTTGGTGAAGTGAGTCTTGTATTTAAAAAGGGAACAGATGAGGCAGCGACACTAGAGTCCCTGTCCTTGATATTCATAAAGCTTTATACTGTAAAACTACTACAGAAAATAAGCATTTCTGTTCCTGTTCTTGGACTAGTTTTGATGTTCAACATACAGTGTATATATTTACCCGGATTTTTCCAAAACTCAACTTTTTTCTGGTAGAATGTCAAGAAAAAACCTTTTGAATCCTTTGTCGTTCGTAAGTTACTTACAATATGCAGTCTAATATTCATACAGATCAGAATAATAGACAAATACATTATGCATGAAAGCTATTTATTGCACGGTATCTTTTATTAAAGCCACTGATTAATCATTGACAGTCCTAAGTATGTGAACAGCTGGACTGATGTCTGCGCTACGAAAGCATTTTAAAGGCCTGAGTGCTTGGCAATCAACAATAAGACAAATTGTCTACACATGGAGAAAGTCAGTACTGTTGCATATTACTCTAGCAGCTGCAAAAGTCACACCAAGAGCACAGTTCGAGGCTTCGTTGAGGGAACATCTAAAATGAATCTAAAATTAAATTGAACAGGGGAATGTTAGAATTGCAGTTCATCACCTGAAGCTGAATAATGCAATCAGTGACAGCAAGATTAAATCAACTACAGAAAAAAGAAATACATTTTGGTAATGTCAAGAGTCTCAACCCAACAGAGATGATGTAACATTATGTAAAAGAAAGTCTAGAATGCTCTAAACCTCTCTTTCACCATTGTACACATGGTTGGGAAGAATGACTGCTGCTAAATGTAGCAGTTATTCGAAACAAGGATTCACATATCATAAGGTGGATTGGGAATGTCTATTAGTATGACCTAAATGTAGATCGGACCTTTTCTGGCTAATTAACATGTAAAATGCATATTTATAAGCGCAATAGTGGAGATATTGTTTTTCTTTTTAACTTTCTCTCTTCTCCCCGTGTCCACGTGGGTTTTCTCTAGGTACTTTGGTTTTCTGCAGTCAGTGAGGGTCAATGTACTCAGTCCCTGGTCCAAGCCCTATATAATGCAAGGGTTTGTGGAAGGAAGGGCACGTGATGTATAACCTGTGGCATGTCTAATATGTGGAAGAGATCCACTCTGGTGACCATTAAAAGGAGAAACCGGTAGAAAAGAAGAAGATCCTGTATGAAGATGATATCCAGTGTTTTTCATCCCTAATTGATTGAAAGATACAGTTTTGATTAAAATACATATTAACCTTAAGTGGCTCCTTGAAAATGAATTATTTAGGCTTTGCCTTAGAGTAAGGGCAAAGCCGGGGGTTCTGCCTTCTTGCCTCTCAAATGTGATCACTCAGGTTTGTTGGTTGCTGGGGATGTGTGTTGCAGATGTTCCTCTTTGCTGTTACCTTCTGGTTTGTCCCTTTCTTGCTATGATGTTATATTTAGTGCTGCTGGGGTCTCATGCTACGCTTGGTACTACTGGTACAGATATGCTGTTAATAGACTCTGCACTGTTAACAACGACTAACTACATATTCTGTTTTCTCTCCAAGTTCTTCTTGCAGTACCAAGTCCACCTTACACACTAAGATGTTCTTCCAATACCACTTCTGGCTCCACTCAAGCTGTCATCAGTGCAGTCCTCATGCCATTACTCACATCAGAGGGCAATAACTCCCCATCCACTCCACCGGCTGACTGAGCATACTATGCCTTTAAAACTTTCTCACTGAAGACACGAGAACCAAGGGTACAATGACTCCATTTACTGGACTAAATAATGCTAATGTTCATATTCTCCACATTATTATAGTCAACATTTTATTTAAATATTCTATTCTCTTATATTATTTAATTTTGTATTCTCTAATTTATACTCTTCATAATACTGTAGTCTCTTTAATTGATTATAGTCCATATATCATTATATTTTATCTTATTTAGTATATTTTCATGTCAGAGGAGTGACTGGGTAATGTCCGATTAGCCATCATAGATGACACAATGACATTAGATTTAAATGCACTGCCTGAGTTATGGTTGCATACTAATTTCAAGGATTTTATATACTGTCACATCTACACGCTCACCTTCGCACCACGCCCACCTGCTACCACTTTCTCTCTCCAACCTTCTATCATCTGCACCTGTCTCTCATTTTCTGTCTTTTTCTGTCGTCTATTTATTCCCTCTCACTCCCTAGTCTGGTTGCTTAGTCTCGTGGTTTTTTACCCCGTTTCTAAGCCCCTACTCTATCTGATCAGGTTTCTCGTTTCTATCCTACCTTATTGCGTCAAGTTTCTGGCTACTAGTTGACAAGAGTGAGCCAAACATCTCCGTAGCTCCACTGTTCAGTGTGTCTATGCCGAGGGCTCAGCTCACCAGCCTTCAGCCGGTACCGCAGTTTGCCCGCCATTTGTTGGATCCTCCGATGGCCGGCCAGTTATAGCTAGGGCCAACCAAATATAGTGTTCGCTGTACCAGAGACCATTCAGGGGTCGCCCGTCCCAGAGTCTATTCAGGGGTCACCCATTGCAGAATCCATCCAGAGGTTGTCTATCAAAAGACCGTCCAGAGGTTGTCTATCCCCGAGACCATCCAGAGGTTGTCTATCCCCGAGACCATCCAGAGGTTGTCTATCCCAGAGACCATCCAGAGGTCATCAGTCCCAGAACCTGTCCAGATGTCGTCTATGCCCGAGACCGTCCAGAGCTCGTCTATGCCCGAGACCGTCTCCCTGTCTGATCCACTCCCTCTGTGTGTCTCCTATCTCTAAGCCGGCATCAAATATACAGTACCTACAATGCCACTGATCACTGAATGGGAACTGAATGGGCACTGAATGGGCACTCCACATTGTTTTCTAGAATCTCCAAAGTTTTCTACTTATCATTGTAAAAAATGGAGGTCCATTGTAGTGAAGTCCCAAGACAATGGTATAGGTCATGTGATTAATTTTAAATTCATCAGATACTTTTATCAAGTACCATCATGACCAAACAAGTAGTTCCATGATGGCTCTAGGATAAGACTAATATAATTAAGACTAATATAACTAAGACTAATCTAATTAAACTGAGTGTTATATCTTAAATTAGTTGTTGTTGTTGTTTATTGGCCCTCAAAGCTCTGTACAACCCAGTAAGATTGCAGGAGCTTTTCACTAAATTTGTCTTGCCTTTGTTTTCCATCTGGGCTTTGTGTGCTATGCGCTCTCAATGCTGCACAGCAGATGTCACGGTTCAGTTGTAATCCTGTTTCTCAGAGAGGATTTGTCACCCATCAATAATGATTCTCCTACACCATCTCCTTGTGAATGCACCCAATCTGTAGGATCTGACTGATCTGTTGATGGAACGCCATGGCCCCACCATGCTGATAAGCCCTGTTTTCAGTTGCTCTTGAGCATCCACTTTCAGAAATGTAGCAAATTGTAAGGCTTCCACTCTATTGTTAGACAGAATTGGTTGTGAATAACAGCAATTCCCTTCAGACTACCTTGGAATGGTACCACATTCATCCCTTTGTAATTGCCTATGTTCATTCTTTTCCTTCGGATAGGATGATTTACTTTCTATGCCAATAAATATGTCATATCCACGGCTAAAACACAAATGAAGCCATTATCCTGCCTTGCCAGTGGGTAACTAATTTAATCCTTCAGTGGAAGCTTTTACACAGGGATTAGCACCCTATTGTCTCCGAGTCAATATTATGATATATCTGTTATTCCGATGGATAAGAACACTAGTTTTACATTAATTGCTTTAGGGCATGCCTCATGTCTTGACCTATAATTTCATACCGCAGTGAACTAAAGGAGTGGAAATCAAAAAGTCTGTATGTTTTGTGCAGTATTATGTATGTATCGCTATGTATCCTTATAAGCCAGGACTAGTTATTTGACAGAAACTATAATCTAGAGTAAGGGTCAAGATTTCTTTGCCTTGTGCCAAAAAGCTAAAAAGCTTCAAATTAAGACTGGCCACCAAGGAAGCTAAGAACAGTCATTTTACTGAATACCAACAATGAGCTGCATCTAGAAACATAGACCTAGTGGTACAATACAAAGCACATCAGCAACGGAAAACAAATAATTGTGATCACTGCAACATATGCAGTGAAGTAGTGTTGTAATACTCGTGTCCAGTCTTGAGACTGGTCTCGTCTCAGTCTCAAACTCATTTGGACTCAACATTATCTCGGTCTCGGAATAAGGTAGACTGAGAAATTGTTGTTGAGACCAGTTGAGCCCAATGCTTCTGTCTGAGGTAATGTTAATTTTAAACTGAACTTTTTTTTTGCCAATATTGAATATCAACAATCCATTCAAACAGAATAAATCAGTCATTTTTCTACATGCCTAAATAAAAATATGCACTCTGATTGGCTGACAGAGAAAAACAAGTTACTGCTCTTCTCATTCAGTATCCATTTACATTTATAGCATTTAGCAGACGCCCTTATCCAGAGCAACTTACAATGGGTACAATCTTACAATCCAAGCAATTGTGGGTTGAGGTTATTGCTCAAGGACCCAACAGTGGCAGCTTGGCAGAGGTGGGATTTGAACCCTGGACCTTCTGGTCCAGAGTCCAGCATCTTAACCACTAGGCTACCACAGTGCCACCAATCCAATCCAATCCACTCAATGAACACGTTGTATTTTGAATTGTCTATCTTCAAGTGTGCATTTTCGCCCAATCTCTTTACCATGTCTGCAAAATCTGAAATTATTAATGCACTGTTATGCATTCACATTTAATAATAAACATGGACAGAATGGATGTTGTTGGCTATATTCAGTTGACTTTATGTGGTGACTTATGATTTAATTTGACAGAAGAAGAAACAGAATCATCGCCATCATTTGCTTCCAAAAGTTACATTGCCTGTTTGACTAAGACTATAATATAATAATAATTACAAAAGATTTAAGCTATATGTAATTTAATGTTATATTTTACAAAATCCATGATGAAATATAATATTGTTTATTAATAATCGATATCGATATATTATATAATGTATAATGAATGTAAAGTGAATTACAAAAGGATTTTGTATTTTTTCTTGTGTTATGAAAAAATAAGAAGGCCACTCCTTGACTTGGTCTTGTCTTGGACTCCCTAACTCGGACTCAATGTGTTCCGGTCTTGGTCATGACTTGAACTCGGCTTTAGTGATCTTGACTACAACAACATGAATGCAGACGCACAGACGCAGTCCCCATTTTACCAGAGTGCTCTGTAACTGGGAAAAGATCTGGACAGAATTCTACTAACAAGCCACACTGGTCCAGTTACCACTTTGTTATCTGGGGTCCTGTCCTGTTCCTTTGGATTCTGAACTAGCTAACTTGGTTAAGTCTTGGCCACTAACAGGTGACATCTTCTTTCTTGTAGGCTCCATCATGGCCTCCTGGATTCTGTTCTTGGACGATTTCTCCATCCACTCTGTTGGCTAAACTTCCAGTTACTTTTTACTACATTGCATTTTCCAACTCACATATGATCCTAGCACAAACGGAAGACTGGTTAACTGTGACTCTCACTAGGAGAAGCAAATGGAAACTGAGAAGGTGAGAGACAACTCTGGCTTGTCTGGGTCAATCTGAGTAATTGATCATAAACATTAAAATTATAATCAGGTAAAAATAAGGGAACACATATGTATTTGCAAAAACAAAGCTTTCTGGATCAGTTTCCCAGTTAAGGGTATAAAGTAGTACAAATCAAGTATTTGATGTTGAGACATGTTTGCTCCTAGAGCTCCATGAAACATTTATATCAGATGTAATCTGTGGCGCTTTTAACTGATTTCTTAGGCTAACGACTGAATGCTCTTGTAATCTGCAGCAGAGGGTGTATTTGGTCTTCTTTCCCAGGGTGATCTTCATAAGATTCATTCATTGTAAAATTAGATTTGGCCGCTGCACTTGTTGAAACTTTCAGAAACTGGCTATTGGCCATTTTTTCTTAAAGCAATTAAAGTTATGGACTGACATTCTTCTTGGCTTAGTTCAGCTTTTTTGCCACATTAATGATTATTAAAACACACAAAAAAGTATTTCTTCCTTGAAATTCATTCTGCTTTGCCACACAAAAGTCATAATCTCACCTGTACACACACATGTAGTACTGTGTTAAATTTTAGACAGGTTTGGAACAACGACTTTCCTGCTTAGACTCAGGATCCTAGAGTGACTCTGTGTATCGGACTACTTAATGCCGATGTGCATATTTCACATTTTATTTGAAGTATCCCTCCATGACTTTAGTTTCGTTCTTAGATTTATCATCTACGCCACCCAAGGAGGTCCCTGTTTGAGTCTTGGTCCTCCCTAGGTTTCTTCCTCATAAAACTTAGGGAGTTTTTCCTTGCCACTGTCGTCCTAGGCTTGCTCAATTTGGGATTGGACGTAGATATTATAAAATAATCTAAACTTGTAAAATTGCTTTGAGACAATGCTCCATTGTAAAAAGCACTATATAAATAAATATAACTTGATTTGACTTGAATGGCCAAAATAGAAATCTAAATTAAATCAATATTTGGATTGAATACCCTTTGCCTTCAAAACAGCATCAATTCTTTGAAGAATACTCACACAAAGTCAGGGATTTTGAAGGATTATTTTGAGGTGTATGATTAACCACTTACGCCAAACAGGTGATAACAATCATCATTCTCATATGTAGGTTGAAACACTCATTAACTGAAACAGAAACAGCTGTGTAGGAGGCTTAAAACTGGGTGAGGAACATCCAAGCTCTGCTTAAGAACTGTCTTCATCGTAAAGAAGAACAAGGAGTCTAAGAAAGTGATGATATGGCCTCCACAGAACCCTGATCTCAGCATCATCACATCTGTCTGGGATAACATGAAGAGACAGAAGGATTTGAGCAACGCTACATCAACAAAAGATCTGTTTTTAGTTCTCCAAGATGTCTGGAACAACCTCACTGCCAAGTTCCTTCAGAAACTGTGAGTACCTAGTTGAATTGATGCTGTTTTGAAGGCATGGGATATTCTCACCATTTCTTTTTTATTATTTAGATTTGTCGTTTGTTTGTTCACTTTGCATTTTGTTAATATGAATTGTTAATAATATATGAAGCACTTTGAAGACGCAAAACTGATGATGGACCTCTGTCTGAAATTCAAGACCATTGTTACCTCTCCGCAGGAGTGGTCGACCAACAAATATCACTCCAAGAAAAGTAATAGTTGGTGAGATCACAAAGGACGTCAGGGTAACGTCTAAGCAACTGAAGGCCTCTCTCCCATTGGCTAATGTTAATGTTCATGAGTCCACCATCAGAAGAACACTGAACAACAATGGTGTCCATGGCAGGGCTGCAAGGAGAAAGCCACTGCTCACCAAAAAAAACATTGCTGCTTGTCTGCAGTTTGCTAAAGATCACTTGGACAAGCAAGAAGGCTACTGGAAGAATGTTTTGTGGATGGATGAAACCAGAGACCAAAACAGAACTTTTTGGTTTAAAAGACAAGCGTTATGTTTGGTGAAAGGAAAACACTGCATTCCAGCATAAGAACCTTATCCCACCTGTGAAACATGGTGGTGGTAGTATCATGGTTTGGGCCTGTTTTGCTGCATCTGGGCCAGGACGGCCTGCCATCATTGATGGAACAATGATTTCTGAATTATATCAGAGAATTCTAAAGGAAAATGTCAGGACATCTGTTTATGAACTGAATCTCATGAGAAGGTGGGTCATGCAGCAAGACAACGACCCTAAGCACACAAGTCGTTCTACCAAAGAATGGTTAAAGAAGAATAAAGTTCATGTTTTGGAATGGCCAAGTCAAAGTCCTGACCTTAATTCAATCGGAACGTTGTGGAAGGACCTGAAGGGAGCAGTTAATGTGAGGAAACCCACCAACATCCCAGAGCTGAAGCTGTTTTAAAAATTTCCTCCAAGCCAGTGTGCAGGACTGATCAACAGTTACAGGAAACGTTTAGTTGCAGTTATTTGCTGCACAGGGGGTCACACCAGATACTGAAAGCAAAGGGTCACATTACTTTTGCCACTCACTAATATGTAATATTGGATAATTTTCCTCAATAAATAAATGACCAAGTATAATATTTTTGTCTCATTTGTTTAACTGGTTTCTCTTTATCTACTTTTAGGACTTGTGTGAAAATCTGATGATGTTTTCAGAAACTTTCAAACACCACTGTGTATATATTCGGGTTTTTTATTTTATTTTACATTATACATTTTATATACAGTATATATTAAAAATTAAGTAAAATTAGAAAAACAAGCCATCAATGCAGATGAATAGAAGTGGTATCATTTTATTTACTTCCGAAGACTAATCAATCACAAACTCTTACTAATATGGAAACATTTTAAATAATCCATTCTAGTCATTTGAAAAAAAATGACATATTATGAAAAAAGAAGATTCTAAAATATACAATAAATTTACTTTTAAAAAGTATAACATAATACACACATTGTGGGCAGACATACACCTCTCTACGTATAAGTGTTAGATGTTTCTCCCGTGTCCTACTTCCCACTCATAGATCCTTCTGATCTGTGTGTAATTTTAGTAATACCAGGCCATAACAGCATCCATCTGGTCAGCACTACCTGTAACAGCTAAGATTTTGATTATCCACAGTATTTCCTCAGTGCAGAGAGCATTATGACAGTATGGAACAGCCATGATCTAACACCTCACCAGACTATGCCATTGACTCATCTTTCACCACTCAAAGGCTACTCAGTGGCACCTTACTAATCCACAAATTAACCTCTCATGATCAACACCTTTCACCTACTAAACAGTCAGAACTCTTCCATCAGGTGCAATATCTCACAATATCCAGCATGATCACCAATTTAGTTTCTGATATAATTTGTACTGTAGCTGCTATCGGCATGACAGTTTGTTCAGCATGGTTCTCTATATGAAAAAGAACTTTAACTTGAGGTCAAAATAAGGCCAAAATAATCAACGTTTACTTTGCTACAGAAAGCCAGAGAATCATTTCAGTTACAGAGCAATAACATACTGCTGTAGATCCACAAACAGCTGAAAGACAGTGCTGAAACCTAAAGGGGACCAGAATCCATGGCAAATGGATTCCAAGAACATGAAGATATCTATTATTTATTTATTTTTATCACAAGAAAGCACACTGTATGACTCATGGTCACGTAAATGGATGCTTGGAATTCACTGTACAAACATCAGCAAAAGAAGCCATTATACAGTACTTCAGTGATTTCTTAGAATAAAGCAGGATCCTTAATGGTCATATCAGTGAGAACCTTTCACATAACATCCATATGGGAATGAAAGCACATGACATAACCTAGAATTCTCAGTAATTTAAAACAAATGCTATCTGTGAAGAACATGGGGTTCTCAGAATGATCCTCAATATTGTCTTGATAAATACTTATAATCCAGGTAAGTAAAATCCAAGAATGTTGAATCAGTTCATCTGGACACAAGACTTTCATGGGAGAAATGTTTCATCATTCTTCTAAGTGACTTATTCAGTCTCAAACTATGCCCAATACCAGCACCGTTGCATAACAATGGAACCAGTGATCAGTTTCACATACAAATTGCACTGGCCATTAATTACAATGGTCACATGTGCTAATCACACATGATTGGGGAATAGCTGCAATCACGGCATTGTAAGAGGTGTACAGGAATAGGCATTCCCTTTTCACATAGATGTTCTCTTTGCCTTCCTATCAAGGATGTGACACTTTTCATCCTTGAAAGAGTGGCTACTGACCTGTAGGTGGATGTAAACTGTGGAGTCCTGGCCAGATGGGCTAGCTCTTCTATGTTGTGCTATCAGTTTTGCCAGTGGGTGTTTGGTTTCCAACTAGCTGAGCCTGAAGAAGTCACTTAGATGAGTGATGAAACATTCCTCCCATTAAAACCTTGTGTCCATATTAAGTAATTCAACCTTCCGGGATGTTCAATAACATTTTTTAAGGAACTAAGAAATAATTAGGCCAAGGGTCAGCAAACATCTGTTTTTCCCTCAAACCATCTTTTTAAATAAAGTAGTCTTCTTTAAGCTTTATGCTTTATGAATAAGATATACGCACAGTAATTTTGATGGATATTGCCATTGATTAAAGAAGAACATGAATGATTGTAGTGTTTGTTTTGAGAACTTGGTTTGAAACTGGTTATTGATGATTAATTTGTTTGGATTGTTTTGATGTTTTAAATAAAAGAGTGGTGTATTTCTTCTTCTAATTTCATGCTTCGTGAAGCTTTTGCTACTTCTGTTCTTTGTGTTGGAATAGCGAGAGCATTTGTGTTGAGTGTCAGAGTTTGTAGTTCCAGATGTCCAGATGTCAGAGTTTTAGTTCCAGATGTTAATGGTACTTGCATTGATCTTTGTGAATTTTCCAATACAAAATGTTTTGTTTTGTTTTTGTTATGCACACTGGCAATTTTAAATTTGTGCCCCTGTACATTCAGTCAATTTATTTATTTATTTTTAGCATCCATACCTCAAAATGCAGATATATCACCAATAGTCATAGTTCACAACTAGGGGACAGCAGAAAATACACTGGGGTCACCCAGTCACATTGATACACAAACCAGAATGATGGCAACATCCCATTACCTCTGAAGGGTAAAATTAATAATATGAAAGCAACTGATGCATTGTCTTGCTTGTAATCAGAGGAAAAGGAACCTGACATTATCAAGTCCTAGAAACTCCTCATAATGTATGGATGGACCGGAAATGAATAGGAGCTTGTAATGTGAAAAAACTTTCACTCATGCAAAGCAAATTCAGTTATGGGAAAGGATAATACCCTTATGGATAATGCCCTTGTAGATAATGCCCTTGTGGATAATGGCTTGAGCATTTGGCTGGAGGAGTGGCTTCACGAGATTCCAGTAGGAACATTAATCTCAGTCTAGAAGGCCTAGAAACAGCAATAATGTCATACTCCATCTCCCAGGCCTCTGGTGGGAGGCCTACAGTTGGAGGATAACCACAAGAGAGCATTAGATACAGAATATAGCGTACAATGAATCCACTCTGCACATCTGGATGACAGCAGGATGTGTTGTAGTCAAGACCACTACGGCTGAGGCCGAGTCAAGACCAAGACAAGGACACATCGAGTTGAAGTCAAGACCAAGACTTTTAGTAGTTAAGTCCGAGTCAAGACCAAGACTGCAAGACGGTGAGACTGAGACAAGATTGAGACTTTTTTCATCATACAAGAATAAAAAAACAAAACCTGAAAAATTTAATTAGTTTGTAATTCACTTTACATTCATCACACATTACAGGTATAATACAACTATTAATAAAATATTAGATTTAATCATGGATTTGGTAAAATGTAACATTAAATTATATGTAGCATAAAATTATTATTCATTATATCATATTATATTATATTATATTATATTATAGTCAAACTTTTGGCAGTAAATGATGGTTATGATTCTGTCTCCCTCAAACTTAATCAGAAGTCACTACATAAAGTCACCCAAACACAGCCAACATCCAATCTATTCTTTTTTATTATTAAATGTGAAATAATAATAATAATAATAATAATAATAATAATAATAATAATAATAATAATTCCAGATTTTGTGGACATGGTAAAGCGAGCGGTCGAAAATGCATTGAAGTCTTAACATCAGAAGATTCAAAATAAAATGTATTCATTGACTGGATACTGAATGAGAAGAGCAGTAACTTGTTTTTCTTTGTTAGCCAATCTGAGTGAGTATTTTATTTAAGCCTGTAGAGAAAGGGCTGGTTTATTCTGTTTGGTAGGATTGCTGATATCCAAGTCAAGTCAAGTCAGATTTATTTATATAGCCCTTTTTACAATGGAGCATTGTCTCAAAGCAACTTTACAATTTTAGATTATCTCCTAATATCTAGGTCCAATCCCAAACTGAGCAAGCCTAGGGTGACAGTGGCAAGGAAAATCTCCCTAAGTGTTCTGTGGAAGGAACCTAGGGAGGACCAAGATTCAAAAATAGACCCAACCTCCTTGGGCAGCGTAGATGATAAATGAATGACACTAATTTATCTAAACTTATAAATCATGGAGTCATAGTTCAGATGAAATGTAAAATATGCACATCGGCATTAAGTAGTCCGATACACAGAGTCACTCTAGGATCACTTCGTCCCCAGCCAACCGGAGGAGGGAGAGAGTTACTGCCCTCTAGTGTGACCTGGGTGTGGTGGTGCTGGAGCTGATGACGAAAACAGTTTGAGTGAAGCTGAAGCGGATAAACATCATGTGTAGGGAAGGAACTGGTACCGGAACACAGCTCGGAGAGAAAACAGAAAATGTAATTAGTTATTGATTAAGAGCACAGTGTCTATAAACAATCACTGATGCCACGTGAAGCATGAGACCCCGGCAGCATTAGCTATAGCCGCATAGCTATAAAGAGGAGAACCGGAAGGTAACACAGCCAAGAGGGATCACTTGAGACATTGGCAACCCCACAGGAGGCAGAAAACAGCAACCCAATGTCTCTGATTACAACGAGACTCTTTGACTATGAACCCCCAGCTCTGCCATTAGTCTAAGGCAAGGATGCACAAGTCAAGATAAAGAGGATCGAAGCCCAGTTCAACCAGACCGCCCACCCAACACTCCTGGCTAAAGGACAAGGCAGGCAGGCCAGACATGACTCCAGACTCTGGCCCCAGTAACCCGAGCCATCCATCCCGGTCTAAATCTAGTCAAAAGCCTGTGTAAATAAGTATGTCTTTCTTTAGCCTAGACTTAAATTTTGGAGAGTGTCTGAGTCTCGAACGAAAGTGTGAAGTTTATTCCATAGTTGGGGGGCCATGTATGAGAAAGCCTTTCCCCCTGACTTTTAATTCTAGGAACCAAAATAAGTCCTGCAAAAGAAGTCATTCCCCCTGTTAATGAAGTAGACATGCTGGATTGTAAGACTCTAAGAGTTCACTCAGATAATTTGGGGCCAGGCCATGTAGAGCTTTATATGTTAAAAAACGTATTTTGTAATCAATGCGGAATTTAACTGGTAACCAGTGTAGTGATGATAGAACAGGAGTGATATGATCAAATTTTCTAGTTTGAGTTAGCACTCGGGCGGCTGCATTCTGAAATGATTAAAGTTCATTTATAGATTTACTAGAGCATCCAGTAAGTAAGGCGTTACAGTAATCCAACCTTGACGTTATAAACGGATGAACCAGTTTCTCCGCATCATTAAAAGAGAGGATATTTCTAAGTTTAGTGATATTACGTAATTGAAAGAAAGAAATTTGAGTGATGCTGCTAATGTGCGCATCAAAAGAGAGATCTGAATCAAATATGACACCTAAGTTTTTTACAGATGGACTGGCAAATACTGAACAGCCATCTAGATTTAGAATAGATGTAGCCAACCTGTCTCTCACAGTCTTTTCGTCCCACTAATAGAACCTAAGCAAGAGTTAAGTAAGAGAAAATTAAATTATTTCCTTTACAAAGTCCTCAATTTTGTTGATTGTAAGGCCGTCATTTGGTTTGGCTGATATGTAAAGCCGTGTATCATCTGCATAGCAGTGGAAACTAATGCCATGTTTATAAATAGCTGAGCCTAGTGGCAGCATGTACAGAGAGAATAAAAGCGGGCCAAGCACTGACCCCTGAGGCACACCATACATCACTTTTGAAAGCTTAGACCTTAGATTATTTACATGAGCAAACTGGTACCGGTCGGTTAAGTAGGATTTAAACCAAGAAAGTGCTAATCCCTTAATACCTACAGTATCTTCTAGTCTGTTTAATAAAACATTGTGATCTATAGTGTCAAATGCTGCACTTAAATCTAACAGAACAACAAACAAAACACACCCATTATGTGAGGACATTAATAAATCATTTAGTACCCTAATTTATACTGTTTCAGTACTATGATGGGGCCTGAATCCAGACTGAAATGTTTCATAAAAGTTCTGTTTATAATTAACGTTACCTCAGACAGACAAAGTGGACAAAATTTTTGAGTCTACCTTACTCAGAGACTGAGACAAGACTGAGCCCAAATGAGTTCAAGACTCGAGTACTACAACACTAACAGCAAGTATCCCAAAACAGAACGAGGCACTTAAAGGTCTACCAACATCTATTACAAAGACATTGGTGAATCCGTCAGCATGGAAAAGTAAGACAATAAGTACAGACATTCCCTAATTTCATAATCTTCCAGTAATACTCTTTCATACCATTATCTAGATATACTGACTCTCATTCAAGCTGAGGACCATTTCCCAAGGACCCAGCAGTGACAGCTTTGCAGGATTTGAACTCAATACCTTCTGATTAGTAGGCCAAAGCCATAACCACTGAGTCACCACCATCACCCATTCATTTATTCCCCAGACCAAACCCAGAAAATGTTCTTTGATCTCTTGTCCTTATAATAACTGATCTCCAGTTTCTTAGCTACACATGACAAGTAACTTCCGTGTCAACTAAATCTTTCATTACCCCCGGTTCTTCAGTTGCAAATGGACTTTTGTCTTGCAGGGGTAATATTTATAAGGCTATGTCATACAAATGTAAGTTTGTTCGCATTGGAAGTGACATAAATGAATGAGCTTCATGACTCTGTATTAGCTACCTGACATTTCACAGCACAGAGCTGAAGGCAAACCCAAATCCTGCTCTCTCAGAGGTCTCAAGTACCGGGGCCTCCTATCAGTACTGTGTTTTAATGAGCATGCTGCTTGCCTCAGGATAACAATTGTGAGGCTTATTAGTCAAGCTCAGTGTAACTGGAGAGCATTTCCACTCAGGGATGCCCTTTTCAGGAATTGCTGAGCAGCCCTATGTACATGCCAGTTGGATATTGATTTATTTTTTTAGTTTATTTTTAAAGCTACAGCCTGTATATTTTAACAACATGTTTCACTTTGTGGAATGTGTAAAACAAATCTGCTACACAAATGATATGCGTGCAGACATATGAACAACTGTTGAGATGCTGATCATAGACCTCCTGTCTGCAGTTCAGATTTTTTAGACAACAGCTGGAAACATATTCCTCACCACAGGCAGCACTGGATTTAAAGTTTATATTTATTTATCTGACTCTAAGTGACTTACAAGTGAAAAGAAGTTTAAAACATTGACATTGTTAGACCATAGTTTGACCAAAAATGTTATCTAGCTCTCACAGATACACTTGAATTATTTGTTTAAATTGTCAATAGTTTCTTTATTTATTTTTTTTTATTCAGCTGTCTCCATATTCACAAAGTAATGCAATTTGACACACTGTGACCTGGGGGAGGCACTGCTGCCTCAGAACATCACTGAAACCTGAAACAAGGGTTAAGCGTTTGGTCGACATGTGATAAGCTCTTCACCACTTTACTCAAATAAGCAAGTGAAAACATCTAAAATAGAGCCAATACAACTAACATCTAATTGTGTGGTTGTTAAAATGTTATGATTATTCAACCTGTTTTTATTTTTAGCTTTAAAAATGTGTTAAATCATTTTAGATATAGTATAGTTGAATTAGATTAGATTAAATTTAAAAGACTATTTTGGATGGTACTGCCAGTTTTGGTTTATTTGTTTTGTAGTGGTTTTACCAATAGCCCTTTAGTCTTCTGGCTATGTAGTCGACTTTGATTTGTTAATATTTCCTAGTGTCAAAATAATCCAGTTTATTAAACATGAATGCAGCTGCAAATCACATGCACACTTGATTGTACCAGACTATATTCTTAGTATTTGAGTGGTGTATTTAGGATCTGATACTGCAAGTAACATTGCTTATACCTTTGTTTGATCTTTACCTCTTGTTAGTGGATGGATAGAAGTTAAGACATATATGTACCTAATACAAACTTTGAAGGACATGGCTCCCCAAATAGTTGTATGTTTTTAATTTCATGCCAGTTTCATAATGCTTTGTGGATCACTTTTTAGATTCTGGTAATGGAGCCAAAAGTGATCAGAAATGTAGGAATTTTTAAAAAAGCTTGAGATCCCAAGTTGGTCAGTCTAGAAGAAACATTTTCATCTGCTGACTGATTGATTCCTATTGTTGTAAAAAGCACACAGGAAAGTCTCTCAGGACATCAGTACACTAACATCTGAATGCAAAAGATAGACTTAACCAGCCAATTCAGAATTTGATTCAACTCCTATATGCACTGTAGGTTTCTCCATTGTAAAAAACCAGATGCTTTTTGCCACATATTGCCATAGTACAAGTATATGAAGATACTAGTTGTTTAGCACGATGGTCTGCTATGTGTGGGTTTGTGAGCAATACAGATAAAGAAATACAGATGAAAGGTGAAGAGTAACTCTCTTGGGGAGTGTCTATAAGATTGCTGAAAGGTAGAATATAAATGGTGCAAGGTGTTCAATACGCTTATTCTAACCAGACAGTTTCAGTACCTGACATGTTTCTGTAGGTCTTTTAATAGTAAGAGCCAGTGGTGAAGGTTACATTGCAACATTTTGGGGTGGGGTGTCACTGCTAACACCACCCAACCTAACACATCATATAAGCAGTGTTTTATGTGAAATAAAACATAGAATATGCTACACAAGGAATGCCAATAATTGGTATTTAATATGCCACACCATACCTGGAATATGAATATATATTTGCAATGAGTATAGTTTAAATTTAATTGATATTCAAGCCAGCTATGACTCACATTATTACAGCTAGCATGTTTAGTTTACCTCACTTCTAAATGTGTAAATAGTCAAGCTAGTATGCTAAATGAATTCCCCATGTATCACACGTGAGAACCTAAAGACATGCCAGAAAAACCAAACTCAGAGACACACAACATTGTAAATCAACACAAAATTTACACAGTTCCCTAATCTCATCTAGACACTACCTTTTTATCTGTAAGACTCTTAACAGTCTCTCTTACAGCAAGGTGTGCCGGTGAGAGCTGAGCGTTTATGCTGCAGGACAGATAAGCGTTTACTGAAGGGCAAACCAATAATTCAGCCTTCCTCCCTCCACAGTACTCAACCACAATTGCTTAAAAAGCACATGATGTAATAATAATGATAATAATAATAATAATAATAATAATAATAATAATAATTTGGGCCAAATCTACCAGCCAAAAGATAAAACTGTTAAAAAACAAAATCACAATCATGTTGTGAGCAGAAATTGTTGTGGGACTGTGGTGACCTAGCGGGACTAGGTTATGGTACTGGACTACAGAATAAGGGCAGAGCTGGGGGTTCATAGTCAAAGAGTCTTATGGTGATCAGAGACGTTGGGTTGCTGTCTTCTGCCTCCCGTCGGGTTGCCAATGTCTCATGTGATCCCTCTTGGCTGTGTTTCCTACCAGTTCTTCTATTTCTAGCTACGTTTGCTATAGCTAATGCTGCCAGGGGTCTCATGACTACACATGGCATCAGTGATTGTTAATAGACACTGTGGCTTTTGTTTCTCTCTCCGAGTCTGTGTTCCGGTGCCGGCTCCAGCCCCACACATTGATGTTCAATCCGCTGTATATAGCTCCACCCAAGGAGCTTCCGTCATCAGCTCCAGCCCCATCATAACCCGGGCCACTTAATGCCGATGTGGCATACTTCACATTTTATTCGAACTTTGACTCCATGACTTTAGTTTTCGCTCTTAGGATTTAACATCTACCCACAACCAACAAATCTAACCCGCCCAAGGAGGTTGTGTCCCTTTTTGAGTCTTGGTCCTCCCAAGGTTTCTTCCTATAACACTCAGGGAGTTTTTCCTTGCCACTATCGCCCTAGGCTTGCTCCAATTTGGGCAATGGACGTAGTTAATTAGGAGATAATCTAAATTGTTGTAAAGTTGCTTTGAGACAATGCTCCATTGTAAAAAGCGTTATATAAATAGATCTGACTTGACTTGACTTGACTTGACTTGACTACAGACCAGAAGGTCCAGGGTTCAAATCCCACCTCTGCCAAGCTGCCACAGTTGGGTAATTGAGCAAGACTCTAACCCACAATTACTTGGATTGTTAAATGTATCAGTTGTAAGTCGCTCTGGATAAGGGCATCTGCTAAACGGCACAAATGTAAATGTGAATGTTTGGTCTCCCTTCAAACGTTGAGTGGGACACCCCTCACCCCCACTCCTCTCAAACTACTATTGTAAGAGTTGAAACAAAGAACAATGTACTGTTTAAGGTTCAGACTGAAGATGTACAGTACGTTTGTGACCACGCAGCATTAAGCACACCATTCTTAGATTTACAGTATAGGGAAGGGGGGGTCTGTCTCTGAAAATGACACGAGTGACTTTCATTCTGCAAGAGAACCATGGAGAGCTGTATCCATTAAAGGTGACATCACACTCTACTCCATGTAATTCACAGGCTACTATTTGCCTCAACCCTCATCTCACTCTCTCTCTGAATCACTCACAAGGGCATTGTGTAATATACATACATAGAATCTTTTCTCATGCACTCCTGGATCACGAGGCAGAAAATGAACTATTTCCCTTCTCTGTCACCGTCCTCTTTGTGTATAACTCAGCATGAATACAAATCACACTTTGTCAAGCATGAGCACATGGGCCCCGTCCTCTGCGAAGCACGCATTAAGATCGTTTGTTCTTCGGAACGATGTACGAGAGATTTACGAGACCATTTTCAGGATTTTGCTGAGCCACACACCTGTACATAACTTGTGTTGCTTGGTATGTGCTTTGTTTTCCGTTATTCCGCTCGAAAGCGTTTCGTAAATATGCGACACACACTGACATTCAGCCCCATATGCTCGCCTCAGGAACAAATATCTCCTGATGTGGCTGCAGTCACAAAGGCCTAGCCTAATTAGCATGCAGTATCCTCCAGTCAGGTAGGATACTGAGAGTAATTATAGTGAAATATTGAGCAGGCGATGAGAATCTGGAGTGTCCTTTCTTTTTCAGACCACATCCAGCTCATTACGAATGGCACCTGCGCAATTAATAATCCAGACAACATTTGTCAAGAATTCGGTGTTGCCTCCTGGGAAGCCCACAAAAAACAGACAAGAGAGGAAATGAGGAGAAAATATCTTTTTGGAATGTACAACATATGGCACTTCATATTGAAGGCGAAATCATTCTTCCGGTTTCCAGAAAAAGACTGTTTGTAAATGTTTATTGTTTAAGAACAGAGTGTACAGCATAGCTGGTAGTGTTGAGCCCACCCAGCCCTGGAACCTAGGTACAATCCTCTCGTTCAATGGCTATGCCATAATCTCACCATGTCCACATGAGTTCCCTTTAAGTAACCCAAAGGGAACTAGAAACATATGCAGGGAAGGAATTGCATGTGCATTTATGTCATTTAGCAGACACCCTTATCCACACTGTTATACAATCTAACAATCCAAGCAATTGGTGGTTAAAGGTCTTGCTCATGGACCCAACTGTAGCAGATTGGCAGAGGTGGGATTTGAAGCCTGGACAGATGGGATGTCGTGAAACCCTTGCAATTGGGCAGACTAATCTGGGGAAAATGTATGAGGGGAAGGTTAAGATAAAATGTCATTTGAAGTTACCAGATCTTAAAGGTTAGGGTAATTTAATATCAGCTTGGTTAATTAATGTTTCAGGCAAGGACTACATTCATAATTACCAATTACGCAACATTGCTAACATAATACAGATATTGCCTTCTATTTCCAGCCTTGGTATCTTGATGACAACACTGCCCACACAAGGATGCACACACAAAAGGATTTGTTATGAGATACCAGAAAAAGATATTAATTTTCCTATCATAGTCATATCATGTGAGATTGCTTCAGCCTAAAAAAACCCTCATGTGTTATATTTGCTCTAGCTTCATGTCATTTGCAGATTCTGTCGCTTCGAGTCCACAGCAAACTGTAATAATAATGGGTTATTTTTGCACCTAAAAATAAATGACATTCCACCTGAGCAAGGCATGTGAGCCTGACTCTCAAGTGGATATGCACAAGTGAAGGTCTGAAAGCCTGAGGTACATAGCCACCTACATAAAAGCAGGGGACCAGAGGACAGCAAGGACGACTCTATTTTAATTAAAGGATTGGAGATAATATGAGACTTAGTGGATGGGGTCGGAGCGGAGAGCTCTCTGTCTGCTCCTATCTAATTTGAGTGGATGAAAGAGTTGTCTTTGAGGTCAACTTGTTTGTTAAGTTAAAAAGAGTTTAAAAAGAACACAAGTCTTATTGGATTAATATTGGAGGGCTTAATCTTGTTATAGCTTTGTAAAGCAACTGATGTCACAAAGAACAGCGGGGAATTTTAAAGACTTTGAAGTCCGTCTTGAGCATCCTGTTCAGACACGGCAGTCCCCAGGACATTACATGTATAGATAATTAATATAATTAACTGTAAAAACCATGTTATTATTAAGAAAAGTGTCCTGCACAGTGATGCAATTGCAAAATTTAAGGGATAGAACTGAAAACATTACTAAAAACTATCCAAAACAATGAAAAACAGCATTTGGTAACTGTCCCTGGTCTCTAATGTTACACTTTTACAAATAAATATATTGATTAAAATCCTTCAGAACTCTTTTTCTTTGCATTGTTGTGTCACTCCACATCCCATCTATGTCTTAAATGGGTTTTTTTCTCATAAGAGATCCATAATATCTTACTTTAAAATACACAATTTAGTCATGTCCCCTGCTTTTCACTCAGTCCTGTTACTTGAACATATTTCCTCTTCTGAAAATAAAGGAACATACCACAAGTCACATGTTCAATAAGAAGTAGTATCATCTGGATCTTCTGAAAACCAAGAAAAACCAGAAGTAAGTTCATCGTTATTTTTTCAAGTACAAATGATATTGTAAATATAACTGAGAAGTCAATCTCAACCTCCCTGTAACCAAAATTATATTTAGTTCTTCATTTATTGTAAAAAGAAATTGTTTTGCTAAATCATTAGAATGTGCTCTAATGCTATAAGTATGGATGTCATGTGACTACATTTTATGGATTTGCTAATTCTGTGCTGAAAACTCCTGTTAAAGTCCTGTTACTCATATCAAAGAGTAACCCTAAGGGTTGTATTTTCCTGTTTTCAGTTCCAGCATTAGTACCGCTAGTTCTCTTAAGAGCTGTACAGTCTAAGAGTGCAGCCAGGTGAACTACAGTGCCCAGAAGTCATTGCACAGTCACATGGCTTAGCTCTTGCAATGCACTTAGCCTTGATGAGCTGCACCTGGCTGATGGGTTATTTAAATCAGCCAAGATCCAGAGTCAGTGCAGCTTCTTTGCATCAGATGCTGCTGGTAATTGGTCAGAGTTTTTGTGTCTGAGATTAAAAAAAATAAAATAAAATAAAAATAACAAATAAAAAAAATTCATTGTTGAATGAAGAAAATTCAAAACATAATAGAATTTACAGAGCTTTAGACAGTGAGAAAAGGGCAAACGGAATCTTCAAGAATCTTCTGAAAAGGGACATTAAATTTAAGTTTAGACCAATTCCTAAGTTAATATCTCAGCCTCTGTTAGAGAAGTTTGCATACTATTTAGGTGTTGAGCTCTTTGTTTTATTTATATATGTAAACCATTGAAAAACCCCTCCTACGGTATTTGGAGTGCATCAACTAGCAGTCACTTGAGCAGATCTGTGGTACAGAGGTAGATTATATGCCTAGCAACCCTGAGTTTTGCAGAATCAAATCCCACTAACAAGCACACACTCCCCCATCTATCCCTCATATGAACATTCGCTTTGTTTAAAATGTAATAAAAATATGTACAGTGGTACTTTGGTTCTCATCGTTATTGAAGAGGATAAGTTCAGACAAATTCATCATAAGTTAAATGTATCATGATATAATAAGAATGTTGTTTAAAACCCTTCCATTAACCTACAGTCAGCCAAAATCATTAGCACAAAGCTTATTTTATAATAAAGTGTTGAAACATGTCAGTGAGTAACGGACTGAAAGTGAAGAATAAAAGCAAAACACTTACTCTACTGGTGAACTCTGGGCACCAGAATAGCTACTAAGCTAACTGCAGCCTAAACGAACAATAAACATAATAAACAACACAATAAACATAACAGAGATCTTCACTGAGAAACTGCTAGACTGAATCACTTGAACATTGTGACTCATGAATCAAGTTTCGGCTGAAACGAGCCACACGACTCGACTCCTGCAAGTTTAAGCAAGTGCAGCAAGTACAAATTTTTCTGGTCAAAATGCGTCGAGAACCGAATTCAACAAGTTCCAAGGTGGTCGAGACCTAAGATACTACTGTAATTACAAAATATAAGAGTTGGTTTCGCCTCTAGCACTCCCAGAGGGTGAAACTAGTATTGCTCTGAGTCGCATCCAAACCAGCCACCACTGTGACAAGAACTGATCCTTAAGTATGTGTTGGGTAGTTTAGTAAAATTCCATTGTGAGCAATACTCAGTGTTCCGGGTGCTTCTTCGCCAACATTAAAATACAGTGTTGACAAAACCTGATGATCCATGTTATGATTTCACAAGAGGGTGGTGCGGTGACTCGGTAGTTAGCACCATCACCTCACAGCAAGAAGGTCCTGGGTCCAACACCAGGATGGAGTGACCTGGGTCCTTTCTGTGTGGAGTCTGCATGTCCTCCACATGTCTGCATGGGTTTACTCCAGTTTCCTCCCACAGTCCAAAGATGTGTGTTTAAGTTTTTGTTTTTGTTTTTTTTTCTTTGGTTTTCAAATAGTTGTTGCAAAGTTTTGAAGTGTGATTTGGGTCATAAACCTGCTGCATTATGAATCCTTCATGAAGATACCAAAGTGTTCTGGCACTGCACCTCTATGTGAGTTTCCACCTCGCCAGAAGCCCCCAAGTCTCAGTACTATTCATGGTGGGGGCTTGGGCTGTGTGACTTGAGGCACAGACCAGAGTTTCCCCCACATTACATCATGTCCATATCATCACTGGTAATCAGTTGCAGAACCAAAGACGTGTTTTGAATATTATGAGCTCATGGTATTCTAATTTTCATACATGTATGTAAAATGAAGTTCTATTTTTTCCCTCTGTAAGAAGAACTACGTCTGGTATTCAGAAAATAGAACTTTATTAGTTTATTTAACTAAATTATGAATCAGCTTAATTTGATTCATCATTTCTGAGAGCAGAGAGCAGTTCATTGCTGCTCATCATGAAATATGACTGAAGATGAACAATTCTGCCAGTAAGAGGTGGCAAACATTCCTCGATCTAGGTGTTTAAAGCTGGTAGAGACATATCCAAACAGACTGATGTAATTAAAACTAAAGGTGGTTCTACCAGGTATTAAATCAGGGGATCTGATCTACAGTATGTGATTATGTCTAGTTTTTATGTTTTCATTTCCTCCTTGGTTGTAGCTTTCTATATAAGCTCATTTCTATGCGTCTGTTACCTTTGCCTACTTGTGTATTCTTCTCTGTTGCCTTTAATGATCATGAGTTCTGGATTAACCCAAATGAAAAAGATTTTTGCACATGAATCCTGCCTCCTGTGTGTCACGCTGATTATGTTAGGGACCTTGTCTGACAAGCAGCGCCTCTGGTGGGAGAAGTCTTTCCACTTCAAAAAGCCTGTCGTGCGCCCGCGGTGTTGGGAGATTGGAGAAAAGTCTGGGCTAAGTCTCTGGAGTTGCTGTGCATGAATGGAAAACATCGAAAACCATCGTTGAGAGAGAGTCACGTATGGCGGATGCTAAACAGGATAAACAGATTCACAGCGGTGATGGCAGCCAAAGCCCATTGCACCAGCTCACCGAATTCACGTGTTTACGTCTCCATCCGACTTCAGGGCTGCTGCTTTCGTGTGTCTTTTGCATATTATGATTTGAGCTAATTACGGGCCTCATTAGTACAACGTTCCTCGGAGGTTACGAGCAGCACGTACTGTCTGCTGGTGCCATCAAAGAGCTGAAAATGCTTCTGCTAGCCTTCGGATGAGAATAACGCCTCGGTTTATAATTACATATAAAAATGATCAAGTAGCTACAAAAAACACTGCAGACATGTTGGAAGGCAGAAATGAAAAATATGTGAATTTTTCATGAGGGAGATAGCAATGCAGCGTCTAACGAACGAGCACAGCTAATTTCAGAAAGCACAAATGTATGCTGTAATAGCACTATATTTAGACAGCATTTGTTTTGTTTTTCTTTTTAGCTGGATATCATATTGGGTTTAATTCACTGAAATCGTCGAAGCAGTCAGAGTGGATTGGACAATAAAAAGGTCAAATACAGAGTGAAAGCAAATCAATATTAACTGCCTGGCTAAGCTTAACTAGCATTAAAAGCCTAAGGCATATCCTTCTGAAGATAAATATACAGAGTGTGATCTTCTTTAAAAATAAACGTAGGTTCATGCTTGGGAAATGTTTACAATTTGTTGTGGTGTTATTGGTTAAGATTATGGCTGGGGTTAGCATTCATGCATTTTCTTATGATTTCCTTTTAATCCACATTTAAACCATTTTATCCTTGGAAGATGTACATTTCTGTTTTAAGGTCAAATTTATTTGTGTTCGCATTTGCATAAAAACGGATGATCATTAAGAACTCTAGATTAAACGCTCATTCATTTCCATACCTGCTTAATTCACCTCAGGGTCGTGGGGAGCCGTGGCTTAACACAGGGCACAAAATGGGAACCAACCCTTGACAGAGCAACAATCTATCGCAAGGCACATATACACGTTCTCACTGGGAAATATTAGAGACACCAGTTGGCCCAAGGAATGTGAGAAGAGTACCTGGAGAAAACCCACACAGACACAGAATTCCAGGTGAATTCCATTGAAATAATCTGGCTAGTCTAGAACTAGTCCTACTCTAAAAGTAAGTCAAATACCGAAAACTGAGTACTAAACTAATTAAACTAAACTAATTTTTCCCCTAAGGAATAATGTAAATTATTAATGAAAATAATGAAAATCCACACTGTTTAAGCATTATATGCATTATAGGAGATGTATTGTACAGGTGCTCCCTGATTTATGAAGGGGATATTCCTGACAAATTCCTCATAAATTAAATGTAACATGAAGTGAGGAGTTTATGTGTATGGTGTTTGGTGCACGAGACTGAGATTGGCTTCTTATTTGCATTTTCAGTATGGCGCCTGTACATTGGAGAACACTTACATTAACCTACAGTTGGCCAAAATAATTAACACAACACTTATCTTATAAGAAAGTGTTGAAAAATCTCATGTAATTTAGTGAGTAATGGATTGAAAGTGCAAAACACTTACCCCTTTTTTTTAACTAACTTCAGCCTGTGTTCTGAAACATTCAATTCCCGATTTACTTTAAGTTGGCACTTATAACTAACCTTTGTATGACCCATTGAGATTTATTTGCACTAAGAATACAGTACTGTAGATGTAAAAATTAAGAAAAACACGATAAACACAGCGCAGATCTTCTCTCAGCGAGAGATATTGTGAATCTGAATCACTGTGAACCGAATCATGAATCGAATTTCGGCTGAAACGACTCATACAAGTTTAAGCAAGTGCACTGTGTACAGAGCAAACGACGAGAACCGAGACACATTTCTCTAGTCAAAATGGGTAGAGGACCAAATTCTACGAGTTCCAAGTTGGTCGAGAACCGAGGTACCACTGTATTTTGAAAATTGTTCGCCTCAGAATTTTTTACATTACTGAACCTCTAAGTGTGCCTAACTGTACTTGGAGTTCAGTTCATTTGGTCAGGACCAAAGCAGAAAGTGATACATTGTCGCATATTAGACTTCTATTCCTACTATTCACTAAAATTGAACCAACAGATGTTAACAGAAGTCACATGCATAAGGTCACATGCTGATTGGACAGCTTTTATGCCATATAAACACAGCCCAAGGTTGATACTTTTGGTTCTCCTTTCATGTCTTCCTTTTTGCCATCCAAAAAGCCCTGTGTGATTTAAAAGTCCATAGCCTGCACATTCACGTTATTTTATCTTTATTTCTCAACAAAGCAGATTCTTCTGGGCCATATATGGTTAAGTCTAGGAATCTCAGATTTAGCTTTATCAATGGCAAACCTAAAAAAGTGCAGCTATGTTTATTATTGCCTTGGCATTTTGAATCTGGGCCCAAAATAACTGAAGTGCAATGAACCATATATAATGCTGCTGGCATTTCAATTTTGGGCTGAAAGTAGAAGAATCATAAATTCTGTACATGCTCTATATTGTGCCTGAGATATAGTCTCATTAATGGTGAGAGATTTAGATGAATTCATTGCCGTTGTCCCAAGGAGAAAGTGAAATAGGGGCCAGCGCTGGGTCATCACTCATTTTCTGTCTTTTGCCGCTGTGTTGCATTGTATACTGAACTGTACCTTGCACGTCTGCGCATCTTTCTATTGTAATGTTGAGCGCCTTCAACTCAGCTGTGCCTTTAATACATAAAAATCCAGAATCTGTACAAAGCAACTCATTTCAACTTTTCAGTTCGTACTCTTGCTATTGCGTAACTGGCAATAATCGCTTAGTTAGAGTACCAGGCAAATCCTCCTACACACATTTTTTACATTTTCTCCAGAGCTGAAGACGAAGTATAATTCTCTACCTCTTTGTACTATAATGCTCCTTTTTTCTGTGCCTTCTTTTATTATTTTTTAACAAAGCTGCCAGTGTACAGACTCAAATTCTAAAGCAAGCCTGCATGGACAAAATGTTTAGCGTTCCATTTATTGCACTCCAGGATGTGACCTTCGCTGTTCATTCAAAATAAATGTAAACATATGCACATCGCATTGGAACAGTGTTGAATGAAAGAAAGAGGCAATTCAAAGAAGATCACAACCCTGAAGAAAGTGAAACCTGTATCACATTACATACTGAAAATATATAGTAGTATGTACAGCATGCTGATTTACCACAGACTGTCGTGGTCAGCATCACAGGAGAGGGTCTGGAGTCCTAACAAGGATTTCACTGCATGCAGGCAGAAGTACAACTGGACAGGGTGCCAACTGCAGGATTCTGTAAATTCATCACTCGACCTTCACGTTTCAAGCCCCATCTGGGATCAAGCAGGCCCTCAGGAAGTGCCATTTTCTAGCAGCTTGCTCTTAACACCGAGCACGTGTAACTAATATGATTTGGCAGATCCCAGGCTCAAGAGGTCATGTTAACAGTACAGTACTGGACAATAAAACAGAAAACAATAAGTAGTGGTACCCCAGTCCTCATCGAATTCAGTTCTTGAAGCATTTTGACTAGAAAGATTTTTCTCAGTTCTCGTCGTTTGCTCAGTACTCGGTGCACTTGATTAAACCTGCATGAGTTGATTCAAGAGTCATGATTCATTACACAATGATTCAGGTTCACAATAGCCCTCAGAGAATATCTCCGCTATTTTTTTATCGTATATTTCTATATACAGAACTGTATTGTTAGTGCAAGTCTCCATGGGTCCTAAAAAGGTTAGTTTATAAAAGCCAACCAAAAGCAAAACAGGAATCGAGTGCTCTAGACCACAGGCTGCAGTTAACTTAGTAGCTTTAAAAAAGCACCCTGAGTTCATCAGTACAGTAAGCATTTACTTTTGTTTCACTTTCAGTCCATTACACAATAAATTACATGAGACTTTTCAACACTTTATTATAAAATAAGCTTTGTGCTAATGACTTTGGCTAACTGTAGATTAAAGTGTTTTAAACGTCAGCTTATCATTCATATTCTTTCCATATCTCCACTATTATACACTATAGACCGCTCTACCAAACACTTGTTAAACTTAACAGCTCAAAGAATTTTCATTAAAGTGCAATATGCAACCACAGCTTCCCCAGAGATCTGACGTAAGCCCCATCCAAACAATTAGAAGTGAACTGGCATACTGATCCAACCATGTCAGGATGAGAGGCCGGAGACAGCCCAGAAGCTACATCATCCTACAACCCCAAATCAGAATAAGTTGTCCAAAAAAATAAGCCTTATGTTAATAATGTCCAGAAGCGGCGTCGACTTCTCCGAGCTCAGACACATCTGGAATGGACCATCACACCATGGAAATGTGTATTGTCAGATGAATCAGTATTTTGGAAGAAGTGAACATTGTGTACAAAAAACAAAAAGGCCATCTCTAAACTGTTATCAGTAATCATGTCATGGTATGTGATTGTGTCAGTGCCCTTGATAAAGGTCATTTAGACTTCTGTCATGGTGCATTAATGCAGAAAACTAAATTGAGATTGTACAGCAACATTATCTGCCTTCAACACGACCTTTTTTCCAGGGACGTTCATGCATTTTTCAACAAGACAATGCAAAACCACATGCTGCACACAATACAAAGGCCTGCCTAAAGAGGGTAGAAGAGGATATGGGTACTGAACACCGACAAACCCGTACTGTTGCACACCGTAAGACATGATTTCAGGAAGAATGGAACAAAATAACACCTGCAACACTAAATTGTTTGGTGTCTTTAGTGCCCAAACACCCTTTAAATGTTGTGAGAAGGGGCAATATTACAAATTGGTAAATTATTTACCGTTATGTTGGAATGTGTTGCAGGCCTGATATGCAGGAATGGATGTACCATATATTAACAACTGAAATTGAGTTGATGATATCTAGGGTTCATACTGTCTTCAATTAAATTAAAGTCAAATGTAAGAATCACTACATTTATTTTTCATTTGCATTTTTCCATACTGTCCCAACGTTTTCTGATTTGGGGTTGTACAGGGCTACCCATTTCCCTTTCCACAGCCAGCTGCTTAATTACAGCCAGCTGTGCTTCCTCTATTTAAACCCTCCTGGAAATTCACTTCCTTGCCAGGTTGCTGACGTTCTGTTCTTGCTTGCATTCTTTTCTTATTTCTCCCTGTCATAAGATGCATCCTGTCCTGGTATAAGCTCTCCGAGCTTGTTTTCCAGTACCAGTTCCAGCCCCACACATTATGATATGTGTATTCCTCCTCTTCAGCACCACTCAAATTGTTTCTGTCATCAGCTCCAGCCCCATCATACCTGGGCCACGCCAGAAGGCAGTAATTCCCTCCCTCCTCCGGTTGGCGGGGGACGAAGTGCCGCAAAGGACTTTCCTGCTGAGGGCTCAAGATCCTAAAGTGACTTTGTGTATTGGACTAAATATGCATATTTGTTACGATATTTTACACAATACTTTATTTTTCTGTTAATATTTACTTAGTTTCTGTTTTCTGAACTATTGCTACAGACGTATTTGACTACATAAATTAGTTTCATTCTTACATTTATCATCTAAGCCACCCAAGGAGGATGGGTCCCCATTTGAGTCTTGGTCCTCCCAAGGTTTCTTCCTTATAATGTTTAGGGAGTTTATCCTTGCCACTGTCATCCTAGGCTTGCTCAATGTGAGACATGAACACAAAGCCTGTTTTATAATAAAGTGTTGAATATCTCATGTAATTTATTGAATAATATATTGAAAGTGAAAAACAAAAACAAAATGTTTAGTCCACTGGCGAACTTGGAGCACTGCTGCTCAGCTAGCTGCTGCCTGGACGCCCAGCATATGCAGGAGATTATTGTACAGCGCAGTAGTTCTCAGTGTTTCCTTCTGGACGGCTGTTATCAATAACCTTCTTAGCACCCATGGTGACTTATTTGCACTAAGAATACAGTATTGTAGATGTGAAAATAAGGAAAAATGAGAAACACAGCGGAGATCTGCACTGAGTGAGAGCTGTTGTGAAACTGACACATGATCCTATGTTTTGGCTGGAACGAGCCGTGCGTCTAGGCTCATACAAGTTTAAGCAAGTGCACTGTGTGTTGAACAAAAGACAAGTGCTGAGGCAAATTTTCCTTGTCAAAATTCATAGAGAACCAAATTTGAGAAGTTGTGAAGTGGTCGAGTGACAAGGTATGACTGTATATGGTCATTATACCTTTGATAAAATAATGGTATATCTAATCTAATGGTGGCTCAAGACATGTGCACAGAACTGTACATCCTCCTCTGTCCTGGTTCCTGGTGACCTCACTGATGCCCTTGTTCAGTAGAAGTGAATTCCGGCAGTTGTATTCCACAGGCTTGTGAAGAGCCTTTCCAAATAAGTGGATCATTTTGGATGTGTTTGTACATCAATGGCTAACCAGATATTACATGAAAAAGACAGAGTGAAGGAACATGTATTTTTTTTAACCAATGCTGGCTGATATGCGTAGGTCATTTAAACTCCATCAGTAATGACTAAGTCAATGCCAGGCCCCATCCTCTTCTAATATCTCTATGCAGAGGAGCAGAATAAGACTGAGTCACACAGCCTGTCTCATACTGTCTCTGGAATAGTCAATACGTGGCACAGAGGATATTTAAAAGAGGTCATTTCTGCTTTTCAGCTCTTAAGTAGTGTATCAATATTTCAAACACACTTCTATCAAAGTGCTGTGTGCCGTCGACTGAGAATTACTGCACCGGGATTGACTTCATTCCTCGCTAAAGAGCAGTTCAGTTCTGCTGCTAATATCTAAGTTTTCCATTAGAAGCGGATCCCTGCAGGGGACTGTTGCTAATTCAATTTATCACTCATTAGCATGGCACAGAAAGTAAAGAAAATAACCGCAGAAGGACCACGTGACTAACACAGCTGTGTTGGTGAGCTCTACTAGGCTGAAGCCAGTGCATATGTATAAGCTATAACTGAGCTCTGAGAGTTAGAACTAAGGATGCAAAATAGTGGGGGCCAACTTACAGGTGTATTCATTATGGCAGTGTATGCCAAACAAACTGCAGCAAAGAAGATCAGGGCTCCCAAAGATTATCTTCTGAAAGCTAGAATTTCTGGCAGTGCTGCCAATCATTTTGTCTCAGTGTTGAAAGTCACATAACTTGGTGTAAGGAACATAACACCTGGAGCCTTGAGCAACTGAAAAACACCATATGAACCAACTTTGAGCATCTTTGACTGAAATAGATATTGAGCAGACATTACTATAGTCACATTGTCTTTTTATGCTACTGTAATGTAAATATAAAGAGTATTTTCACGAGAAAACTGCATGCAAATGATAAAAACATGATTGAAACGACTGATGCATTAATAGACAGCATTACAAACAACATGGAAGAAAACAGTAAATGTGAACCCGTTTATATGGTTATAGGTTATAGAGAACATACAGGTAGTGGGGCGGACAATCAAAGGAGTACTACTTACAATAGAACAGGCAAATACACTTATGAACATCATTTACAGCTTGTTACAAATAAGTAGCGGAAAGTCATACACCCAAACATTATACTAACATTAACAACTTATGCAAAAAAGTCTCTAAACACACCAACAGAGTTCGAATGTCTTCTAGTCCAAACAAGCCAGTACACGAGTGGTAAGTTAATTACTTTTACACATATACAAATCATGGACTTCCGTTCTTAAACTCCCACCTCTGCTCGTGGATCCGCAGCGTTGATTTACTGTCGTGGTGCCCGCTTTGACTGGCAGTTTACAGGCACAATGTCCTGGGTTAAAAGGTAGATTTTATTTCATATTAAAGTCTATTATAATTGTTTAGACATCAAAGTGAAAGGACATTGATCGGAAGATTGTTAAACGACACCTGTAGTTTCAGTAGGAAGCCCACTAACAGAGTTCCCAGTGTTTCTCAAACTACAATTGAATATACATTGTGTTTGGAGTCATTACCACTCTGGAATTATGGGAATACCAAAAGGGAAAAGTGTTTGCACTATAAAGAGATCTTGTAAAATTGCCTTTTGTTTGTTGGTTTGAATACAACCATGCAAAGTAATAACTGGACCTAATGAGTTCCATAAGTTTCTTTCCACATTAGCATGGATCCCCCACCATACGCTTTGCTAGAAGAACTTCTACTCTGAATGCTCACACGCTTTCATGGCCCGTTGCTCATCACTGAGGGCATGAGGTTTGACCTCAGGTGCATGCTGAAAATTCATAAATGGCATGCTGTTGAATACACCTACGAGGGATGAATGCATTTGAAAATGTCATATTTGTGTTGCAGTGTAACACTGGGGGAACTATTGATTTTTGAAGCCACTGACTGGGAGAGGACCTGATTGGCATTTTATCCAGATCTGGCACAGTCACAATACATTTTAAAAGCAGATTCGACAAAGAAAACAGTCTGGTTGTTCTTTATACCATATAGAACTATACTAAGCAGTATGTCAAATTAGCAAACCTCCAGTGGTATTACTCCTCACCAATCCCAACCCCTGTTCATTTCCAATTAGGATATAACCAGTTCTTCAGGTTTTCTGCGGTCCCTGTTATATGCACAATGGGGCATCCTTGCATTAGACTAAGGGCAGAGCCAGGGGTTCATTTGTCAGTTTTTGGAAGATGGGATGTTACCTTCTGGTTCTTCCCATTCTAGCTATGCTACTATAGTTAGTGCTGTCAGTCACATTTTACATTTGCACAAACGTGTTCTGTCAACAGACTGTGTTCTTAACAGCCCTATACTACATATTCTGTTTTCTATCTGAGCTATTAATCTGGTACTAGTTCCATTTCTTCTTCAGTGACTCTACACTAAATAATGCCAAAAGACTCTCTGATATTTTCTATTTTATAATATTTACTATTATATTTATCATATATCCTACTGCATTATACTCTATAGTTTTATATTCTCATTTTTTTTTATATTCTTCATATTATCCTTTTCTCTTTAATATACTATAGTCTATATTTTGTTGTTTATCATATTTTAGTTAGTTTTAAGTTCTCTTTTAAGTTTCTGTGTGTTTAGACTGCGGTAGCCTAGTGGGTAAGGTACTGGACTTTAGACCAGAAGGTCCAGGGTTCAAATCCTGGGTTCGATCCCAGGTAGAGCAGTCTTTTCTGTGTGGAGTCTGCACCCGTGTGGATTTACTCTGAGTACTCCAGTTTCCTCCCACAGTCCAAAGACATGCTTTAGGTTAACTGATAACGCTAAAAGTGCCCTAGTGTGTGAGTGTATGTGCAACAATGGATTGGCACCCTGTCTAGGGATGTTCTTGCCTTGCACCCTATGCTGCCCGCTAAGCACCAGCTCTCCCGTGACCCTGTCCAGGATCAAGCGAATGAGGAAGTGTAATTAAATTAAATAATCTAGTAACGAGTTTGACTTGATTTCACTTTGCAGCTTCTACACCAAACATTGAGGTCCATACACTATTTGCCCAACACCCCAGTCTCCCTATACGAGTTCCACCATACAAATAGTGGCCACCAGTCAGTATTTTTCACTGGCAGGTGGCTAATTCTACAACTAGAATAATCCTGTAAAGAGGAACTATGATCAGTGTATCCAGCTGCCATCTTTTGCCCGACAGTAGCATGGCAATGCAGCGGTATGGCAGTGATCCTTTGTTACGGCTTACCCTTCCTTAGACACGGCCAATTGTGTCACTCTAACATTAGCCTCCTCTGTGGAGACTAACGCGGATATAGGCGAGTTGGACTCCTGCACAACCTTGTCTTTATCAAGTGAGCACACTACCCCATGCCATCCGTCACCCATGCCATTGCCACAATCCGTCAGTAGGGGCCACTGTTGCGGCGGCAGGGAGATGAATCCAAACCCTTCTCTTCTCTGATGGCACTGCAAGGACTAAAAACTCGGGTTCCACTGGCAGTGCTGTTTTGGCATGCAGCTTAGTACTAAATGTTCGAATTACAAAGAAGCTCCTGATTTTGTCTTGTCTGCTAGCTGACAGGGTATTTGTAAGTCACTTGGTGAGAATGGCATAAGGCCTGAGCATGTTTCTTCCTGACGCAGATAGCATTTGACTGCTCAATATTCTTCTTGAATGCTTAAAATTTCGAACAATTAAAATGCGTACACAAAACATTCCAGTTCCACATAACGCTTGGACAGGTTTTATCAGATGTGCTACTCACACCTCAAAATCCAATTTGCTATGCTTGAGGCTTTATCTCTACTGGTTGTAAACCTGTGAGATGCAATTTCCTATTGTTAGCGCGCACTCGTGTTCCTCGGAGACTCTGCAGCAAAGCAAGTTTAATTACAACGTTATGCAAGAGGAACGGCCAGTGTACATGAATGAATTATTACAGCCTGTAGCATTTGCGCGGTGTGAGAATTGCTCTTCTTCTAAGTCTCATCTCTGTATCTGTAATTATCGCTTCCCTCGTGAGTGCTAATGTTTCTAATTAGTCAGCCTTGCATTTTCTGCTTCATTAAGAGTAAGTGTATGTGCACAGCCTGCGTGATGTATCGTAACTGTAAACTGTATCACCATCTTCAGCGTTTGCATCCATGCACTCGTGCCATGTCGTTTAGTAGTTGTGGGGTAAGGCAAACATTAAACGATGAGCATTTCTATGGTTAGTAGCACTCAAAATGCTGCCTGCTGGTGTGCATTGACCCAGTGAGAGATAACAAAGTTAGTAAATGCACCATGGTGGCCTGTGCCCTCATCCCTGGCTCTTATCTTTAAAGCCATCTGGCAGTCAGACGCCTATTGATCAGCAGTGCTGGAATATAAAGAAGCTGATAGACCACCTATTCTAGACTAAGGGAGAGAGAGAGAAAGGGAGAGGGGGGTAAGAGCGAGGAAGAGGTTCTGGCTGAGAAAGACAACAGGTTACCTTTTATATATTAAAGTATTTTGTATTTACTGAAGTACACAATTCATACATGCTTTCCTAATGTGTTCTACACATCTATTTTGCCCTTTTCTCAAATGTAACACAGTTTGTCATGACAAACAATATAATCATAATAACAATTTGAGTGAATCAGACGGTCATGGACTTTGCTACACCTTATCAAGCATTTACAGGAGCACTTGAAGACAGAGAAAGCCAAGCATTCAGTTATATCACAAGATACTCTTTGGAATATTGTGAAGTCATGCTGGTATAACAAGGATCACCAAATTTTGCAGTCCATGCAGGATAAAATGGCAAAAACCTCAGAAAATTATTGCAATTATGGCCAAAAACAATTCAGAAAATAATTTTTCAAGCATTTCACTCAGAGTTATGCTGGTTATATGATTTGTAATGGAAAACATTGAGAACATTAGAGAAAAATCAAAACAGAAGCATTTTCACTAGTGAAGTTACCTTCAGATACACTGCCTTATAGCAGTTGTAATGGCACACGTAACAGAGCAGCGTCTTGTGCAGAAAGTTTTATTAAACGCAAATAATAATTAAAAAAAAAAACACGTGGCATCAGCATGAGCAGACTGAATGCTGAGCAATGTTTGACTTGCGGTCCGAGATAAAGAAGAGCACGTCCGTGTGAGAAGTATACGTGGATCACAGAACAGTTGCGGATTAGTTTCTTTTTAAGAATTAGTTTCTATTCGTGGTGGAAAGCTGATGCACTGAGGGGAGAGATTTGTTTATTTTGGTTTTATTTAACCTGTATCATGGCATGAACAAAGGGGATTTCTGAGGACCTCAGAAAAAAACTTGTTGATGCTCATCAGGCTGGAAAAGGTTACAAAACCACATCTAAAGAGTTTGGACTCCACCAATCCACAGTCAGACAGATTGTGTACAAATGGAGGAAATTCAAAATCACTTGACACAGACTGCTGACGAGCAGCAATGTTCTTTTTGGAGAGCAGTGGCTTTCTCCTTGCAACCCTGCCATGCACACCATTGTTGTTCAGTGTTCTTCTGATGGTGGACTCATGAACATTAACATTAGCCAATGTGAGAGAGGCCTTCAGTTGCTTAGAAGTTACCCTGGGGTCCTTTGTGACCTCGCCAACACTATTACACGCCTTGCTCTTGGAGTGATCTTTGTTGGTCGACCACTCCTGGGGAAGGTCCACCATCAGAAGAACACTGAACAACAATGGTGTGCATGGCAGGGTTGCAAGGAGAAAGCCACTGCTCTCCGAAAAGAACATTGCTGCTCGTCTGCAGTTTGCACTTGTCTGTGTCAAGGATACTGACTGCTTATCAGTTTAGAGTTGTGTTCCTGTGTGTGTGTGTGTGTGTGTGTGTGTGCACGCTACAACATTTTGTCAATACATTCTACTCAACACTTCCATTAGCCAATCATAAATACAGCTCTGATAAATTGAAATGGAAGTTTGTTTGAAATATTTATCAATACATTGAACAGTAATATGTAATTATGCATTACTTCTCAAGAGGACTTAAAGGAAGGAAAGCTACAGTTATGGAACTGGACCAAATGCTTCTGAAAAAGCCAGCTGTCTAGCTCCATTAGTAAATGCTGACCTTAGCATTGTTCCGCACACTCATTTACTGTGCCAAAGTAAGTGTTTGCAGGTGCACAGTGACCATAGATTTTCTTTAGAATCGTCTGTCTTCTTAATGTAGTTCTCTAAGCCTCTAGCCTACTATTAGACTGTTTTTGGTGTTGCATCATGGTCCTGGAGTATATGCATTTCATCTCACCCCACACATCTGGTAAATTTCCACATACCACCCTGAAGAAGAAACATACTTTTTTTTAAATGCAGGGTGTCTTGCATTTACTTTAACTATTATTTCATTGCAGACTGTATAAAATATAACAATTTTTGTCTGGTCACCTTCATTTCCTTTGTTAATACACATCCAGTCGTGCATTTATGCAACAAAAAAATGAGGCAATGTAGGGCTAGTAAAGAGATTTAAAAAACCTAAATAATGATGTGATTTCAAACAGGTGACGTTAACAGGTGATTATAATCATGATTTGTTACAAAAGCACTATCCACAAAAGCCTTTGAGGAGCAAAGATGGGCAGATGATCTCAAGTTTGTTAACAAATACATATAAATTATTGAAATGTTTAAAAACAATGTTCCTTAAAGAAAGATTGGAAAGGATTTGCGTATTTCTCCCTCTACAGTGCATAATATAATTAAATGATACAGGTATTCTGGAGGAATTTCAGTGCGTAATGGGTAAGGGCACAAACCTAAATTGAACACCCGTCACCTCTGATCCATCAGATGGCACTGCCTCAAGAACTGTCACTAATAAATAGCTGATTTAACCAAATGGGCAAGGCATTACTTTGGCAAACCTTTGTCAAGAACTACAATACAGCGTTACATTTACATTTACAGCACTTAGCAGACCCCCTTATCCAGAGCGACTTACAATTGGTACAGTCTTACAATCCAAGCAATTGTGGGTTAAGGGTCTTGCTCAAGGACCCAACAGTGGCAGCTTGGCAGAGATGGGATTTGAACACTGGATCTTCTGGTCCAAAGTCTAGTACCTTAACCACTAGGCTACCACAGTACACTCACAAATGCCACTTAAAAGTTACTGCGGAAAACGAATGGGACAAAATAACACTTGAAATACTCAATCACTTGGTATCCTTGGTGTCAAAATGTCTGCAATGAAATAAAAGTCAAAGAAAATGTAAGAAACACTGCAGGATTTTATATGTTCCATACTATCCCAACATTTTCTGACTTACAGTTGTATGTTCCTGAAGTTTTCATTGTGAATACAGTCCAGTGGCGGTTCAAACACAGATTCTGGCTGCGCTAGGGCTGTGTATTTTGTTGTCTGTGTTTTATGCTTTAGATCCATGACACATGCTATGATTGGCATATTAGCATGACTACAGAATAAAGAACTGTACCTGACATTTTTTTTTATTCTGTCCTGAATTTAAAAGAGCATTTCATTGGATGGGTTAATATTATTAATATTATTCAGCACAGAGGAATACAAACTGGTGCTACTGCAAGTCTTCATTTAGAGCTAGGGGACAAACAGTGGCCTGGTTGTTCTGGTCAGAACACATTTGGTACACACAGGCATTGTCATTGTGCTGAAAAGTGATGACAAACATTCCGGTGTTTTCTCTCTGGGGCAGGGCAGGGAACTAAACAGCGAAAATAACAGTGGACAAATAAAAGGAGATGGCTGACATCCAAATCACTTACCCTACCGTCCTCAGTCCCATAGCACCCAAGCACTATGCCCTAAATAACTCCACTGAGCCTGAAGAAGGAGGGTCAGTGCAGGGAGAAGACAGAACCTCTGAACATAAAAATATTAATCGTGTACTTTATGTAAGAATAGCAAATGTACAGTACTGGAAAGACGACAATGTTCTCGAATGTAGTATTGATTTGGAAACAAAAGAAAGGAAAAAGGTAAACTCTAACCTGCAATATCTTTTCATAACATTATGGTCCATGTCTTAAATTGCACTGCTCTTTGAGACGTGGGGAGAATAAGAATTAGACAACTTTACCATAATAGGATCCTTAGGGATGTTTTGTGGTGACAAACTGTGAGCAGAATGTATACTCAAAGGAAAAGAGGCAAAACAAACTATTTTCAATCCAGAAGAGTCTAGAGTCTATTCTCAGCAGCACCAGCACTATCACTATCAATGTTATGACAGAAAAACATATTGCTCTCTTTCCAAAAACTGGGGATCGTCTTTCTCCAGGGATGCACCCAAAATTGTATACTTTTTATATCACTACCTTAAAAAATAATATTCACAAATTCTTACGTCATAACGTCAAAAAGAAATCGGTTCATACATCAAAAAATTTGACATACAATCAAAATGAGTGCATGTCCAAGTACAGGTTCAGAATACAGATGCACTGGCTATAGAGAGTTGAGCTCACCTTTTATCCAACAAAGCTGCACAATTACAGGACAGATGGCACTGACTACTAGATTTGCTACCAAATCCCAAGGAAGAGATCCTGACTGAAATTGCATGAAGGGGATAATACATGAGAAAGTTGTGCTGTTAAGATGTTAAAAATATCAGCGTATTTTTGCAGCAGTCGGTTCTCATTCCACACTGGTATAAACTGTGTCTAGGAACAGATGATGCATCAATAAATGAGTTGTTTTCAAAGTCTTCATTCATTTTCAAACATGCTTAATCCAAGTCAAATCCAATTCAACAGCAGGTCAAATGAAAAAATGTTAGGATGTATATTTCAACTGCCATATAATATTATTTCTGTCATATTTTGATGTTTACATATTTTTAACTGAAATTATTTTCATGCATATTGATTTACTTTGCATTAAGTATGTGCATAAATGGGAACTTTAAGTTACGATCTGTGTTTTGAATGAATACTTTTAGGTATCTGAATTCTCTGCCAAGCAGAGATGTGAAATGAAGTAGTTTGTGCTCTGCTTAACAGTACAAGTGCCGTGCCAGCTTCACCTACAGTGGGGCAAAAAAGTATTTAGTCAGCCACTGATTGTGCAAGTTCTCCTACTTAGAAAGATGAGAGAGGTCTGTAATTTTCATCATAGGTACACTTCAACTATGAGAGACACAATGAGAAAAAAAAATCCAGGAAATCACACTGTAGGATTTTAAAAGAATTTAATTGTAAATTATGGTGGAAAATAAGTATTTGGTCAATAACAAAAGTTCAACTCAATACTTTGTAACATAACCTTTGTTGGCAACGACAGAGGTCAAACGTTTCCTGTGAGCCACTCCTTCGTTGCCCAAGCGGTGTGTTTGGGATCATTGTCATGCTGGAAGACCCAGCCACGTTCCATCTTCAATCCTTTCACTGATGAAAGGAGGTTTTGCCTTAAAATCTCACGAGATACATGGTCCCGTTCATTCTTCCCTTAACACGGATCAGTCGTCCTGTCCCCTTTGCAAAAAAACAGCCCCAAAGCATGATGTTTCCACCCCCATGCTTCACAGTAGGTATGGTGTTCTTGGGATGCAACTCAGCATTCAAACACGACCCACTGAGTTTTTCCCAAAAAGTTCTATTTCAGTTTCATCTGACCACATGATATTCTCTCAATCCTCTTCTGGATCATCCATATGCTCTCTGCCAAACTTCAGAGGGGCCTGGACATGTACTGGCTTAAGCAGGGGGACACACCTGGCCCTGCAGGATCTGAGTCCCACTCGGCGTAGTGTGTTACTGATGGTAGCCTTGTTACTTTGGTCCCAGCTCTCTTCAGGTCAGTCATCAGGTCCCTCTGTGTAGTTCTGGGATTTTTGCTCATGATCATTTTGACCCCACGGGATCTTGCGTGGGGCCCCAGATCAAAGGAGATTATTTGGTCTTGAGTTTGGAGTCTGACTGTTTGAGGCTGTGGAGAGGTGTCTTTTATACAGGTTACAGGTCTGTGAGAGCCAAAAATCTTGCTTGTTTGTGGGTGACCAAATACTTATTTTCCACCATGATTTACAATTAAATTCTTTAAAAATCCTACAATGTGATTTCCTGGATTTTTTTTTTCATAGTTGAAATGTACCTATGATGAAAATTACAGACCTCTCTCATATTTCTAAGTAGGAGAACTTACACAATCAGGGGCTGACTAAATACTTTTTTGCCCCGCTAAATATACTAATTGACCAAAAAATTAATGCAGCTAGAAATGTCGGATTGCTGCAAAACTCAGCTTGCAGTTATGTCTCAGGTAGATATGTAAATGACTACAGTCTGATTAGACACTGGGTCTTGCCAAAAGAAGGTATAAAATTGCATGCTAATTTTGGGTAGTGTAGCTCTTGGTGGGAGATTGATTGCTAGACAAGCCTCTAGGATGCACTCAAAGACATTTTGCCCAGATGACAGACTTATAGAGGTGTATCGTTGGACTAAGAGAAGCAGGATTGTTTGATCCACCAACAAGCACAAGCAGCTCTCACGGTTTCATTGCCCAAGATCCAGACAGAGATGGCACCACTACACACCCCTGTCTCGGCCCGAACCATTTCAGGTGGAAGGGAATTTGTTGTCATAGTACCCATTACATGTCCTGTCATTGATAGCCAGCCACCGTCACCTTCATTTGCAGTGGTGTCATGAATGAGAAACAAGAAGCCAAAGATGATTTTCCTACCTTGGTTAAGGGCCTTGCACAAGGGCCCAACAGCAAATTGTAGGTAGTCCTGTACCTTAACTACTGGGCAACCACTGTTCAATTTAGTTTAATTCAAAACATTATGACCACCATATTATGGGTGAGTGTGAACGACTAGTATTGAGGTAACCATGTTCCTTTCATGAACAGAAACAAGGTTACCTCAAGTAGTTAATGTCATTTCACTAAATTCCCAAGTTTCGATTTTTCCGAGTCATTATCAGTAAGTCACTGATTGTCCAAAACGATACTTAAAAATGAATGGCTCAAATAAATTGACTATTATATCATGGCTGAAGGTAGCAGATGCCAGGACCAATGATCCCAAACTGGTAAATCAAACACACCTGTTGAATGCCTTGAAAATAAAGCCCGATGGTAATTTAGGCACAGGCAGCACTGCGGGTGTTAGCAAGCTCAGAAAAAGCAATACAAGATGGTATGATGCAAGTTTAATTGGAATTCACCTGCAGTGGGACAGAGGAACCAAAACCACAATGGGTTGTGCTGTGAAATTCCCAGCAATAAGAGCATGAAACCAGCACATCTAAGAAGGCATGTGAGCATTAAACATGCACATTTAAAGGATAAACCTGTAGACTCAGTTAAATATGCCTGCTGTGTGCAAGTGTGGTGTATGTGTCTCTGGTACTTGGAGGTTTTGGTTTGATAATGGGTGGTACTTTGTCTACAGAGTTTGAGAACCACTGACATAAACAGTTTAAAAACACCAACTTCCTGGTGTTTTTAACCTTAAACTAATTCAAACTATTGTATTTTCTTACCATTTTTTGGGTAACCAAAATGGTTCTTTCATGCGGAGTAACGTTTTGGCGGTCTAACCTCTTGACCCATTTTCCTTTGTCTACAACTGTTGTCACAGGTCCTTTCACAGGTGAATGTGCAGGAGTGTCACCCTCTGCAGCCTCTCTGTTTACTGAAGGTAAGTGCTCCAGATCTAAAGAGTGTGATTGTGGATAAGTCATTTTTCTTTTTTTCAGCAGGTCTTTCCAGGTTTTCCTGAATTTCTTTGGATTACAAAGGATCTGGGGTTATTCAAGTCTTCTTAACACGACTGCTGGTTGCCAGGTGTTTTTGGCTTTTGCTCTTACCTTCAAACCTTCTTTCAGAAATGTTACTTGCTCCACCATTAAAAAGGATCATTCTTCTTGAAGCTGCCTGCCCTTGATGCTAACATCTGTGCTGACTTTTTCAGTTTTGTTTTCAATCTTCAACTCATGAACAGCTATGCAAGGACAATTTCATGCCAGTGGTGATTTTCTGTAATCCAACAGGGCAATGTAAAGATCACTTTGGCTTTCCTGTGCTTTCTTTAGCATGTTCTTTACTTTCTGGATTGCCCATTTAACTGGTTTTCTGCATTGCAAAAACAGTTTTTCCTCCCCTTGTTTCTGGTGTGCTGCACTGTAGGCCTGTTTCTCCCTGTGGGTCATCATGCTTCTGTCATAAATAGAAATTAGTTCTTATATAAAAATAAACTAATCCAAAATTGTTTAGTGATCGACTGAAGAAGCTAATGTGTTTGGTAAGGTAATAACATCAGATAAGCTTATCAGACCATGGTGTAAATGCAAATGGATATAAAGAAACATGAATCATAAGCAATAAGCATTGTACTTTTCTGAAATGCTTTCTGAATTCAAGCAAAGTATAGGAATTAAATAAATTGTCATCTACAAACTCAATAAAAAAGTGGGACAGTGTGGAAAATGCATTAGAAAACAAAACACATTGTTCCTTACATTTGGTTTGACTTTTATTTCATTGCAGACAATATTAATCCAATATATTTCATGTTTTTTTGTTTGTTTTTTTCTGGTGAACATCAATTAATGTGTTAATAGACATCAATTTCTGCATTTCAGGCCTGCAACACATTCCAAAAAAGTTAGGACAGGGTAATTTAGGGTTAGTGATGAGGTAAAAAAATGAAATAGTTATTTCAAATAGGTGAAATGTGTATTGTGGTCAGACGAATCAGTATTCCAGATCTTTTTTGGAAGAAATGAACGCCGTGTGCTCCAGACCAAAGATGAAAAGGACCATCTAGACAAAATATGAAATATATTGGGTTCATACTGTCAGCAATTAAAGTGAAATAAAATGTAAGAAACACTGCTTTTTTTTTTTTTTTTTTTTTTTTTTTTTGTATTATTATTATTTTTTTATTTTTTATTTTTAATTTTTTTTGCATTTTCCATAACTTTTTCTGATTTGGCGTTGTAGCAATATATTTCTCATTTTTGTGTGCACTTGTGCATATTCCTCTCAGCTAAGACAGCAAGAGCTTCTCTTGCTAATCGAATACACAGAAGAGCTTTTCTCCAGCTAGCTGTCACTTCAGCTGGCCTGAACCCAGCGTCTCACAGCCATAATGCAGGGTCTGCTCTCTGACATTTGAAGGTGGTTCAGCTCCTCTATCTCCATGCCAACACTCCCACCAGCATTCAGGTCTCTCGTCTTTACACCTCACCCATCTCCTGCGAAGAGATCTGTGCGACGTGCCTCAGACATAATCCATCGCAGGGTTTGTTTTAGCATCACACACTGATTCACACTCCAGCTCAGTGAACCCCACAAATCCCTCAATCTCCTGTTTTTAAAAAGTGGATAATGGTTAGGAAAAAATGCTTTAGTTTGTGATGGGGGAGTGAAGCAAGAGCTTAGAAAATGAACACAGCTATGCTTGCATCAGACTTGAGGCTAAAAACATAGATATTATGGGCATCACGTACACTTTAGTTTTGACTATTTTTCGTTTCTCATACTCTGCACGCCTGTGTTTAGGAGTGTGAGATTTGGGGTTTGTTTACTCCTCATCCAGGTTCGCTTGAAGAGATTTAAGCAATACGCTTCAAACAGACGTAATCCATAGCAAGCTGATCCTTGCTATTGCTGAGTGAATCCCTCAAATCCCTCAATCCATCAAATCTCTTAAAGTGTCAGATTAAGCTTAATCATTGTTTGGTAAGAAAAACAACTGTGGTTGGTGAGAAAAGCATAAACTCATCATTTTAGAAACATCACGGCCGTCACATCCAGCCAACTTCTATCAATTTGGCTTTCTTCAACTTTCATGCTTCTTATACTTTACAAGAACGTACAGTATATAAATTATAATTATGGAAATAATCAGTGGGAACTTGAAATGTGATTTTAATACAAGAGAGTCAGGCTTTTTACTTATCTCTGAATTAAAAACTGAATTAATTTTGTTGTTTACAAAATAAGACATTGGCTTGCATCTCCTTAGATTGGCTTTGTTTTCACAAAAGGAGGATACTTTATGCGGCACCGAAATTGTCTAGATAATTAACACATGATGGCAGCTGGCTAATGCTTCTTAGTCTCTCTAATTAGTTATCGCACGCACCTGTTTCTTATTGCACGTGTTTGTATTTAAGTCACAGTTTCCAGCGGCGCAAACCTGCTGTTCTGAGCCTTTGAGATATCTTGTCAACGATTTCATAATATGCTTAGTATATATGATGAGTGCTATTGCCACCGTCCTTAGCAAGCTTTGCCCCCAAGTACACTGAAAATCAAATACTGCAAGGACTGGTGCTTACAGGAATAATATCCGCTTCAGTCAAGGAGACACTAACATCTAGTCATTTGGCCTACAGTGGTGCTTGAAAGTTTGTGAACCCTTTAGAATATTCTATATTTCTGCATAAATATGACCTAAAACATCATCAGATTTTCACACAAGTCCTAAAAGTAGATAAAGAGAACCCAGTTAAACAAATGAGACAAGAATATTATACTTGTTCATTTATTTATTGAGGAAAATGATCCGATATTACATATTAGTGAGTGGCAAAAGTATGTGAGCCTCTAGGATTAGCAGTTAATTTGAAAGTGAAATTAGTCAGGTGTTTTCAATCAATGGGATGGCAATCAGGTGTGAGTGGGCACCCTGTTTTATTTAAGGAACAGGGATCTATCAAAGTCTGCTCTTCACAACACGTTTGTGGAAGTGTATCATGGCATGAACAAGGGAGATTTCTGAGGACCTCAAAGAGTTGTTGATGCTCATCAGGCAGGTTACAAAACCATCTCTAAAGAGTTTGGGCTCGACCAATCCACAGTCAGACAGATTGTGTACAAATGGAGGAAATTCAAGACCATTGTTACCCTCCCCAGGAGTGGTCGACCAACAAAGATCACTCCAAGAGCAAGGCGTGTAATAGTTGGTGAGGTCACAAAGGAGCCCAGGGTAACTTCTAAGCAACTGAAGGCCTCTCTCATGAACACTGAACAACAATGGTGTGCATGTGCTCTCCAAAAAGAACATTGCTGCTCGTCTGCAGTTTGCTAAAGATCAGGTGGACAAGCCAGAAGCCTATTGGAAGAATGTTTTGTGGACGGAAGAGACCAAATAGAACTTTTGGGTATAAAAGAAAAGCCTTATGTTTGGAGAAAGGAAAACACACTTATCCCATCTGTGAAACATGGTGGTGGTAGTATCATGGTTTGGGCCTGTTTTGCTGCATCTGGGCCAGGATGGCTTGCCATCATTGATGGAACAATGAATTCTAAATGATATCAGAGAATTCTAAAGGAAAATGTCAGGACATCTGTCCATGAACTGAATCTCAAGAGAAGGTGGGCCATGCAGCAAGACAACGACCCTAAGCACACAAGTCGTTCTACCAAAGAATGGTTAAAGAAGAATAAAGTTCATGTTTTGGAATGGCCAAGTCAAAGTCCTGACCTTAATCCAATCCAAATGTTGTGGAAGGACCTGAAGCGAGCAGTTAATGTGAGGAAACCCACCAACATTCTTATAACACTTACAATTAACCTACAGTGGGGCAAAAATAATTAACATAAAACTTATTTTATGTAAAGTATTGCATATGTATTTTTATTTAATAATTAAAAAAATATATTAAATAAGAATACAACCATTACAATCTCGACCATGGCTTTTCCTCATTACATTTCTCATCACTCCCTCCACGTCACTCCCAAAGCAGCATTGTTGAGTGCACAGCATGGGAGGGTGCAGCAGGGTATCGTACTACATATCCCTTGCCTTGAAAAAGTAACATGCAAAATTCAGAATGCGATTTCTGCTGAATGTGTATTTCTGTTTGTAATCGGTACAGTCGAAATATCGTAAATCTAAAATATCGTAAGTCAGATCATCGTAAAACGGAGAGTACCTGTAAATGTCTTGAATCCTGGACCATGTGCCTCATAGTCCTGCACCCTAACCACAGCACAACTGCAGTCCCAGTGAGCAATACAGAATTTGCAAACCTTTTAGATACATCTTCTCCAACCTAATGGCTTAACATCTTAAAGCATATTTTTAATAACTACAGTGGAGCTAATAAGACAGGTATACAGTTCTGAGAGGTTAACTATCACATAAAATTCATGTTATATAGTTGTCTGCGAATGCTTGGCAGTCTATGTCTGTCTGAAGTCTTTGATCCATAAATATCACTAAATGCCAGGTTTTTTCCCAGTGACTCACACCCAAAGATGTAATGGTGCTGTTTTCCGTTGCTGCTTATTATGGGGGCTTTTCACCTTCAGTCTTGTGTTCAGTAAATGCTTATGCTCAGTGGGGTTTTGGCACTGCTGGAGATGTTTATAGTTTCCACCATTGACACCAAATTTGCCCATTCCATTTAGATTCATTGGGACACCAAGTTGACCTTCTACAGTCTACAGAAGTTTGATCAGAAATGGTCTTTTTGGAAGGGTAGCAAACAGAAACCACTTCTGTGTAAGGGAAAAAGGTTAAGACCTGCTAAAGCATTGAATGATGAAGATCAGAGGAAAATTATATAGTGTCAAATCCAAGGTTGAATTTTTTTTATTCCAGTAGTCGACAATGTTATATGGTCAGTATACCATTTCTAAAACAACAAATATGGTGGCTTAAAACTTTTGCACAGTACTGTATGTGAACAAAAGTCACAACTTCTGCAACAGTGTGTGCTGGGCTAAATCCGCTTGTAGGATTTTGTAATTATGTGCTGGTATTTTTACCTGCTGATAACTCACAAAGCTCATACAATTTATAAAGGATTCAAAACAGTGTCAGGACCTCCTCTACTTTGAAGCTAACAGGCTAGAGATATGGGACAAGCTGACAATTAAGAGACAAATAAAGCAAGCACAGGACTAGAAGTTTAATACAAACCACAAAACAACAATACACACTTTAGACTTTACAGAGCCACATACTGTCACGGTACCGGGAACTAAGAACAGAGTACACAGCACAGGACAGGGTTTAGTGCATGAAACAGGAACAGGAACAGACAAACCGAGAATGGGAACAACAGGATTCCCAAACAGGAACAAACCAAAAGAGTAAGTAAAATGAGTCAAAACCAGCAGGTGTAGCAAAAGAAGGCCTTAAATAGGGTCTAGCACAGCAGGCTGTAATTCAGCAACTGGTTATGGAAGACGAAAAGGGTCAGAAGGGAGCCGTGTAGGTTATGAGGGAATGAAGGCACTATAGCTCTGCCCCCACTTAAATCTTCTTAAAATCACAATTAAGATGTACTGACCCACTTGTATCAATGGGCATAGGCAAGTCACCAAACCTAATAAAGTAGTAGCCAAGGGATTTTTTTTTATTTTTTTATGTGCAACCCCAAATCAGAAAATGTTGGGACAGAATGGAAAATGCAATTTTTAAAAAATCAGGATGATAATCACTTGTTGACATCACCTGGTGAATCATGAGTTTAGTTTTTTACCTCATTACTAGCCCTAAATTGCCCCATCCCAAGGTTTTTGGAATCTGTTGCAGGCCTGAAATGCAGGAATTGAAGTTTATTAACAAATAAAAGTGGATCAGACAAAGCATTAAATATCTTGGGTTCATACTTTCTGCAATGATATAAAAGTCAAAGTACATGTAAGGAGCACTGTGTTGTTGTTTTTTTTTTCTTTTTATATTTGCATTTTCCATACCATCCAAACTTTTTTTGATTTGGGGTTATACATGTAGAAGGTCCAGGTGAAATGTTCTCTCAGTCAGAGCTACATCCTGGTGTACGTTTAGCCTTTTTGTGTACACTGCTACACAAACAGCCATAGGAGGTCTATAGAGACATCAGTCAGACCCTATCTATGCTCTTTCTAATCATATGAAACCTGGAAGAAGGCTGATATGGAGACTCATAATGCCACCACATTGCTTGGAATCAGAATTTTCCCCGGAATCTTATCAGCATGACATGCGACCTGCTCGTTTCCGCCGGGCAAAAACAAGCTGGGGCTGTCTGTGATAAAGATGCACCTTCATATCTGCATTACAGGAGTCTACTAGCAGAGGTCTTCCCTTCCATTTCATAGATATGAACCCCCTGACTGCTCGTATGTCATACCTATTTTTAGCAGCAGAGAAAATTTCGGAAGTAATGTCATAGCCGGGGAAGGGCAGAGGAAGGAGGTACGTCATCATCTCTATGATGTGGCGACGTTAGCATAAATATCAGCTTTATATAGGCAATTGCTGTTGATTTTAAGATGCAGAGAGACGCGTTAACAGACTGGAGGGAGATTCAACTACACACAGTATATCTCCCTATTGACATCAGCCTATTGACATTCATGGAATTAGTAGCTGAAGATTCATGGCTGTCAGTTTTAAGTGCAGATAATTTTATAGCATAAGTGGTCATCAACCTTTATGAGCCTGACGATTTTCAGCTCCACACACGAACGAGCAAACTCTCAAGAGTACCTTCATCAGATAACGGAGTTGTAGACCTGCTTAAAGCACATTACATGACAGTGGATTAAGTCATGTCTTGACTCCATCTTACTCAGATGTCTAAGTATACAGTAAGATACTTCAGTGTGAAATAACTTTACAGACCCCTTTATGATCATAGTACAAATATTTCATGAAATATCAAGCACAGTCTTTTATTTAATGCACCAAAGGTATGGAACATATACTCACCAGACCAGACTCACCTGTGACAGAAGTGTACCTAATAGCATGCAATACCTCCATGAATTCTGACGAGGATTTCCTGTAGACTGGGATTTTTGCCACTGCTGGCAGACCCTTATAATCGTACACTTCACCTGCAAATTCAACTATTTCCTTCACACTATGGCCTTTGGCATTCCCAAATGCATGCTTTTTGCCAATCATTAACGTCTGCTTTGTGACCCATTTTCCACACATCAAACAAGACATTCACTGCACTGTACCACCTCTTCTCAATCTATGAATCCCGTCGCACAACCCGCAGGTATATACAGTATGTTCCATATACTACTCGGACAAAAAATAAGTCACCTGTGACTGAAGCATACCTGATGGTGTGTAATACCTCTATGAATTCTGATGACAATTTCCTTCAGACTGGGATTTTTGTCACTGCTGGTAGACCCATATGACTTCAATACACGTGATTATTGAGCTACTTCCTTTACACTGTGGCCCAAATGCAATCAGTCCTTTTTGCCAATCATAAATATCTGCTATGGGGCCCATTTTCCACACGTTGAACAAGACATTCACTGCACTGTACCACCTCGTCTCAATCTATGAATCCCATCACACACCCCACAGATATACAGTATATAACCTGATCATCCTCGTGCAACACCATCCTGAACTTGCTACCACCTTAAGCGCACAAGAATACAAAGTACTTTGGTTAGTTTTTCTCATATATGGGTATCTGATATGTCCTGGAGCTGTAAATGCTAATCTTAAATTCATAATAATAATAACATTGTCATCTTCACTGGCTGTGCAAGGCTATACTGGTTTCTGCTTTGAGAACCATGGATACATACTATACAATGGAAATCAGCATTAGTTAAGAAGGGGGGTATCATAAAAGTTTAATTATCCATATTCTTGATATTACAGGGGCTCTCACATTAAATGAATTTCCCCATATCCAGTCCTTGGGTTTGAGGTTGAATTTCCTAGCTCTGATTATAGTGCATTATAGTGCAGCCAGCATAAAGCAAATGAATGATTTAGGTCTAGACTAATTGTTATACCTCTACACTGGATCTTCTTCGACTACTATTAGCTGTATTGTTATGTATGGCTCATGTAATACCAACAGTATTAGACGTACATCATCCGTTTTTCATGTTCTAATTCAGCTTTTCTTTTGAAGGAGGCCGGAAGCTCTAATCAGTTGTGAGTAACAGCCTTATTAACCTGCTCTCAGGTGGATTGGTACACAGGTCATCAATTTGCTCTCTGAAAACTAGCTTTAAGTTTCTCATCCATCTTTGTCGGCTGCAATAAGAGACTTCATCACTCAAGCTGGCAAAGCTGGCAAATAGGAGCCACCCGTTGATCCATGAGCCTCTCTTTCTCTCCACTTTTCCCCATATCTCTTTCTCACTCTCACTCCCTCTCTCCAGGCCTTCGGCCATCCTGACCTGCCAATGTTTTTGTCACACAGACCACTCTGGAAGATGGTCCAGGATTAGCAGAGCCCAAATCAGAGCCCTGTTTGTGAACGACAGACTTTGCCAATCTGATCAGCAGAGCAGCTGTGGATCCTGTATGGCTGTAATACATGAGGATCTCAAGTCTGTGGGGTCAAAGATCATTCTTTAATATATGCAAAATTTTGGTAAAAATAGCGATACTTTGTCATTTTAAGGAGTGTTTGAGGGAGAATGGGATGTCAGATTCTCCTTTGTCATGCGATACAATATTACAAAGATTTACATCTTCATGCCAACATACAAGGCATTCTGAAAGTCTTTAGATCCTTTCACTTTTTTCACATTTTGTTATATTGAGGCACTTTGCATTTGGCTCTGGGAACCTCACATTTCTCTTGAGATGTTTCTACACCTTGACTGGAGTCCACCTTTGGTAAATTCAGTTGATTAGACTTGATTTGGAAAGACACACACCTGTCTATATGAGGTCTCACAGCTAACAATGCATATCAGAACAAAAACCAAGCCACGAAGAGGAAAGAACTGCCTGTAGCACTCAGAGACAGGATTGTGTGGAGGCACAGATCTGGAGAAGGCCGCAAAAATCTACTTAAAGTTTCCAAGAGCACAGTGGCCTCCATAATTCTTAAATGGAATAAGCAGAACTCTTGCTAGAGCTGGCCGCCCCACCAAACTAAGTAATCAGGGGAGAAGAAGAGCCTTGGTAAGAGAGGTGATCAAGAACACAATTGCCAAATATTTGGCTGAGCTCCAAATGTCCTGTGTGCAGATAGAAGAAAGTTCCAGAAGGTCAGCCATCACTGCAGCACTCCACCAATCTGGGATTTTTGGCAGAGTGACCAGACAGAAGCCTCTCCTCAGTTAAAGACACATGAAAGCCCATCTGGAGTTTTTAGGTCCTTTTTTTGCAAATTCCAGGTGGGCTTTCATTTGTCTTTCACTTTCAGTGCAGCAGACATTTTTGTAGCCTTCTCCAGATCTGTGGCTCCACACAATCCTGTCTCTGAGCTCTACAGGCTGGTCTTTCTTCCTCAAGGCTTGGTTTTTGCTCTGATATGCATCGTTAGCTGTGAGACCTTATATAGACAGGTGTGTGTCTTTCCAAATCACATCCATTCAACTAACTTTACCACAGGTGGACTCAAGTCAAGGAGTAGAAACATCTCAAAGACGATCAAGAGAAATGGGAGGTCCCCAGAGCTGAATTAAGTGTCATAGCAAACGGTCTGAATCAAAGTTCACTTCCTGATTATGGGTTATTGAGTGCAGATTGATGGGGGAAACTTGATTTTTATATTTTAGCACTTAAAGTGAAAGGGTCTGAATACTTTCTGAGTGCATTGTATGTACTTAGACATGCACAGTACTGAAACATTACTATATGCAGAATCCAGACGCTCCTGGGCATATGGTATGGTTAGTTTGTTGATCCTGTTTTTCCTGGCCAGGTTTGCAGCAAGTTTTCCCAGAGAACACAGGATCTCGGCATAACAGTGCTCTGAATGGGCAAGATGTTGGTTGTCCAAGGTTCATCGTTGCATAAGGTCAACAAAGAATAACTGATCTGATCCAGAATGACAGGAGAGCTACTGTGGCACAAGTCACAGAGATTTAATGCTGGTTATGAGAGGAATGTGTCATCCTACCCTACTGAGTATGGGACTGCATAGCCACAGACCTGTCACAGTGCTAACCATACTAACCCCTGTCCACCATCAAAAGCACTGGAAAGTGTTAGAGCTGAACTTAAGAAGCTTCTGAAGTATTAAGAAAAGGCTGTCTTGCAACATGTGTGGGTGTTGATGTTCTGCCATGGATGTGCTGTTGCTTAGGATTATCATAGTCCATAATATCCAATCTTTACATATCATATTGTGCTTCCTTAATGTTCTACAATGGCCACAGTTGGAATATGGATAGTGTGTTTGTGTGTCGGTGCGTGTATATAGAGGTGTCATTTGTAGTTGTTGATATACATCGGTTTTGTGTTTTGTGTTTTGATTGTTTAGCTCCCCCCCAGCAAGACCAATGGCCCTATTATATTTTCTTTGATTTCTATGTGTCCTGCAGGTTTTCCAGCAGTGTTAGGCGTTATCAATTTTCCACTCTAGCCCTGCTGCTTGTGTGTGTAACAATCCATGCAAACTTAATAACACCCAATAACATAGTGCAAAGCGAACAAATGGGCAAAATGTTTGCAAATTGTGGGATATTTAACCTAAAACGTGGTGTCTGTAGAAATATACTCATTGACAAACAAAAATACCAAGAAGGAGTTGTTGGAATTGAATGAAACATTCTATGTATGAACGCAAAGCTCATATATGTAGGTGATTTCAATATTAGAGCAAAAGGAAAACTGTATAATTGAAAGGAGGCTCTAGTACCCTGTTAGACCACCTCTAGCTTGGAGACAAGGTGAGATGCAGTTGGGCATGGAGGCATACAGGTTTTGTCAAGTCAAGTCAGATTTATTTCTATAGCACTTTTTACAATGGAGCATTGTCTCAAAGCAACTTTACAAGTTTAGATTATCTCCTAATAACTACGTCCAATCCCAAATTGAGCAAGCCTAGGGCGACAGTGGCAAGGAAAAACTCCCTAAATGTTATAGGAAGAAACCTTGGGAGGACCAAGACTCAAAAAGGGACGCAACCTCCTTGGGCGGCGTAGATAATAAATCTAAGAATGAAACTAAAGTCATGGAGTATGGTATCCTGCTGCATATATGCCCACAGATGTTGCCGCTGGGCCTGTAGATCTTGTATACTTGTAGGTTGCCGAAACTGGCATCCCATCTAGTCCCATAAATGCTTGATTGGCATTAAATCTAGCAACCAAGCAGGGAAAGGAAGTGTTGCAAACTGGCAGAGACATTCCTGGCAAACCCTTGCTGTGCTTGGGCAGGCATAGTCCTGCTGAAAAATGCCAGTTGGAAGCTACATTTCTAAAATACTTAGACCAACCTGTCTAGCACCAAAAAGTCAATTAAATCATCTTCCTTCCCCATTCTGAAGTTCGCATGCTCTTCAGCAGGTCATGTTACCATGTCTACATGCTTAAATCCAATGAGTTGCTGCAATTGGCTGATTAGATACTTACAGTAACGAGCAGTTGAACAAGTGTACCTAATAAAGTGTCTGGTAAAGTGTACATAGACATAAAAAAAATGTATGCTAATTGTTAGTTCTGTTGTCGCTTTACCCACAGAGCTGACTCAGATGTTGGTCCATTTGCATTTCGTTGTGTAGCGCACACTGTTTTGGCAGCTCTCTGTCTTTTCAATAAACGTCTCTGATTTTTCTGTTTTCCAGAGATCTCTTGGAGATCAGAGCTCTCTGTGGGTATTGAGAACAAATACAACACAAAACCCCTCATTTGCACAGTTTACTTAATCTTTTGTACAATTACCCAAACAATCTAAGCAATTACCGAAATTAGAGCTCTTTATTTGTGTTGCTGGTGAATCAGGGTCTGAAATCGCTCCCCTAACAGAGCTATCTTGAGTTCTAAACTTCCACTTCAGCTGAAGTAAACCGAAGGCCTTCCTTCCTACTTTTTTGTTCAATAATATTTGTTTCTGTCTCAACTTTTCTAAATGGAGTGTCTCCAGGTTCTGGCAAACAGTCTGTTCTGTGTCATGACTGATACCATGTCCTCTAGGAGAACATTGATTGCCCGGGACCTCTCTATCAATACCCACTGCACCAGCACAGAAATAAAACTCTGGCTGCAGCAAAGGCCAATTTATTCGTCGGCTCACTCTGGAGACCTTACGCTTGGGTAACAAATGGGCCAAATTGATCAGAGATGCTGTTTCCTTTAGTTTTGAGTAATCTCTTCAGAGAGATGGGTTCAGAATGCATGCGTATTGGGTCTTGGCTAACCTACAATGAGATCCGTTGGGATTATGTCTGCTGAGAGATCATGCTTCCACAATCAGCCACGAAGGACTGGTATCGGAGACCAATTAGGGCCAAACAATGTCAGGTGGAAAGTGGGTGAGCCGACAAACTGGCGAGGTCTTTTCCTAATATATTGTGGCACACATTTCATAGTCACTGTGATTGCAAACATTTTCAGCCAACAGGAATCTGGAGTCTAAACAAACACCTCCATTAAACCAACCTTTTAAATTCCCTCCCAGGCCGAGTCAGCATTACACAGAACGATTATTTGTTTTCCTTTTGCTCGCTTAGTGCTGGGCAAATGTGAAAACACTAACCTTTAGTAACGGATCGATATCAGTCCAAACTGCAGCGAGAGCTGACAAACTGCAAAACAAAGCCGGTGATTCTCCTTCACGTCTCAATCCATCACTGGAGTAGATGGGTAGGAATATGATTTGAGAGGTTAGTCACAAATGAGCAAATCTAAGAGGGACTAGGCTAAATGAAGGCTCCAATAAAGATGCCAATAGAATAATTTAATAGCATTGGGTGCAGTTTGCTGCTCACATACAATACCAGTGTTTAATTGGATCACAGAGAAATCTTGCAGATATCTTCTTTCCAATCGATAGCAGTGCCTCAGGTTTGCTTTACAGCTCGGGTGAGAGAAGTATGGATGCAATTATACATTAATTTAGCTCTGCAGATTTCACAGGTCACAGACAGAGCAACAATAAACCTCCTGCTGCTGTGTCCATCTCTGGACTGAAGCTCGGTGTTTTGCCGTATGTGGTAATGAATGTTTTGATTGCTTTCTTAGAGGACCTGGGGTCAAGAGTTTGAAAATAACAATTAGTTACAGACTATGGCGTGCGACTCGACTTGCAGATCATCCTACCAGATTTGTGTATGTGTTCTTTAACGAACGTGATGTACAAATTTAACTGACAGATTTGGGTTTTGGTTTTTTTTCTTCATATCAACAAGGTCATTAAATGGTACATATCACGTCCAGTTCATAATATTTCAAGTTAAGTCAAATACATTTATATATATATATATTATATATATATATATATATATATATATATATATATATATATATATATATATATTATATTAGAGGATTGGTAAAGGAAAATATCAGGACATCTGTCCATGACTGAATCTCAAGAGATGGTGGGTCATGCAGCAAGACAACGACCCTAAGCACACAAGCTGTTCTACCAAAGAATGGTGAAAGAAGAATAAAGTTAATGTTTTGGAATGGCCAAGTCAAAGTCCTGACCTTAATCCAATCGAAATGTTGTGGAAGGTCCTGAAGTGAGCAGCTAATGTGAGGAAACCCACCAACATCCCAGAAGCTGAAGCTGTTCTGTACAGAGGAATGGGCTAAAGCCTCCAAGCCGGTGGTCAGGACTGATCAACAGTTACAGGAAACATTTAGTTGCAGTTATTGCTGCAAAGGGGGGTCACACCAGATACTGAAAGCAGAGGTTCACATACTTTTGCCACTCTCTAATATGTAATATCGGATCATTTTCCTCAATAAATAAATGATCAAGTATAATATTTTTTGTCTCATTTGCTTAACTGGTTTCTCTTTATCTACTTTTTGGACTTGTGTGAAACTCTGATGATGATCAGGTCATATTTATGCAGAGATATAAAACATTCTAAAGGGTTCACAAACTTTCAAGCACCACTATATACACTTAATACACTAAGTAATTTTAATTAATTTATAAAGTGAATTCATTTTAAAATAAATTCATTAATAAAATAAAGTATAGTAGGGAGTCTCTTGGCACAGTTTTGTACAGAAAACAGTCACTCTAGGTTCTTTTGTCCTCCAACAGGTTTGTTTGTTTATTAGTTTTATTTAACATCACATCAGCATCAATAGCTATAATCATGACAGACACAAGGTTATATCAACATACTAGTCATGGGCCAATTAGATTAACCAATACATGTCTTTGAAATGTGGGAAATAACTAGAGCACCAGGAGTAAACCAACAAGGACATGGGAGAGACAATCAAACTCCAAATAGATCGAGTCTAGGGTTGCGATCAAATCTGGGATCTTGAGGCCATGAGGCGACTGTGCCAACCTATTCAGCAGGTAAGTGTTTTGGTTGCATGGTAACCTTATTCAACAGGAATAGGGGATTTGGAATGTGGCCCTTCTCTTGAGAACCATTTTGTCAGCTCAATAACGTTGTAACGCTTTCAATAAGGCTTTTCAAGAGATATCTAGCACATTTCTTTAGAAAGTATGTTAAATTATCAAGCATACTATGAGTAAAAACATAAATGGATTAGGTTTATGAATAATAAAAACTACAATAGATGACACATATGGCACAACTTTTAAGATTGATCTTTAGAAACAACTTCTATAATTTCTTTTCTGGTTCCCACAAGGTTCACTTCTAGAGTGCTTAAATGTTTACCTTTGAGTATAACCAACAGCCCAATGTTAAACTAATTAGAAAGTAATTGTGGATTTAGTTTCCCTGAGGCTTTTAGGAGTGTGTAAAGCCAATGATAATATTATTATTCTATCAGTCCTCTAGTTGCTTAACTCTTGTTTACCCCAAACCCTCGATCAGGGTGATGAACAGGGCCCTAACACCAGTCTGTGGCTGATGATCATGCTTTCCTTCAGCTTTGTAACGTTCTCGCTTTAGAAGTTGGTGAGCTATATGGAGCACCATAATATAAACACCATGTGCATCAGTGCAAATGGGAGGCTGTAGAAAACAGGATTGTTGCTCTCTGAAGGTTATCGTGTGATGGCTGGCTGTTGGCGTCTCTGTGGGAAAGAAGCTTAGAGAGGAAATACTGGGTCTTCAGAGCCAGATGATGAAACACATTGCAAGTCTCCAGAAAAGGTAGCTTTTATATAATAGACTAGGATTTAAAGTGTGTAATATAAGCTGAAAATACATCAATTTATTGAAACAATCAAACATTCAAGGTTCTCGTTTTTAGTGAAAGCAAGGCACCAGGAATGTTCAGATTTAAGGCCTTTTCACACCGAGTCTGATTTTCATGCAAGAAAAAAACGGATGTGATTTTTAACGTAGTGTGACCTTCACACCAAGTCCGATGTGTTTTTCTGTCCACTTTTGCTTTCTTTAATTTCCCTTCTCTTAATGTGTCTCGCCATGGCTTTTTCACATTGTCAATAAAGGCATGAGCAAAGATTAGTGCAGTAAGCTCTAGTTTGTGTTTTTGTGGGCATGAACAGACTAGAATGCATTTAAATAAACAAGAAAATGGTTCCATCCAGTCACTGTGAGGTTTATCACAATCCAGCCTATCAGCTCTGTTCTTTAATATCCATGCTTTTATAGACAACGTCTTGCTTGTCCTAATAAGTTCTTGTGCTCTGCTGGATGAGCTGTTCTGCCTGACAACCGAGCTCTGATTGGTCAGCCTGATTTTAACGCATCTGAACAACGCAGACATTAGAACAGGCTACGATTAAAAATTTCACGCAGGGTTGCAGTCCGTCAGTTTCGGACTCGGTTTGAAGGATGGCGTTAGCATTCGTGTGTTCTTTTTCAAACTTGATGTGCATTTTTTTCATGTGTAAAAATCGGACTTGGTGTGAAAAGGCCATGAGACTCAATCTACCAATACTGAGTTTTTTAGAAAGCACATCATATATGCACATGGTGCTAGGCAGCAGGGTTCGCTTTTTAGCTTTACTGTCAGTCTGACTAAGATTGTTACATGAAATCAGCTCCTGGAGACAGAAAGGGTCTAGACTCAAAGTCAAAGGCAACAAGGGATAGGACCTGAAGCCGGTATGTGTCATACAGCACAGCCAAACATTCAGAAACTGGGACAGAGAGAGAGAGAGAGAGAGAGAGAGAGAGAAAGAGAGAGAGAGAGAGAGAGAGAGAACCAGACAGACAGAGATTGGATTCGAGGATTATTTATTTTCTGGGTGGGTGACTTTGAAAGAGAAATGGCCAGTACAAGAAAAAGGCAGATGATATCAGAGAGTGGTTGATGCACACACGGGGGTGGTGTGTGTGTGTGTGTGTGTGTGTGTGTGTGTGTGTCTGTGTGTGAGTAATACTTGACAAACATGTAGGAATACAAGGACATCTGGCTGATCCGATCTGCACTTATACATGAACTAAAGTTTTTATTTAAGCAAAATATCTTTTTATAGTAATATAGTAATTACTATCTTTTTATAGTAATATGTAGTCATGGAAGATTGTTCCAAATATTGTAATACAAATACATGCTCCAGTTTGTTGAATTAGTAGCAGACCAACCTGAACTGTTATTCATGTGGCATGCAAGTTCACTGCCACCTTATCTAATACATGCTTAAGTTTAAAATTTAACAACATTTCCTGCAGTTACTATATGTTTTTGGTATTTTTTTCACAACTTTTTTACAGGCCTGATTCTGGAATGTGTGAATAAAGGAAACGAGTGGCATTGGGCGAAATCTTGAAAGAGTGAATGATCAGTCTGTACAAGGCTAAGTCCTATTGTTTTGGGATTGTATTGGGATACAGAACAGGAGCGACCATGACACTGTACAGACAGCAAGCCTGCTCTGTAGTTAGAAATACCAAATATTTTTAGCAGGGCTCCAACAAACTATTCAGCAGTTAAGTAAGAAGTAAAAAATAATACTAAATGAATATACAGTGGAACCTCGGAATTCCAACTTAATTAGTTTCAGAAGGACATCAAATTTTTCCATAAGAAGTAATGTAAATGGGATTAATCTGTTGCTGACTCCCAAATGATTGTTTTTTACACTTATATTCGTATGTAATTAATGAGTAAAAGCATGAATAAAGTAATGTAATACAACATAAGTGCAGTTCCTGCAGAACCGAATGTGCCACTTCTCAAAGCTGTAGGTTGACAACTGACTGAATTAAAGTCAATGTTTTCATGGCTGTAGTGCAAAAATTGACCAAGTCATGATCACTGATGTGCCAGGAACCCCAATGCCCAGCCGGGGCCCACAGGGGCCCCATGGGCATCACATGTCTCCTCAGACTGCACCTGAGACCAAGCCTGCTAAATTTTGTGGCTGTAGGTCAAAAACTGACTGAGTTACAGACTGAATGTTACAGTCATTGACCTGCCAGGGGCACCAGTGCTTAGCCAAGGCCCTCAGGGGCTTCAAAGATCAAATGTTACCTCAGGTTGCACCCGGGACCAAGCTATTCAAATTTCGTGGCCGTAGGTCCAAAACTTTCCGTTAACATCTGCAGGACTGAAACACCATTATTTCCTATGGGGCAAAAATTTGGGACTTTCGGCACCCAAATGCACAAGCATCATTTGAACTGTATTGACATTTTATTTTTGAATGTAATGTAAACCCCTAGTTTGCATCAAATATTGTGAGCAGGTCACCTGTACCCAGCTCGCACCCAGCATTGTACCTTGCAAACCCACCCAGTAGTGGGACTGTGGTAGCCTAACGGTTAAGGTACTGGACTATGGACCAGGGTTCAAATCCCACCTCTCCACCAAGCTGCCACTGTTGGGTCCTTGAGCAAGACCCTTAACCCACAATTGCTTGGATTGTAAGACTGTACCAATTGTAATTCTCTCTGGGTAAGGGCATCTGCTAAATGCTGTAAATGTAAATGTAGTGGTTAAGGCCATGGACCCGAAGGTACAGGGTTCAAATCCTATCTTGCATGGTGGTTAAGTCACAGTTGCTTGGATTGTAAGATCTATAAGATGCTCTGGCTAAATGTAAATGTAATACAGTTATATATGATATATACAGGGACCCAAATATGAATGAACCCAGTCTGAAGTCACACTGAGACTCAAACCAAAATCCCAGTGGTGGTGGGCATATTAGATGGCTACAATGATAATGGAATATAAATGTATTTTTCTCTGATTGGTGTGTTGTTCTATATGAAGGGTGATGTAATTAAAGTTAGCTGTTATATGATTGTTATTCTGTTGTATTTGGTTATATATTAAATCATACAGTTGTGAACAGTTTTGGTACGACAACAATTAATAATGCTTGAAGCAGTGATAATTAACAATTTACACATTGTCTAACTGTCACGCCCACCGGCCGCCCGGCTCACTGCACCTCTTGATCACGCGCACCTGTTCTTCGTTTCCCTCGTCATTTCCCTCACTATATAACCCTCACTCCGTTCTCACTCCTGGTGGATTCACGATGTCCCTACCTCGTCTCACCTTTCCGTCCCTGTCTTTTGTTATCAATAAAACCACCTTACCTGACAGTGGCTTGCGTGTGTCTCCTGCTTCCGTGCCGACACCCGGCGTTACAGTTGAATCCACCGACATGGAGACAGCGGCTACTGGCTCAGGCCGCGAGCCCACCGAAGGACGGTGGCTCGCCAACATCCGTGCCCGGCTTGGGGAGGTGCCTCAGGAGTTTGTTCCCGTTGATTTTCGACGCGCTTCTCCGCTCGCTCAACGGGCTCGCCCTGCGTCTCTCTAAGCCGCTGCCGCATTCCCGCCGCCGCGGACCTCACCGCCTCCGTCCAGCCTACCCTCCGCGACTCCAATCGCCAGCCACCTGTCGGCGACCCCCGCTCGCCAGCCTACCCTCCGCGACTGCCGATCGCCAGCCTCCCGTCGGCGACCCCGCTCGCCAGCCTACCCTCCGCGACTCCGATCGCCAGCCTCCCGTCGGCGGCGACCCCGCTCGCCAGCCTACCCTCCGCGACTCCGATCGCCAGCCTCTCCGTCGGCGACCCCGCTCGCCAGCCTACCCTCCCGACTGACTCCGATCGCCCGCCTCCCGTCGGCGAACCCTGCTCGCCCAGCCTACCCTCGCTCGCCGGCGCCCAGCCGGCATCCTCGCTCGCCGGCGGCCCGCCCAGCCGGCATCCTCGCTCGCCGGCGCCCAGCCGGCATCCTCGCTCGCCGGGCGCCCAGCCGGCACCCTCGCTCGCCGGCGTCCAGCCGGCACCTGCGCTCGCGCCCGGTCTTCCATCCTCGACTCTGCTCGCCGGCTTCCGCTTGGCTCCCCCGCTCGCCAGCCGCTCGACTGCTGCCTGCTTCTTCCGGGGATTCGCCCGGCGAGGGGAAGGAAACCCCCGGACTCGGGGACCACGCGCGGGAATCACCCGTTGGAGTCCTAGCTCCGACTCGGACTCCGTGGGGGGGGGCTCTGTCACGCCCACCGGCCGCCCGGCTCACTGCACCTCTTGATCACGCGCACCTGTTCTTCGTTTCCCTCGTCATTTCCCTCACTATATAACCCTCACTCCGTTCTCACTCCTGGTGGATTCACGATGTCCCTACCTCGTCTCACCTTTCCGTCCCTGTCTTTTGTTATCAATAAAACCACCTTACCTGACAGTGGCTTGCGTGTGTCTCCTGCTTCCGTGCCGACACCCGGCGTTACACTAACACTGATGCTGCAGATTAGTACAGATGGTCAGTATCTAAAGAGGTGATCCGTGATCAGAGGTAGGCAGCAGAAAGGATGGTGAGCATGTAGAAAATGTTTTACTCGAGCTCCTGCTGTGCAGATCCAGCTAACAAGGCTAAAAAATCTCACTGATTTTTTCCTGAGACCTTCTTCTCAAGGCAATAAATCATAGGTTTGGTGGAGTGTGTCTAAACGTGAGAATCTGTCAAAGAAACTATGAGGCAGAACTGACTTTTTGGGAGGTCAAGAAACGCCAGGCAGAGCCTTATTGTCTGTATTTCCCACCAACCTACTTATAGGATTGAAATAAAGAGGCAGAGTTCATTATACATTTCTCAATGGGGGTGGGGGGGTGAGTTAATAAATTGTTCTTTACTCACCAGTGCATTTTTTTCATAGAGAAGAGCAAATTAGGTTTTGCCCCATCACAGTCTGTGGAAATGGTGCAGCTGCTGGATTTATAACCAATTCTTTATCTATTAATTCATTTCCCTTGCTGTTTCTCATTAGTTTGTGGAAAATGTTAGATAGTTGATATTTTACAGGGAAGATAAGGGGGATTGGATAAGTCCAGATTCATTAAGATATCCCCTCTACAGATGACCTACCACTGGCAATTCCACAAACCCAACCTAATTAAGACTTTCAGCGAAAGTGAGAGCAACACGGTACATAGGCCACACTGGGTGTTGATTTACACATTGATTCTGAGTTCCTTGAAAATACAGGACTGGAAGTAAAAATGTCACGTATACAGCTGTCTCAATACAGTCATTGACAAAGACATGCACCCAGATAGAAATGCCGGGTTCCTGCAAAACCTGGCATGCAGTTATATCTCAGGCAGATGTGTACACGATTACAGGTGTGGTCTGATTAGACACTGGGTCTTGCCACAAGAGGGCATAAAAATGCTTCCCCCTCTGACCTATAAAAAGGCTACTTTTGGATAGTGTACCTCTTGGTGAGAGATTGCTGCGACATGACTACTACAACGCACTCAAATACATTTTACCTAGTTGGCAGACTTTGAGAGGGGACATATTATTGGACTGGGAGAAGCAGGATGGTCATTTTTAAGAACTGCCTGCCATCTAGGCTGTTCTGACCTAGCTGTTAGGAGATGCTGGGAGCAGTGGTTCTGTGAGGGCACAGACAGACCACCAGTAGCGAGGATCATTTGATCTGCCAACAAGCACGAGCAGCTCCCACAGTTTCTTTGCCCACCATCTAGACAGAGGTGGCACCTTTACTACACACCCTTGTCTCTGCCTGGACCGTTTCCAGTCACAGAAGGAAATTTGTTGTCACGGCGCACCATTACATGTCCTGTCATTGACAGCAGCCACCATCACCTGAGTTTGCAGTGGTGTCATGAACGAGAAACCTGGACTGCTATGGACTGGAACTGCATCATCATATGAGTTCTTCAATTCTGCCTTTGCTGTGGAGGGACACACTGCCCCAACTGTCGGTGTGATGGATGAGGATCTACAGGCCTAGCTGTAACATCTGTGGGTAAATGTACCACAGGATACCATACGGAACCTGTTTGCCTCCATGCCCAACTATATCTCATCTTGTATCCAGGCTAGAGGCAGCCTAACAGGGTAACTAGAGCCTCCTTTCAATTGAACACAAATAGATTTAACCTATTGCTCTAATATTGTAATCACTTACATAGATCATCATATTCACACATATAAAGTTTCATTATATTCCAGCAACTCCTTTTTTGGCAATGAGTGTACAGTGGTGCTTGAAAGTTTGTGAACCCTTTAGAATTTTCTATATTTCTGCATAAATATGACCTAAAACATCATCAGATTTCCACACAAGTCCTAAAAGTAGATAAAGAGAACCCAGTTAAACAAATGAGACAAAAAAAAATATTTATACTTGGTCATTTATTTATTGAGGAAATATTACATATAGTCAGTGGCAAAAAGTATGTGAAACCTCTAGGATTAGCAGTTCATTTGAAGGTTAAATCAGAGTCAGGTGTTTTCAAATCAATGGGATGACAATCAGGTGTGAGTGGGGCACCCTGTTTTATTTAAAGAACAGGGATCTATCAAAGTCTGCTCTTCACAACACACATTTTGTGGAAGTGTATCATGGCACAAACAAAAGGAGATTTCTGAGGACTTCAGAAAAATAGTTGTTGATGCTCATCAGGCTGGAAAAAAGGTTACAAAACCATCTCTACAGAGTTTGGACTCCACCAATCTACAGTCAGACAGATTGTGTTGCAAATGGAGGAAAATTCAAGACCATTGTTACCCTCCCCAGGAGTGGTCGACCAACAAAGATCACTCCCAAGAGCAAGGCGTCTAATAGTTGCAGAGGTCACAAAGGACCCCAGGTTTAACTTTCTAAGCAACTGAACTGAAGGCCCCTCTTATATTGGCTAATGTTAATGTTCATGAGTCCACCATCAGAAGAACACTGAAACAACAATGGTGTTGGCCCCATAGCAGGCTTGCAAAGGAGAAAAGCCACTGCTCTCCAAAAAGAACATTGCTGCTCGTCAGCAGTTTGCTAAAGATACACATGGACGAGGCCAGAAGGCTAATTGGAAGAAATGTTTTATATGGACGGATTTTGAGACCAAAATAGAACTTTTTGATTTAAAGAGGCCAAAGCGTTATGTTTGGAGAAAGGAAAATAAAAACACTGCATTCCAGCATAAGGACCTTATCCCATTGTGAAACATGGTGGTGGTAGTATCATGGTTTGGGCCTGTTTTGCTGCATCTGGGCCAGGATGGCTTGCCATCATTGATGGAACAATGAATTCTGAATTATATCAGAGAATTCTAAAGGAAAATGTCAGGACATCTGTCCATGAACTGAATCTCAAGAGAAGGTGGGTCATGCAGCAAGACAACGACCCTAAGCACACAAGTCATACCAGATACTGAAAGCAAAGGTTTACATACTTTTGCCCCTCACTAATATGTAATATTGGATCATCTTACCTCAGTAAATAAATGACCAAGTATAATATTTTTGTCTCATTTGTTTAAATGGGTTCTCTTTATCTACTTTTAGGACTTGTGTGAAAATCAGATGATGTTTTAGGTCATATTTATGCAGAAATATAGAAAATTCTAAAGGGTTCACAAACCTTCAAGAACCACTGTAGGTTTGGTCAATGTCCTGTTTCACAGAACATAATGTTCATGATAAACAACACATACCTGTACTTAGTATTGGTTATTAAGTAGTCTTGTTGTCCGGTCTCACCCAGAGGAGGATGGGTTGCCCATTTGAGCTCGGTTCCTCGCCAGGTTTTCTCCTAATTGGTCTCAGGGAGTTTTTTCTTGCCAGCATCGCCCCTGGCTTGCTCATTTGAGCTCTAGTCTTGGCTTTTGTAGAACTGCTTTGAGACAAATAAAAATAAAAATAGCTATACAAATAAATTGAACTTGAATTTCATTGCTCCTCATTAATGAGATGGGAACAGAGATGCGGGTTGGAGGCACAAAAATATCTTTCCATATGAACCATCAGTTTTAGATCATCTTAGATCAACAGTGGTAGTTATGCATGCAGGTGCAGAAGGTTACAAATTGTACCTTCATTATAACACTATTCCCTATTCAAGACAATTTCTACTCTCCATGGTAGGGGGGGTGATGATGTCATTGATTCCCTGGCAGGCTACAACGCCATCTGGAATCTTAAGTGCCACTGATTTCCTGTCATCAGTGAGGCACAAATAAAATACCCTTTCACCCTCTGTAGCTACATGACATCATTTGTGCTCACATACATTCTTGCCTTTCCTGAACACTACTAGGTCACCTAGAGCACTGCCTCTAGATCTCTTCTCTGCTCGGACTATTTTAATAGCAGTTAGTCCTTTGTGTGTTTAGTCTGCATGTACTCCCCATGTCTGCGTGGGTTTACTCCAGATACTCCAGTTTCCTCCTACAGTCCAAAGACATGCGTGTACATATTCATGAACTTTGCCAACACATATTAAGAAATCCCATGAGCGCATTTAGCCTAGCACACAGCATTGTTGTGGAAGTTATGACGGTATTCAGTTGACTATTGTTTACATATTTTGGTTCAGTTCATGTAAATGTAAATAAATGTATCGTTTTCTACTTTGGTCCTTATCAAGTGAACCATGCAACAAGTCTAAACCCTTACTAAACACCCTTACTACTGTAACTAGTGTTGCACAGTATACCGATACTAGAAAATTATGGCAATACCTTGCCATTAAAAAAGGTAGGATACCTCATTTTATTAGTACAGATACGTTAAGAATGAATGTTTTGAAATCAGGGCTTTAATTCTGCAGTTCCTCTCCCTGCAGGTAAACACAGCGAATCAGAAGTCAATTAACTGACAGTTAATGGCTGCTAATACAAGCACTTTTGCCAAACCACCACAGCTTGTAGAGAAAGTACATGCAAGAAGTGAAGTATGGAATTATTTTAACCCCACGAACACAACAAAACCAGTCTGCAAAAGATGTTTAATCCTACAAAGACCAAGGGAGAGACAACACTTCCAGCTTACTTGTACTAAGAGCTCAGAGCGTCAGGTTAGCGAATATGATAGATAATATGATTACATCATGCTCATGTCCTCAAATGTAAATCAAACGAGTGAGATCCATCATGTGACAAGCGATCTTTTTAACCATCTGACTTTGACAAGGAATTTAAGGGCAATAAGAACTGTTTAACCCGCTTTATCTTTTTAATTAACTTACCAATGTGGCAAACATTTCTATATACAGGGGTTAGACAATGAATCTGAAACACCTGCCATTTTAGTGTGGGAGGTTTCATGGCTAAATTGGACCAGTCTGGTGGCCAATCTTCAGTAATTGCACATTGCACCAGTAAGAGCAGAGTGTGAAGGTTCAATTAGCAGGGTAAGAGCACAGTTTTGCTCAAAATATTGCAATGCACACAACATTATGGGTGACATACCAGAGTTCAGATGGTTTGATGAAACATGAAAGTGAAGTTGAACATCGCCCATGGCCTGCCACAGTCACCAGTTTATTAGTAAATAGTAAATATTATTGAGCCACTTTGGGGTGTTTTGGAGAAGCGAGTCAGGAAACGTTTTTCCTCCACCAGCATCACGTAGTGACCTGGCCACTATCCTGCAAGAAGAAGAATGGCTTAAAAACCCTCTGACCACTGTGCAGGACTTGTATATGTCATTTCCAAGATGAATTGATGCTGTATTGGCCGCAAAAGAAGGCCCTACACCATACTAATAAATTTTTGTGGTCTAAAATGACAGGTGTTTCAGTTTCATTGTTTTATTTTGTGATATTTATATCATATTGCTCAGTCCTAAAATATAGTATAGTTATAAGTCATTGTGCATTTTATCCATTTGCTTTAGCACTCTTAACCTTCCTCCAAATATCAGCCTCCCAAACTGGACTTGACGTGTTTTTTTGCCGCGTGGCATTGTGTCATACACTGTTAGACTTGCACTCTGATTTCATTCATATGGGCTGTCATGAGGCATAATCTGTCAAGCACACTGTACAGTGTTAGAACTCAGCCAGCAATCAATTAGCATGTGTGTGTGTGTGTGTGTGTGTGTGTGTGTGTGTGTGTGTGTGTCTTTACACAGTAGGCTATTGTTGTAGACATTCAGGTTCTTATTTGATGGCACATTCTCTGGATCTCCCTAGCGAAAAAGCCTCAGGCTCATGACATCTTCCTTAGCTCACTGCAGTATTTGCTGACATGTCTGAAAAGACAGACCCCAGTTTGATGAGAAACAGGTGAGTCATGCTAGAATGTCTCTCCGCTGAACAAGGATGCTTCAACAGATGTTAACGAGAAAAGTAGAATTCATCCTGAATTTTTAATATGTGAATTGAGGATGTAGAATAAAAAGCAAAGCAGGGCATCCTGCCACCACTTAAGCCTTGTCAGGGTTGCTGGCATGAACCCATAGTGGCCCAGTGAGCCTATTCTTCTCTGAGACCAGACAACAAGATTAATCTCTTAAGATTGTACAATAGCCAACAAGCCTAATATGGAATTACAATGGAACAATTACAGTGGATTTTTAGAGCACACCTGAGATTCTGAAATTGCTTCTGAAATGTGAGACTGTATTGTATGAGCATTGGAAAATTAAACAATGCAGAATACTTCATTATCCTCAAACAAAAATCATACTAATGATCTAGCGCCATAAAAACACTGTATTTTGGATTTCAAAAACAGTCAAACGAACTCATTCTAACAAATAGTACTGTGCAAAAGTCTTAGGCCACCAATAGATTAGATATACTATTGTTTTAACAATAGTATTGTGTAATGACCCTATATATAAATGTGTGTGTGTGTGTGTGTGTGTGTGTGTGTACATATATATGTATACATTATATAATTTAAGGTATGTCATTTAAAACCTAGCCATAAGACTGAAAAACAGCATTCCCTGGCATCTAATGTTACATTTTACAACAAAGTATAATGATTAAAATCCTTCAGATTTTTAATTTTTTATTTTTTTATTTTTTGCTGTTGCTCTACCAAAATCCAACTTCTGAAAATTTGGGGACATACCACAACACACATGTTCAGTAGGAGCCTGTATCATCTGGATTTTCTGAAGATATGTCTGTGTTTATTGTAAAAAATATAAATGTTTGGTAAATCATTAGAATGAGGTCAGTGTAATAATGCTATTAGTATAGATGGTTACATTTTATGTATTTGCTAATTCAGTGCTGATAATTCACATATAAAGAGTAACAGGACGGAGTAAGAGTAATGGGAGAATTAATTCACAAATAAAATACAGTTTCCTGAGATTGACCAGTATTCATTATGGATAGTTAAATACATTTGTTGTTAGATTCCGTGTTGAAAAACTATAGAAAGCAAAAGCAAATCCTGATACCATATACACTGTTTTTCTCTGACTGTTAATATACTACAACAATGCCTATATACAATAATAAAACTGTACTTATTTTATTGTTGTATTTGTACAGTAAAGACATATTCATTTAAATGCATCAGAAGTAATGTTTTCAATGCGTTTCATGTATAGAGGATCGAGGATGTAGGATAGATGACTGTTTTGTGCAGCAAATGAAGCTCAAAGTACACTAACAAAATTAGGGGATCATTAAAGTGGACATAAAACGGACAGTTTATATTACGATAATAACCACTGAACTTGTCCCAATCCAATTGTGCTCATTTTCTAGTTTACAATCAGATTTCAGTTGTTTTAGCTGCGCTCTGGAGTGAAGCAATAGGATGTTACTGCCCTCAAGTGACGCGGCTGCTAAATTGCAAGAGATGAGATTAGGTTTCAATCGTTACATACTCGATCTCAGAAATTGTGATCTTAGTGGTTTTGACCATTGCATGACAGGCTGTTTTGTGTATTTCTATAACTTTTGTAGTTTACACACAACAGTCTACAGATTTTAGTCAAACTGGTGCTTTAAGGAAAAACCATCCAGTGGTTTGAGCTGACAAAGGCTACAGTAACTCAGGTAACCACTCTCTACCACTGTCATGAGCAGAAAGGCATCTCAGCATGTTTCTTGTATCAGACATCAAACCTTGACTCAGATGCTCTACAAGAGGGAGGAACTAAGCTGTGTTAGTACTATATAGTGTTCCTAGTGCTCAGTGATTGTAAATATGTGCTCATTATTTCAGTTTGTCAACATATGTAGATATGTAGAAAGACTGGAAGGGATTTACATATTTCAGTCCTAATGTTTTCTGATTTGGCTTCTTTTGCATTGTCTTGTTGAAAAATGCATGGACGTCCCTGGAGTAGATGTCAGCTCAAAGCTAGCTTATGGCTCTCTGAAGTTTCAGTGTACTTTTCTGCATTAATGCTGCCATCGCAGAAGTTTAAATGACCTTGGCAATGGCACTGACCCAACCCCATACCATGACACACCCTGGCTTTTGGACTTGTTACCGATAACAGTCTGGATGGTCCTTGTCATATTTGGTTCAGAGCACACGGCGTCTATTTCTTCCAAAAAATATCTGGAATACTGATTGGTTTGACCACAATACACATTTAAACTGTCTGATACATGTAAGGAACACTGGGGTTTATTTGTTTGTTTTACATTTAGCATTTTTCATACTGTGACAACTTTTTTGGGGTTGTACATTATTTAATGGTTGTCAGTAACTGCGTAGGGTCTCAATTTTGAAGGTAGTCTAGATAAGAACTCATTCAGCTAGATTTGTGTATAGAGTACTGAGCAGCTCTGTGGCACTGAAAATAATGAATGGGACCAGACGGGCTTGATGGACAGCAATAAATCCTGCCCCATCATGCCTCTGTGGTTCTTTTATGTGCTAGATTCTTTCTTGCCTGATTTATGAGCTCCCTCTGGCTCAGGATGGTGTAGCTTGTACTCATTTGTGGCAGCAAGATGTTTCAGAACTTACCTGTATAATCATATTATGTCCTATGTACATAAAGCTGTAATGGCAGCTATTTGTTCCATTCAGAAAATTCTGCAAAGGGTAGTGGAATCTTATAGATTCAGGTTCAGATTTATTTATAAATACTATTTATTTATACAATACTTTTTACAGAAGATCATTGTCCGAAAGCAGCTTTAGAAATATCTAAAGCCAAAGCCACAACTCAGCAAGTTTAGGGTGACAATGGCAAGGAAGATCTCTCTAAATGTGATGAGGAAGAAGCATTGGGAGGACTAGGATTCATAAAGGAACCCAACCTCCTTGGGTAGCCTACATGTTATATGTAAGAATTAAATTACATAAGTATTACATAACTATTAAAAAAAAATACTATATTATTAATATATTAACAATTAAATTAATAATAAGAGATATACACTGAAGCTAAATAGAAAATAATATATATAAACTATAATAAAAAGAAAATACATAACATAATATTATGGGGAATATAATAAAACAGAATATTTAATCAATAATGATGAACATTCCAAACACGAAATCTTGCTGGGGCATGTTTTATCCCCACTTTTTCAAGGTCAGACTCGCTGGGGCTCCAACATCTACCCCCAGAAGAGCCTGGATGGGATAGAGGTACGTCAAATGGCTATCAGGGGTCACTGCTGCAGTACTGGGGATGATCCACCATGTTTCCCTCACTCAGACACAGCCAGTTTTTGCCATTCCATGCAATCTCAAAGGTGTCTGATGGAGTTGCAAGCCAACCAAATTCTCCAGAAGAGAGTCAAAAAGTCAGCAAGTTATTTCTTTAAGGGCTTTGTTTTACAACCCCAATCAGAGAAGGTTGGGATGGTATGGAAAATGCAATTAGAACAAATTGCAGTGTGTCTTACATTACACACAGTATGAGCACAAGATGTTTCATGTTTCAGCTTCATTTGTTAACAAACATCCATTCCTGCATTTCAGGTCGGCAACACTTTAAAAAAAGTTAGTATGAGGGCAATTTAGGGCTACCAGTGAGGTAAAGAAATAATAATGATGTGATTTCCAACAGGTGATTGTAATCATGATTTAATACGAAATCAGGATCCAGGCAACTTATGTTGCTCTAAAAACTCAATGTACTTGTCTACATTATTGCTGCCATCACAAACGTTTAAATGACCTTTGCCAAGGTCAATGACACAGCCTCATACCATGACAGACCCTGCCCTTTGGACTTGTAGCTGGTAACAGTCTGGATGGTCTTTTTTGCTTTGGATCTGGAGCACACGGCGTCCATTTCTTCCAAAAAGGACCTGGAATACTGATTGGTCCGACCTCAATAAACGTTTCCAATGTGTGATGGTCCATTCTAAATGATGCCGACTTCTCTGGGCATCATTTAGTTTTTTTTACCTCATTACTAGCCCTAAATTAGCCCAAAAATTATTTTGAAATGTGTTGCAGGCCTGAATGCAGGAATGAAAGTCTGTTTACAAATTAAGCAAAGTTGACTAGAAAAAACATGAAATATATTGGGTTTATGCCATCTGCGATTAAATAAAAGTCAAAGTAGATGTAAGGAACTCTTTGGATTTTATTTATTTGCATTTTCCTCATTGTCCTTACCATCCCAACTTTTTTTGGGGGGGGGGATTGTAGGAGAACTTGGAAAGAAGGTGTCATATTGAGAGTCACTTAGATGTTCAGTACAGTCCATTCTACTGCCATGTTTGTCTGTGGAGATTCCATGTCTGATGCTTCATATTATGAACCTGTTAGCACTGAAAGTTGAATTAATAGAGATCAGTAATTATAAGGGCTACCCACTTTTGGCCGAGTAGTGAAGCAGAAAAGGAGGAACCATTGAAGATGTCTGAAAGTAACCACTTCAGATGTGTACAGTGATAGGGCCGGGTACTGCTGATGCAGGTTTCCAGTGTAGAAATTCCCTTGTTAATTATCAGGTAGTATAAATAGAGATGTGAACAGAATAAAAGGTTGACATTTCAAATGCAGCTCCCCCTTCAGGCAATACAAATAAAACTGCACTCACATGACAGCGTCTAAAAGGTATATACAAACAGACAGACTTCATTTTGCTTGTGGTGTGTTCTCTAGCTCTGCTTTACAAGACATTAATGAAACACACGCTCCCATGCATATGGTTGAGTGGTAGGTCATGGTCAGTGGCCTCCTAACAACAAAGTGATCTCCAGGGAAGTAATCAAGTCTCCTGAGTGACCACAGAGGGAGGGGATTCCAGTAAGAGAGTGAAAGGAAGTGCCTAGAGAATTGATGCCTCCCTCTCAGAGGATGTGATTCAAGGCCTTCTCTTGATCCAAGTCCAGACAGGCTGTGTGAATCCTGGGAAGTCAGCCAGCTCGCAGCACTCTCTCCCCCGGTATGACAACATGCCTGTTACTATTCATAGTGCTCTGAGCTAATCGTCTGACACTGTGAGCACGTTAGCAATGATTCAAACTATCTCCTGAGTGACATGGATGTTTGTCTGTTTTCAGTCAAGTTAAATCAGCATAGTTTTGGTGATTTGCCATCACTTGCACATGCAGAGAAAACCAAACTGGCCTCAAACAGTGCTTGTGGTATGATATAACATACTGTGACACTATTAATAATTGTAATTAATTAGCTTAAAAAGTTCATTCATTTTCTTATCTGCTTATTCTTGATCATAGTTGTGGGAAAACCAGTGGGCAGCTCTGGACAGGGTGTCAGGCCATTGTAGGACACACATACTCATACATTAACACGTCTTTGGACAGTGGGAGGAAACTGAAGTCCCCAGAGAAAACCTATATGGACAAGGGGAGGACAAAAAAACTCCACACGGGCAGATAACAAGGTTGAGATCGAACCAGGGAATGAGGAGCTGTGAGGAAACCATGCATTAACTTTATGAAGGTTAGTGATAACAGCCAACTAAAGGGAAAACATTTTTTTTTTCATGTACAAATGGAGGAAATTTGGTCAACCAACAAAGATCACTCCAAGAGCAAGGCGTGTAATAGCTGGCGAGGTCACAAAAGACCCCAGGGTAACTTCTAAGCAACTGAAGGCCTCTCTCACATTGGCTAATGTTAATGTTCATGAGTCCACCATCAGAAGAACACTGAACAACAATAGTTTAAAAGAAAAGCGTTATGTTTGGAGAAAGGAAAACGCTGCATTCCAGCATAAGAACCTTATTCCATCTGTGAAACATGGTGGTGGTTGTATCATGGTTTGGCCTGTTTTGCTGCATCTTGGCCAGGGTGGCTTGCCATCATTGATGGAACAATGAATTCTGAATGATATCAGAGAATTCTAAATTAAAATGTCAGGACATCTGTCCATGAACTGAATCTCAAGAGAAGGTGGGTCATGCAGCAAGACAACGACCCTAAGCACACAAGTCGTTCTACCAAAGAATGGTTAAAGAAGAATAAAGTTCATGTTTTGGAATGGCCAAACCAAAGCCCTGACCTTAATCCAATCAAAATGTTGTGGAAGGACCTGAAGCGAGCAGCTAATGTGAGGAAACCCACCAACATCCCAGAGCTGAAGCTGTTCTGTACGGAGGAATGGGCTAAACTTCCTCCAAGCCGGTGTGCAGGACTGATCAACAGTTACAGGAAACTTTAGTTATTGCTGCACAAGGGGGTAACACCAGATACTGAAAGCAAAGCTTCACATACTTTTGCCACTCACTAATATGTAATATTGGATCATTTTCCTCAATAAATAAATGACCAAGTATAATATTTTTGTCTCATTTGTTTAACTGGGTTCTCTTTATCTACTTTTAGGACTTGTGTGAAAATCTGATGATGTTTTAGGTCATATTTATGCAGAAATATAGAAAATTCTAAAGGGTTCACAAACTTTTTCAAGCACCACTGTATATTATCACATAGAATAAAATAGAGAATATGAGTGAGTGTAGTCTAGTGAACAGAGCTGCTGGGCCTTGTGTCATTAGCAGGTAAGTTAATTAGGAAACTCATAAATAGGATGGAAAACTTCTTTCCATCAGCTAAGGAAGTTATTTTACCAGGGATAGGACAGGATCTGTGAAGCTATTAACACAAGAAACACTCGTCTTGTACCTTGTTCTACAAACTTCAGTAGCTTCATAAGTGGCTTTATTTCATGTCTGTCCATAATTTGTAAGTTTGTATTACAATAAAACAGTTATTCAGATATTCAACAAATAAATCCAAAGCATTTCATGCACGATGGAATCGAGGTTGTTACGCACAGTCTCTGTAATATACAGTACATTTGACCTGAGATGGTTTTGTTTCACCTTCTGTTAACCAAGAAACTGTTATATCATTGTGACTGTTCAGGTCAATGAAAGATAAAGGAAGAATGTACAGGACCAATATAGTAAGTGCACCGTCAGTGTGTGTACAGTGTGTTCGAGTTTGTCAGTGCATACTTAAGGACTGCTGAAATCCCGAGTACTGCCACTGCCAGGAGTGTGGCATGACAGGAGCTTCTCCAAACACATCTGCTTGCTTCTGATGACAGGTTGTTTTAAAGCTGAAGTGAAATCCTGGGTTTTGACTGTAGTATGGGTTCAGACCTTCCTGAGAAACGTTGTCCATGTACGCGTAAGTACTGTGACAAAAATGCCGGTAATGATGTGAAGGGTCATTCTGGAAAGGCTGTGCCTCAGCTGCATGATGAGAGAGTCTTTGGAGGTTTGGTTGCTTTTGGGAATCCAACCCATTCTCAGTCGGGTCCTGGACCTCCTTGTCAGTCTTGGAATCACACATGTCCTTCTTTGGCCTGCAGTGACTCTTGGGGCGAGTACAGCATGGTGCGTCTGCTCCTTCTTCCAGGCTTGAATGCAAGATGGTGGAGAGCGCTGAGATCCGATGGATGGCACGACGCAGAGTTGCGATCTTAGACAGACGTTTGCCACTGAGGTCATATTTTAGAGCCACTCGTAAGGCGTTGAAGGCCTGGTTGTAGTCCAGGATGCGTTTGCGCTCTCGTACGTTCGCAGCCACCCTCCGGGCCTTGGAACGTGCAGGCCGACGTTTCTTCGCCACACAAACCTCCTCCTCTTTGCTCTGTGATGCAGAGGGTCCCTTTAAAGGGTCTTCGCTGGTACTGTCCATCTCGAGGCCTGAGGCACAACTTTCTTGCTCATCCTCAGAAAACTCTGACTCCGTCCCAGTGCTGGTCAGGCTCATGCTGGGAAGAATAACACCGTTTGTGTCCCTGTATTGAGGGTCTGGGCTACACAGAAGGTGTAGAGTTGTCAGTCTCTCCCACTGTTAAAATCCTCCACCAGCGTCTGCACGATCTAGGCTCATCTGCGGCGAAAGCTGCTTTTAAAGGCACTTAAATGCTCCATCACGTGGGCCGACTGGCCTTTAGCAAAGGTGAGCTTGGTTTATAAGTGGCCTTAAGGCAAACCCAGGTATCATTCAGCAGGAACTGACACACCTCCTCCACTCACGTAGACTGCCACATGGACTGAAAGCTAGACTGCGCAATAATATGCTGTACTGAATTAGAAATATCTCTGCACCCTGGCTTCTACAAAAAGTCAATCATAACCAAACAACAGAGATTATAAACCTTAAGGTTATTTCAGGGATTAAGGAAGTGGTAAGTGACACAATTATGTCAATACCTTAGAAATTCATTTTTCCGAAAATAGGTTTCACCAATCGTTTGAGCAACTTTGCAATCTGCCCTGAGCATTCCAGATCGCTAACTATTCATTTTATAGTGCAGTCGTATTTAAATTCTTGCAGTGCCAATAATTAAGAGACTTGTGAATTTCAGAGAAAGGGAGTAACAACAAAACAGTAAAGATCATACTATGTGAGGTTTGTTAAAATGTAATAAATATGCAGTCTTATGCAAAAGCTTGGGCATTCTAAATGAAAGGAAGATAAAACTTAAATATGAACCCATTTTTAATTTGTTTTATCTATATTTTTTCTTTTATTTGTCTTAATTATTGTGTACATTCTCTAATATTCTCTAAAGACAACTGTACATGCTGGTCTGATGAATGACAGGTAAAAAACTTATCTTATCTTATCTTATCTTATATTATCTTATCTTATCTTATCTTACCAGGTGTGCAAACCTTGTGGCTTCATACCCAATAAGACTGGAGGCTGTAATCACTGCCAAAGGTGCTTCAACTAAGTATTGAATAAAGGGGTCTGAATACTTATGTCAATTCAATATTTTAGTTTTTCCTTACGAATAAATTTTCAAAAATTTCTAAAATTTTGTTTTCACTTTGTCATTATAGGGTAATGAGTGCAGAATAATGGGGGGGAAACTTGTTTTTTTTGTTTCTTTTTTATCACTAGGCCTCAACATAACATGTCAAAAAAGTGAATGGGGTCCATAAACTTCCCGAATGCATGGTAAATATACTTTGTGTATTGTAAATGTGCTTCTACTGTAAATTAGTAGAACACAGGAAAAACTGACCTCATTATGATCAAATGAATTACCATGAGCCAGGAGATCATTTATCATCTATAAAGCCGCTTCTGTGCAAAGCAGCATTTTATTTATCATCTTGAAGAAGATGCATGAATGCCGCATGGAAGAAAATAGGACATTCATGACAAATTACAGTTTCTTCAGATTAGTATTTTCTTGAAGAAAGAATAACTGTTATACAGACTGAATACAGGTTTTCATGATTAATGATGTCAGATTAAAGAAACTATCAACTATTGTTTAATGCACAACTCAGTAATGATACTCCCCTTAAAATTGATTTCATGGGTTTAAATATTGTTGAAGTGATAATGTTGAAGAGACTGTGGTGGCCTAGCGGGTAAGGTACTGGACTATGGATTGGAAGGTCCAGGGTTCAAATCCCACCTCTGCCAAGCTGCCACTTTTGGGTCCTTGAGCAAGGCCCTTAACCCACAATTGCTTGGATTGTAAGATTGTATCAGTTGTAAGTCGCTCTGGATAAGGGCGTCTGCTAAATGCTGTAAAAAATATATATAAAACATAATGCTGACCTCTTTTATCTAATGTTATTGTAACAAATTGGTTTGTGTGCAATAGATCTGGTAAGTTATATAGTGATATAATGGATCATCTTTGCTTTACTACAGGCAAAAGGGCATGTTTCATCAGATAAGCAATTTGTTCCCAGTTCTGTTGTCACTTCAGTGTGTCTCTGTGTCACAGCAAGATCACAATCAGCACTGAAACACCAATCCACCACTGCACTAGCTGGGTTGCCGAAGGGTACAAAGACAATGTGGGTGTACACGCTGTCATAAATCTTAAAATGTTCCAGTGACATGACCAGACAATAGCCTTGCTGTTTCAAAGGTGGAAAGAAGAACTTAAACATTTTATGGTCCATCTTGTTTCGTCCTCCTCCCTTTCTTGGCTCTCAGACTGTTTTTGTGATGAGCTGAGATGTTTGTCCAAATTAGTGGATTGCAAAATTCTGACAGTCTAATAGCAGGATGCCATGCGTTCTTTGTATATCTGACTACACACCTATTAGTTATCATTTATGGCCCAGTTGAATTAATTATTTGTCTTCAACGTTTCTTTTTTATAGCTGGATAAATGGTGGAAATACACGGAAACAGTGGAAGTCTTTGTAGATGCCTCACCCCAAATGCATGCCAAGCCAAGTTAACACCCCTGGATTCCACAACCAATGTAATATTACCAGCTTATTATGGGGACACTGAGTATACTGATTGTGGTTTAACCGTTATTATGCGTGGCTCGCCTCATTAGTGCATTAGTGGCTCAGACCCCCAGTGACCAAATTATATGGTTGGTGGCCCATTCTCAGCACAATGAGAACTGCCATTATCTGAATTCCCACTATTTCAATCCCCTAAACCACTATTCAAACCACTAACCTGCTATGCAAATAGCAATCAAGGAAATAGCGAAAGTAGATTGTGTTCTGAACACACGATGAGACCATGCAAATAAAGAGACCCAGCTAAACAAATGAATTTATTTATTGAAGAAAATTATCCAATATTGCATATCAGTGAGTGGCAAAAGTATGTGAACCTTTGCTTTCAGTATCTGGTGTGACCCCCCTGTGCAGCAATAACTGCAGCTAAACGTCTACCTATAACTATTGATCTGTCTTACACACCGACTTGGAGGACTTTTAGCCCATTCCTCCGTACAGAACAGCTTCAACTCTGGGATGTTGGTGGGTTTCCTCACATTAGCTGCTCACTTCAGGTCCTTCCACAACATTTCCATTGGATTAAGGTCAGGACTTTGACTTGGCCATTTCAAAACATGAACTTTATTTTTCTTTAACCATTCTTTGGTAGAACGACTTGTGTGCTTAGGGTCATTGTCTTGCTGCATGACCCACCTTCTCTTGAGATTCAGTTCATGGACAGATGTTCTGACATTTTCCTTTAGAATTCTCTGATATCATTCAGAATTCATTGTTCCATCAATGATGGCAAGCTGTCCTGGCCCAGATGCAACAAAACAGGCCCAAACCATGATACTACCACCACCATGTTTCACAGATGGAATAAGGTTCTTATGCTGGTATGCAGCGTTTTCCTTTCTCCAAACATAACGTTTTTCTTTTAAACCAAAAAGTTCTATTTTGGTCTCATCCGTCCACAAAACGTTCTTCCAGTAGCCTTCTGGCTCATCCACGTGATCTTTAGCAAACTGCAGACGAGCAGAAATGTTCTTTTTGGACAGCAGTGTCTTTTGTGATGAGTGTTTCTTGCAGCAATGCACATTATAGTTGTCCAGGCCACAGTCAGGCCTCGAGCCATAGCTGTCTCACAAACAGTCAAGATCCTATCAGTCGGCCTTTGTGGAGGTGCTATAACGCTAACCCACTCAACGAGACGTCATTTCATGCACTGCTTCCTTCCTGCTCACCTTTTAGTGCTGACCACTAAGTGGCTGATTACCATTTCACCATCCTCAGGCACCTCTTGTTAATGAATCCAAGAAGAGATAACTCACTTACATTTAAATGCACAGGTGAGTGGGTATGAGGCGCCTACCGTGAACATGCAAAATTGTTTTGAAACACACCACTAATACGGCACAAGTCCAGATAAATTCAATTTAAGCAGTTGCAATGCAGTTTATTTTTTCTATGTAAGGTACGTTGAGTTAACGTCATAGTAAAGCCATCCGGAACACAGCCAGTTTGTTTTGAGACGTTCTTTTCAGACGTGGTGATGTGATATCCTGTCGATTGCAAAAGGTGCTTTCCACTTCAGCAATAAAAGGCAAATTGGGTTTTGTTCGCGGAAAATAAAGTTGCTTAGGAGAGAATTACAACACCGGCCTTCCTCTGCTCGTTCTGCAATTATAAAGTAATGTGCAGGTTGCTTAAATATAGGTCTGCAGCTACTGTCGCTCTGCGTTTGCTCTGTAATTTCAAATTAGATGAAAACCTTTTGTACTCTTGTCACGTGCTGCTTTAGGAAGAAGGTGTGCATTCAAACCTGTTTCGCTGTATGTAAACAGCACAGGCGTGCAATGGCTTTGTGAACGAGTTCCAATCTCAGTGCAGGCAGCCTGCAAAATCTATGAATGCTCAAGTCCCTTATATAAAATAATGCAGGATTTACACATAACCTTTGCACATCCTCTTATATACAGGTAAACATGGCTTAACAACTATCTAAATTATAATAGGAAACAAAAATCTGTCTTTTAAAAACTGGACGTTGCAACTGTAAACAGCTGGATTAATTTACTATGAAAAAGGAAGTGTAACTGAACCATATTCGATGAGAAATCAAATGGACGTATTTATGCTAACCATTGGTTGCACTGGAATGGATTTTGTGAGGAAAAAAAAAGTTTGCACTTGTTGAACTGTGGCTTAACGAAGCACATCAATGTCTGAATCAAAAAAGAATTTGGTTTGCACCAACAAACAAGGCTATCTTGGAGCAGGTTGGATGTTGAAATCAAGGCGATATAACAGGTTTCTTTCCTTAGTGCAAACCAATGGATGATAGCTTAGCGGGTAAGGTACTGGACTATGGACAAGAAGGTCCAGGGTTCAAATCCCCCCTCTGCCAAGCTGTCACTGGTGGGTCCTTGAGCAAGGCCCTTAACCCTCAATTGCTTGGATTGTAAGGTTGTATCAATTGTAAGTCGCTCTGGATAAGGGTGTCTGCTAAATGCTGTAAATGTAAATTTAAATGAACGTTGTGGTAGAATTTAGATGATTATCTTGTGTCGTGCGAAGCCATAGGACATCATCTATGACGTGTTTTTTTTTTCAAAAACCAGCAAGAAGTCACACTAGGCTGTTGCGAGCGTAATGCTGTTCGGAGTTAGCTGTGAGGAACTTTGTGCTGCTGACTTCCAAGGTGAATACATTTTGTGAGGGAAGCTTACAGTACATACTTGGCAATCTTTGAAAAGAAAGTTTGTATCCTCAGTGAATAGCACTACTGCTTTACCACAGTAACCTGAATGAGCCGGGCTTTGTATAGTAGAGCCAAATGGAGGAAATGCTAATTGTAGTTGTGTGTAAGCATACTGATTTCTTGAGCTCAGAATATGAAGAACCCACAACCTTTCTCTTGAGTAAACCTCCTTCTCCTCCAAAGCAGAAGTAAAGCTCTCTAATGCTTCCTCATTCTCCTCGCAATATCACCAGACAAGGCTATGCTAACTGCTGCTAATGTGTCGCCAATCTTTTTGGAACTACCTGTTTCCCAGAGCCATGCAATCTGCAATTGTCTAACATGATCGTGGCTTTAGCATAACTTGCAAAAAAACTTTTTTTCTGATTGCATTGGGAGCCAATGAGGTGAGTGTAAGAAGGACTCCAGTGTGAAGTGGTCATTGTCAGGTCAGAAGGTTATGAGTTCAAGTCCTGGCAAGGCCCATAAACCTTAAATACTAATCTCAACTGTAAGTTGCTCCAGATAAGGGCGTTTGCTAACTTATTACACTTTAAATGTATGTCTGTATCATTGCTAAGTACATACTCAAACATATTGAAACACCGGTCACCTTGGTTTAAGTCCCAGCAGTGCCTTTCAGGCAGAATTTTCTGTGTCTGAGGGAAGGAAAGCCAGATGGGGGTGTGGCCCCTGGTGCTCCAAAAGTGACCCCCTCTAAGAACTGAATGCTGGACTGGCACACCAACCATGGTATGTGTTTACTTACTTGTAAATCTCCCCATGCAAACCAGACAAGGGATAAAATGAAAACATTTATGAAAAACATAATTAAGAAATAATACATAAGAGGGATATAATGTGAGATATTGGCACTGGTGTACTGCGGCTGTAGGTGCGAGTCCCAAAGTTCAGTACACCAGTTCCAATATCTCATGTCATAGCACAAACCTCGAGTGTATTATTGCGATTATACCACAGTTCTGTTATCACCATTTATTGTTAGATCTTACGATAAAGAGGAGAGAAAAATGACTTTGATTATCAACACTCCGGGAGGTAAAATAGTTTTAAAATAGTAATAGTCATAATAGTAAAGGAACATTTCCCAATAACTGTTTATAATACAGATAATAAGCACAAATATATCGATTGATAAGCTGTAATTTATTAAAAAGAAAGTTATATTTTGTGCACTTGCCTTCTGCAGTGGAACATATTCATACTGAAGTGGAGCGAATCCAAGATGCTACTTTAGGTTAAGTGAGCTCTTATGCCGCAACATTAATAAAACATAACAACAACCAAGGTCTTCACAATTATAACAAATTATAATAGTATATAAAAATATTTTACCTTTGGATGTTGTTTGGATGTTCATATATTGGCTCTACAGTGTGTGATTGTCAATGTGTGCTTGTAACTGAAGAACCATGGTGTTGTGTATTTCCTGGAGGGACTGATATGTTTAATTGTCTTGTTCTTTTCAGTGGTATCTCTGATGCTTTGAGGCCAGAAGTCAAAATTCTTCTATTTTCTCAAATGACACACCACAATTTTGCTATAATGACAGCATGAGTTTGAGCTGACATGGACTCCACTGATCCCATTATGATTTCACAATATGCCAAAGAGCATCTTGCGACGTTACTGAATGCTTGACTTTCTCTTTCTTCAAGTGCACACCTAAAAAAAATCAATGGAGGTTTAGGTCAGGTGCCAGTGGATGAAGGTCCATGACAGTAAGCACTCCTTGATCCTTGAAACACTCTCTGCAGCAGTTGTTACAAAGCTTTGAGTGCAGTATGAATCCTTCCCCCAAAAAAACCAAACATGCATTATTGTATACAGTATATACTGCATGTAAAATTGTTCATTCACATCAAGAAACATTTATTGGAGTGACTTCTTAGATTAACATGCTTTTAAAATCCAACATGCAGGAAAAAATATAGCTTTAAAATAGCAGAATGTGCAATCTTCACCTCATTAGATATTCACAATGACAGTTAGTCCAATGAGGTTGCATCCCATTTTGAGTCTTGGTCTTCACAAGGTTTCTTTCTCATCACAGTTTTTTCCTTGCCACTGTCACCGCAGGCTTGCTCAGTTGGGGCCGTTTGACAAATATCAGAACAGACAATCATCACCTCACCAGATGCAGGATACAAACTAGGTAGACTCAGCACTGGGAACCAACACACTACTAACCAAGCCACTCTGGTTCATGTCACGCCTTTGGCAAGATGAGATTTGTGTGCTCAGATTGCATGTGGGTTCTGCAGGGTTCCATTTCATGTTTTAGAGTTCCTCTGGGTCTATGGTAGCACAACCCAGCCAGGTGTGACCCCAAATGACCCCAAAGTTCACTATTACCATTAACAACTACTGGTATAATAAACCCAAAGCAAGAACAATCCAAAAAGAGAAGCAGCATGCCAAGGACCTTGCTTTTTTTTGTTGTATCCTTAGAAATTCACCCACGACATGTCTACCAGTGACTCACATTTTTTAAGAGTGCTTGAGCAAATTTATTTATTTAAGGCATTAATAAATCAGACCTTGGGTTAAAAAATGTTTTACAAAATATGAAATCTGGTATTATTTACATTGTTGAATGTTATACCTTTATTTGTGAACCATTAATTTCACTTATATCATCAACAACAGCAATAAATCGTATTTATTTTAGTTGTAAGTTTCGTGGGTGTTGTCATTTGTGCAATTGCCCACAGTAAATCACCCACAGCACACCCTGTAATGAATCACAGAATTTGTTTATTTAGGATCTTACTAAATCAGGACCTGCAGTTAACAGAACCAAATATACAGTTCTGTGCAAAGCACTTAGGCCACCATTAGAGCTGTTGTTATTGCAATGATATACCACATATAACACATTGCCAATGACTGGATCCAAAAATTTAAACCTTGGATTTGTCACTCCATAAAACTCTTTTCCTCTGATCTTCATTCCAATCTTTATGAGCTTTAACATATCTTAGCCTTTTCACCCTTGGTTGCTACCCTTCCAAAAAGATCATTCCTGCTCAAGCTTCTTCGGACGGTAGAAGGGTCAACTTGACATCCCGAGGAAGTTGCCACATGCTGCTATTGCTCAAGTGTAACAGGAGGTCACACTAAATACCAATGTAGCATATAGAAGCTGTTTTTCAGATTTTTTAAAAATGCTTTATACAAATGTCCTGCATTTTCTGCTTGTATTCTAATAAAGAGACTGGCAAATAATTATATATTCATTATATAATTCCTAACATAATGATTTCTGCAAAAATATGACCTAAAATATCATCAGATTTTCACACAAGCCCTAAAAGTAGATAAAGAGAACCCAGTAAAACAAATGAGATAAAAATATTATACTTGGTCATTTATTTATTGAGGAAAATGATCCAGTATTACATATTAGTGAGTGGCAAAAGTATGTGAACCTATAGGATTAGCAATACATTTCAAAGCAACTGAAGGCCTCTCTGTCATTGGTTAATGTTCATGAGTCCTCCATCAGAAGAACACTGAACAACAATGGTGTGCATGGCAGGGTTGCAAGGAGAAAGCCACTGCTCTCCAAAAAGAACATTGCTGCTCGTCTGCAGTTTGCTAAAGATCACGTGGACAAGCCAGAAGGCTATTGGAAGAATGTTTTGTGGACGGATGAGACCAAATAGAACTTTTGGTTTAGAAGAATAGCGTTATGTTTGAAGAATGCTAAACACTGCATTCCAGTATAAGAACCTTATCCCATCTGTGAAACATGGTGGTGGTAGTATCATGGGTTGGGCCTGTTTTGCTGCATCTGGGCAGGACGGCTTGCCATCATTGATGGAACAATGAATTCTGAAGGATATCAGAGAATTCTAAAGGAAAATGTCAGGACATCTGTCCATGAACTGAATCTCAAGAGAAGGTGGGTCATGCAGCAAGACAACGACCCTAAGCACACAAGCCATTCTACCAAAGAATGGTTAAAGAAGAATAAAGTTCATGTTTTGGAATGACCAAGTCAAAGTCCTGACCTTAATCCAATCAAAATGTTGTGGAAGGACCTGAAGCAAACAGTTAATGTGAGGAAACCCACCAACATTGGACTGTGTGAAAATCTGCTGATGTTTTAGGTCATATTTATATGCAGAAATATAGAAAATTCTAAAGTTCACAAAACTTTCAAGCACCACTTGTATATTAGTTTTGAAATCGAATATTATTTACATTACCTCATATCCATTGAATTAATTATTAACAACAGCAATAACAAAAACAAATGCTTTAGTAAAAAAAAAGGAGGAACCTTCTTTTAGCTGAACACCCTTTAAAGCATACAGCTAACCCCCATGCTCCACCTTAGCAGCTTGCAGTTATCAAAGGCTTCCGTACTTCTTGTTGTGTTCTTTTAGGGGGTTCCCAGACTCCCAGCACTGATAGCCATAGGCAAATTTAATGGTGTAATGGAAATGTCTGGGTCCTCCTTTGTCTCTGTTCAAGGGCCTTGTAAAAAAATACAACAGTACACTGTCGGCACACGCCTGGCCCTGATCCCTGGCACACTACTGTGTCCTCTGGCACCAGCGGGTGGAGATTATGATAAAGCTGGGTGTCCTGTCTTGTTACCAGAGGAGGATTGCGGTTTATTCCACTCTGTGACTCACTGCCCATAGACATGTAGAGGAAAGATGGAGGAGGGAGTAACAAGGGGCACAAGTGAGTCACCCGTGATATATTACTGCACTCTCACTTAAGAGCTTTGTGTATTTACCATTACAGGCCGGTACGGGAGGCAGAATAATAACATGTAATTTGCCTGTTCCTTAATTTTCGTTAATTTAAATGATAAGTCTGGATTCTGACTTCAGGTATACCTTGACATCACGGTAACAGCCTCAGTGCTGACCTGCACCAATCAAAGGTTGTTCCTCTTGCAGTCACTTCATTCAAGTTTAATAAGTGACATAAGCTTGTTATATGACTTCATGTATTAGATCACACCAAATGTCAAAAAAACAAGTAAGCCTTGTGTAGCTGAACTGCATTGGGTTTCAGTGCTAATGCTACTTAAAGTCAGCACAGCGCAAGTATCCAGGATGAGTAGAGACAAACTCATTTATCTGAATGCACTTCATTTTAGGAAATAGTTCAGATAATGAATACTTGAAAAATAGGAGCCTCATTGCGATTATTGCCTATGGAATAATCCCTACCTGATTCCTGTGTGTTTAAAAACCCCACCTGTATCCAGCTTTCATTGTTGTCAGTGTAATATTTGACAACTCTGAAACGTGCCTGCCTAAATCGGCAAACTGGGCAGAGCTTTGTCTTTCTAAAGAGCACGATCTGGTTCATCATGTGTATTACTCAACTCACAGGTGTTTCTTCTAGCACTAAGGTCCATCTGTTTCTCTACATACTTTGTTAATCCCATGTAATCTGTTCTCTAATGCTCAGGACCCCCACAGATCAGGTACTATTTGGGTGGTGGATCATTCTCAGCACTGCAGTGACACTGATGTGGTGATGGTGTGTTAGTGTGTGTTGTGTTGGTATCAGTGGATCAGACACAACAGTGCTGCTGGAGTTTTTAAACACCTCAGTGTCACTGCTGGACTGAAAATAGTCCACCTACCAAAAATGTCCAGCCACCAGCATCCTGTAGGCAGCGTCCTGTAAGCATTGATGAAGGATTAGAGGATAACTAACACAAAATGTGCAACAACAGATGAGCTACTGTCTCTGACTTTATATCTACAAGGTGGAGAAATATGGTAGGTGTGCCTAATAGAGTCCAAAGTGAGTGCACACCACGTTTAAAAACTCCAGCAGCAGTGCTGTGTCTGATTCAAGCAGACCAGCAAAATACACACTAACACACCACCACCACATCAGTGTTACTGCAGTGCTGAGAAGGATCCACCACGCAAACAGTCTGTAATTGTAGACCTACAAAGTGCATCTATATGGCAAGTGGAACTAATTTACAATGAGTGCATAGACGTCGCATTGGCGTCAATGCGTCCGCCATATTGGTCCAGAAAAGACTGGCTTGTAAACAAATACAAGTGAACGGAGGAGCTGCGTTTTTTCTGGTTTAATTCACAATAACCTTTGACCTAGTTACTTTGACTCTTGATAGAAAGGAGTGTGTTTCAGCGTTAGGCAATTTAACGTGGTGGAAAATAATTTTTTGTTATAAGAACTTGCAAAATTCATGTTTTCGGTCAAGCATGGATTTAAATGATTTCCAAAGGCTATATTACTTCATTATACTCTGTGGTGTCCTTTCCACACTATCTCTATTGATACCATCTATTCAACAACTGGCCATGATATCAAACAAATCAGATTAATAAATGACTTTAGATTCATAACATCACTGGCAGACCTTAAACATGTCTCTAATTATGCAACTCTACACCTCTGCCATTGGTGGTCTGTTCATGCAACTGACCATCAGCTACGGTTAGAGGTTCTGAACGACTCCCATACATACACATATGCGTACATACATTTAAATAACATCGGGGAGTCACCCAGCTAGTGAGAAGGCAAATATACCTGTACCTCTCATTGTTTAATGTAGTTGTAATATGTTTGGTCTGACAGCTTTTGCTATAATGCCCTGCAACAAAACACTGCAGTCCAGAAGAGTGACTTATGACATGCAAATATTATTGACTGTAATTCAGATGACAGACTTCTGACAGTGCATAAGGTGGGAAATCACTGCTGACCTTTTTAGTGTTTAGCCCAAGGCGTATTAACCCACTACTTGAAAAACAGCATTACAGAGAGCATAAACATTATTTGGGTCAATGATCTACACCTTTTACTTACTGATTATAAAGGGATCACAAACGTTCAAGCACCACTGTATTAAGGCCACGAGAAGCACCAGACATATCCGATTGTCATTAGCTTCCATAACTGAAATAACCCGCACTACCACAGCATTAAATATCGAGATGAAAACACGAGTCGCATATTCTTCCATCTGCTGTGCTGCTACTACATTCCATTGTCATGTATTATAACACACTGACTTTGTGGAATGCTCTTGCTGAGAGGTTCAGGAAGCTACTCCCACACAGAGCAACAACAAGATGGCAAGTAGGGGTGAAAGCAGTTTACATTTTTGCTGGTACTACTACCATCGCTTCATATTGTTCACCTCAGTTTGGCTTCAAGCATCTTTGAAAAAAATTGAAGCTCCTGAAATTGTGTGCATTCTCAGCCTCTCTGTCTATTCTCCAAAACGTTGCAATAATTGTGGTTAGCGCTAATATAAGTTAGCTAGAAGTTCTCTGCATTATCTTTTTGCGTCTTTTTAGCATTATTCAACAAAGGGTTAAGCGACTTTAGGCTTATTTTTCTATGAAGTCACTTACAAATATCGGTTGTTGCAAGTTGCAGGTTTTTGGGGTTTGTTTCTAAAGTATTATTATTATTATTCTTTCATTTTAACTGATCAAGTGGTTACTCTTTCTCATTGTAGGATGTGGCCAGTTTTGAGCTGTTTCTTAGCCAATTTTTGGGCTTGTCCTTCGATGGATTGGGGCCCTGTCTAGGGTTGTTCTTGCCTTGCACCCTGTGCTGCCAGCTAGAAACCAGCTCTCCCACAACCCTGTCCAGGATAAAGCAGATAGGAAAGTTAATGCATGAATGCATGATATTTGTCTCCATATATTCCAGCTAACTGAACAGTGTGCAGGGTCAGCCAGGGTGGGACTGTGGTAGCCTAGCGTTTAAGGTACTGGACTCTGGACCAGAAGGTCCAGGGTTCAAATCCCACCTCTGCCAAGTTGCCACTGTTGGGTCCTTGAGTAAGACCCTTAACACACAATTGATTGGATTGTAAGATTGTATCAATTGTAAGTCGCTTTGGATAAGGGCTTCTGCTAAATCCTGTAAATGTAAATGTACTGCTTGAATAGAGGTTAATATCTATGAAGTACCCAACAGTGATCGCTTGGTGGAGCAAGCCCAGAGCCACTGAACCACCAATGAACTGTGAACCAGAAAGGCTCAACTCCCAATTTCCTTAAAACTCAATTGGCAACCTTCATCATGTCTTAATTATGAGCTTTATATAATGTAGTTACTGTATATAAATAATAATGTACTTTTATTACACACTTCATGGATTTTAGATATGTTGTTTTGCTTGTCTTTGTACTGACCCAAAAACACAAATTAGCCAGTATTGCTTGCATCATAGTGTGAGCATTAACCATTACACAGTCAGTCTCTCCAACATGTCATTAATTCATTCATTCAGTCATTTTCCATAAATGGCTAATTCAACTGGTCTTTCTGTCACTGTGAGGATTTTCCATTGACATGATCATTATGTAGTTAATTAACACTACACTTCCACCTACATCTCCACCTAACCGTAACCTTTTGGCTGTGATGGATTTTGAAAAATAAGTTACAGTTTTTGTAGACAAGCAAATGGAGACCAACATAATGTCATCACAACGTAAAAAATGTCAGATATCATTCAGTCACACTGGAATAATTGGAGATGCCAGTTGGACAACACATGCCTTTGGACTGTGGGTGGGAACCAGAGTACTCAGAACAAACCCATGCAGACAGGGAACAAACATATAAACTCCACTGGTCTCTAGAGCTGTGAGGCAACAGCAATAACCACTAAGCCACCATCCATCCCTAGCTAAATACCATGCAAACAGATTTCCATGCAGATTTAATCTACACTAACGCTGATTTGTGCTCACAGTACCTACAGTGGTGCTTGAAAGTTTGTGAACCCTTTAGAATTTTCTATGTTTCTGCATAAAATATGACTTAAAACATCATCAGATTTTCACACAAGTCCTAAAAGTAGACAGAGAGAACCCAGTTAAACAAATGAGATAAAAATATTATACTTGGTCATTTATTTATTGAGGAAAATGATCCAATATTACATATTAGTGAGTGGCAAAAGTATGTGAACCTCTAAGATTAGCAGTTAATTTGAAGGTTAAATTAGAGTCAGGTGTTTTCAATCAATGGGATGACAATCAGGTGTGAGTGGGTACCCCGTTTTATTTAAAGAACAGGGATCTATCAAAGTCTGCTCTTCATAACACATTTGTGGAAGTGTATCATGGCACAAACAAAGAAGATTTCTGAGAACCTCAGAAAAACAGTTGTTGATGCTCATCAGGGTGGAAAAGGTTACAAAACCACCTCTAAAGAGTTTGGACTCCACCAATCCACAGTCAGACAGATTTTTGGCAAGGTCACAAAGGACCCCAGGGTAACTTCTATGTAACCAAAGGCCTCTCTCATCTTGGCTAATGTTAATGTTCATGAGTCCACCATCAGAAGAACACTGAACAACAATGGTGTGCATGGCAGGGTTGCAAGGAGAAAACCACTGCTCTCCAAAAAGAACATTGCTGCTCGTCTGCAATTTGTTAAAGATCACGTGGACAAGCCAGAAGGCTATTGGAAGAATGTTTTATGGATGGATGAGACCAAAATTGAACTTTTTGGTTTAAAAGAAAAGCATGGGAAGAAAAACACTGCATTCCTGCATAAGAACCTTATCCCATCTGTGAAACATGGTGGTGGTGGTAGTATCATGGTTTGAGCCTGTTTTGCTGCATCTGGGCTACATTTAATCCTTTAATCCCATCGATTAATCATTTTAGGGTAGGTACAGAATAATACAGTACTGAGAGTGGAATACATTCCTGGGCCAAATCTTTCAACAAGACAATGTCCCTGCTTACACTGAGAAGACAAACAAGAACAACTTGAGAACAAGGTACATCGGGCTCATGTATTGGCCTGGTCGGAGCCCAGATTTGAACCCTATAGAAAATGTTTGATCTCACATTAAGCACAAACTAACTTGGAAACAGTTTAAAAAGCCATTCTCAAGATCACCCATAAGAAGAAGGAAAGCCAATCCCATACTAAGTTCTTTTATCTATATGTTTAATTCTTTATAATTTCCTGACCAATTACCTGCTGAGAGCAATAAGAGCAATAAAGCTTATTATTGGGCTTTTTTTTTTTTTACCCGTGAGTGTACACTCTTAAAGTGATGCAATGTATTGAGTGACCTCCTCTGGTAAACATGAGACAATACAGGAATTTCTTTAATTCAGTGCAAACGGATCAATCTAGTCACACCATCTACGACAAAAAAATGAGACACTCAGTGAAAAAGGCAGATGACAGAAAAACTGCAAAACTATTTAATACTAAACAGTTTCATTTATGACATGGAGACCTAGAGCAGGATGTGCAGAATAATGAAAAAGTATGGTAATTAGTATCCAAAAATTACTGCTTGTACTTGAGTTACACCATTGTGTGTTCAAAAGATCAGCATTCTGCTTGATGGGCCACTTGCAGGGCTGTTGATACCTCTACCCAGAACCTAAGCAAAATCCAATTAATGTACAGATTGTTAGAAGATGCTAGAAAATCTACATAGGGTTGCAGAGGCCAAGGACAGGAGTTTAAAACCGCTGTCACAAATTTTACAGCTTATTGAAGTCCCTCAATAATTTGTGTGTGATAACAATATATTCACAGTCACTTCTGAGAGTAGTGTGGCTGCCTTTTTTTCAGATCAGAATGTACCGGCTGCAGTGGCCATTTCATTTAAACTAGTCATAGACACTCACACCGGACAAACTTAGTGTAATCAATTAACCTAATGCATGCCTTTTGACTGTGTGAGGAAACCGCGGCACCCGGAGTAAACCCACACAGGCACGGGGAGGCTGTGCAACCCCCCTAAGCTAAAAGACCAGTGTATTTGAGGTTCGGCACAGCACTAACCACAGCACTGTTAGCACGGTAGGTCTGGTCCAGTGCTGGTCTAGCTTGCTGGTTATGCTGGTAATCTTTGCTGGATGACCAGTATGCCACCATATTGAGATCCCATGCTGGTGACAAGTATACCCACCATACCAGCATATGCTAGTCTTTTCAACCATGTCATCAAGTGCCAGAATTAAGTGCATATTGATCATGACCTGGGCTGCCCCTGGTTCAATCCCCCTCTGGACTCCACCTGTGAGGAGTCTGCATGTCCTCGCCGTGTCCGTGTGGGTTTACTCCAGGTACAATGGTTTCCTTCCACATTCTCAAAGATGTGTTAGGTTAATTGGTGTTTCTGAAGTGCCCTTAACATGTGAGTGTGTGTGTGTGAGCCCTACAATGTATTGGCGCCCTGTCTAGAGTTTTTCCTGCCTTGTGCCCTGCGCTGCCGGATAGGCACTGGCTTTCTCACGACCCTGACCAGGATTAAGCGGACAAGAAAATGAATGAATGAATAAATGAATGAATGATAACTGAGCATGAACTAAACCTATGTTTTTGCAGTTATCATAGAATTCCTCTGCATGCACACAGCCAGTGTTTAGCGCAGGGATGTAGGGAGCGGCGTAGTGCGCAGGGATGTAGTGAACTGGGTGTGGTTTGGGACGCGTCCCGTCGCACTGGCGCCTGCAAGCGCAGGCGTTGATTGGGTATATCACCGATGTCTGTACTACTACTCCTGTGCGTGTGAGTCTCAGCCGAGCTTCTTTTACAGTTAATGACAGTGTTATATGGCGGAACGGCCCTGCGTCGGGGCGATCGGAATATGTTTGAGGCCGGGAGCGGACGATGGAGCGATTCGATGGAGATTATCGGTGAACAATGATCAGAGTTCCCGTCAGTCCCAGGACGAGGAAACGCAGACGAAGAAAACAGGTTAGCAGCCTGATGTTAGCCGTCTATTAACTTCTGGAAACTTTATAAATGATCACATCGATGCTTGGATTATGAAATATAAACCTGCGATGTATGGAACTTGTTGATCTGCTCTGTTCTGGGCTTTGATTAATGCATGTCATCAACAGTTTGGCATTTATTTCGCCTTTATTTATTGCGAGCTAGCTGGCTAGCGAGTGTGGACATTGACCTTGCACCGGCTTCCACCCATGCTAACCAGTTCATTTAACAACTAACTAAGCGTATGGCTACTTTAGTTTTCGAAATTTGGACGTAAAACGTTATTTCTACTTCCATTTACACATTTAATGGATGTGAAAATAAAATGTATGCATTTGCCTTCCTAACCGGCTACTGTTTTTTCCAGCCGTCAATGTTGAACGCTAGGGAAAATTTTCCCACCCGTTGTTGGTGAGTCCCACCTCCGATGCTGGGATTGGCCAATAGTTCGCGTCGAGCCAGCGGATTGGTTCTGATTGGGACCTCGTAGCCTATGCGAGGCTGAACGCGGCGGAAAACGGGTGGAAAACAATCAACGCTACAGTGAACTTATTATTTGGGTTTGGCCTGATTTTGATTACGGCGTTGACATGGATACGATTCAAGAACTGTACGTAATACCCTGCAAAATTTGAATTAAATACAGAAAAAGCAGATAATGGGAAAGCACGGAGTGTTTAGGTTATCACGCTAACAGGCTGTAGGCCCTGTTGCTCTAGCTGGCAGTCATGTGAGAGTGAGTGCGGCCTGCCAGTCATTACACATGCAAATCCATCTATTCACGCCTGGTCAGCTTTACTACGGTTTGTGTAATTAAATGTACGCATTTCTACAATTTCCTTCTACATTTGTAGTGCAGACATTGCAACGATTACAAGTACATGTGCGAATATGTTCAGCCCGCTGGCTTGACACTTGCTGACTAATCCCGTCAAACGTTCACCCTACAGCCAAAAGACCTCAGCACTGAGGAAAACAAACCGACACAAACAAGTCAGCCCCAAGCATCATGTTCCGAAGGGTTTGCTAGTGAACACTTTACGATGTTTATCTTTAGCTGAAACGAGCGAATTGGTGCAGTTGTAGACCAAAGTTCACGCTATTCCGTTCATTTCTGTACACTTGTGCAATGATACTTCAGAGTGACGACACAGCAGATGGACCAATGGTCTCAGTCCCTGATATCAACCCGGGTTTGGTCCAGAAGTCCAGTCAGTTATAAACATCACGTTTAGTGTCTTTAAGGGCTAGGTATAAATCAGTGCTGTGTTAGACTTCAGTGTTCCATACGTTTTTGAACACTTGCATTAACACCTGGGTGGGATAATACTCTAGCCCACCACCATGGTAGCCAGGGTTCGATTACCGGCCGTGGCTGGGTCAGGTGTCATGTCGGTGTGATTGGGGTCTGAGAGAGTGAACCCCCCACGTTCCTGACCAGGATAAACATGGTTAAAATGTGAAAAAACAAGGTTTTATTTTAATCTGAAGCATGCAAATTACTAGTGCCATTTAAGACCAAGTTCACAGTATTCCATACATGACAACAAAGGTCTCGAACCATGATTTGTTCTACAGGGGAGTGCCACAAGTAATCCCAACTGATAGTGACAAGTCACTCGCTGAAGGCTTTGTGATAGCTTTCCAGATGGTGTCAAGCCTTGCTGTTCAGTATTTACATTTACAGTATTTAGCAGACACCCTTATCCAGACTGACTTGCACCTGATACAGTGTCCAGTCCAAGCAATTGTGGGTCTTGCTCAGTTCCCCCACAGTGGCAGCTTGGCTGTGCTGTGACTTGAACCCTGGACTTTCTGATCAACAGTAGTCATGGTCCTTCAGTGAGTTAAAAAATGAAGGTCGATATCACTGGCTGTCTTGTCGTATGGAACTCAGTGGAAACTGCAACCACAATAAATTGTAGACAATGTTTGTTATTCCTTAAAGAAAATGTCATGAGCACTAATCTTTCCTGCATTCCACCTTCCTGCTGCTGTTTTAACTGTCATAAATGCTGCTTAGTCACATACACAGGAGAGCATTGATTTTCTGTTGTTTTCTAGAGCAAAGATAAGCAGACAGTTTCTAGTCATATCAATTTTATTGGTTTGGACAATAAGTCAACTAAATACTAGTGCTATCAAACGATTAAAATATTTAATCCTAGTCATCACACAGTTCGTTTATGATGATCACGATAATTTAACCTTTCAGGCTTTAAAAAAATTCACATTATAATCCATATATGAACTGTTATTAAAAACTGGAACAGTAATTTTAGCAATAAAATAATAATAAGCAATAAAACAGGTAAATCAGACATGACGATTACTGTAAACACAAGTTGCAGTTCGCTCAAAGGAATAATGGGTTAATTCCATTTTATTTTCTAACTGTCCTTTAAAATGGTACCTGGGTATATAACTGTAAACTCAACAACATCATATATTTTGCTTTATGAGTAACAGCCAAAAGAAAAAACAAAAATATAGTTTCCAGTATCAGAATGCTGCCGATAACTGAAAAAAATCCATATATTTCGGCAAATAATATACCGGCCACTGATATGTTGTGCATCACTACTTTCGAATTGTTTTTCTTCAGAAATAAAAAGGAACGCTCTCCCTCGGTTATTTAATATGATGAAACTACAGTAAGAAGTTAAGATGATGCCTTTATCGTCATTGTCTTTTATACAATGAAATTAGGATTGCTGCTCGAGAACAGTATAAATCTACACAAAAACAGGATAAGACGATCACACAGACAGATTAAGTCAGTCAAACACAGACTTTGCACTTCAACATTAGTATTGCACTGATAGAATAAAAGGAAATATTAAACATAAGAAATATAATAGGAATTGCACTATTAGAATGGGGCATTTTGTTTACAATTATAAAGCTAACATTTCTAGTCAGTTATTTTAATTGCAAGGGACTAAACTTTTATTGGTACAAAACATATACTAGAAAATGTTTATTGTTTACACTGCAGAAATCAAAATGTAAATCAATAATCGTGAGAAAATCGATTTGTGAACGCCGAGCAGAGTGTATCATTGCACCCCTGTTGTTTGCTACCTCCAACAGTTGTTCTCTGTAGGCTGATGGTGCCATACATGCTATGTAGAATTAGGGAATAGTGATTGGTGGCTCATTTTGGACACAGCTCATAACTACGATGAACAAAAATGCGATTCAAACATCTAATTGTTGTCAATATGTTATAAGCCCCTTCATTTGACAACCCTGCTAAATACATAATAGTATGGAATTCCTTTCCTCTTAGTCTATATGGCTTACTTATTTCAGTGCTACGGTTTGATCTGTTTCTCAGATATCAATATTCAGGATGTAAACCTGCCAGGACAAAGTCCAAAAGGTATATAAGTCTTACAAGCCTTATACAGGTATGCACTGTTTATTGTAGGGATGTACTGATCCGACTTTTTCAGTATCGATACCAATACATAAACTTTGCATATCGGTCGTTACCCGATATCGATCCAATACCATTGTTGAATTAATAAACCTTATACGTCACCATGTGGGGGAGACTTAAGGCATCAGTATTGACTTAAACATTACTTACCAGATATAACAAATTAGCACATGGATATAAATGTATTCAATCTGTGTCAAGTCAAGTCAGATTTATTTATATAGCGCTTTTTACAATGGAGCATTGTCTCAAAGCAGCTTTACAAGTTTAGATTATCTCCTAATAACTACGTCCAATCCCAAATTGAGCAAGCCTAGGGCGACAGTGGCAAGGAAAACTCCCTAGTTCTAGGAAGAAACCTTGGGAGGACCAAGACTCAAAAAGGGTCCCAACCTCCTTGGGCGGCGTAGATGATAAATCTAAGAACGAACAAAAGTCATGGAGTCAAAGTTCGAATAACATGTGAAGTATGCAACATTTGTTTTGCTGATGTTGCACATTGCCATTGAACTTGTTGGACTAACTGATGTATGGTGTAGTGATTAAAGGGAATGGATCAGTCCCCTAGATCAGCTTAATACTTACTACTGATCATAAGTTCTCTCTACTGCTGAAATGACCAACGTGATGAGTAAAATGGGTTTAAATGGGAAGAAAAAAAGCTTGACTTAAATGGTTTTCATTTTGGATCACGGGTTCATCATTTTAGCAGTAGAGATTACTTCTCAATAGCAGGAACTGAGTTTTTTCTTAGGTCATTGACTACATAAAGCTTTCTTCACCTCACATTTTATACTCTCCCGGCTAACACAGCACTTGCTAGGAGACTGCAATACAAACACCGTACAATGCTGAAGCATTTCATGCTGGTGCTTCAGATGTTTTGCCATTTTAGAGGCGAAATGTCCTTTATAACAGATCAGCTTTCCCCACATTCTGCATTTAGCATTTCCTCTGAAAGTGGAGCTGAACTTTTGAGCACCTTTGAGCTCTGATTTTCCGCTAATGCTACAGTGGAGCGTACCAAAACAACACCATGTGATCACATGATACACCGGTCCTGGCAGAGAGATGCTTCCTTACTACTGACGTTATTTTGTGCTAATCCTGGTGTTTTTAAAGCGTGAACTGCGTTAGTAGGAACCGATAAGTGGAATCGAAATTCTATTTTCTGTTTTATGAATGCCGTTTTAGTTAAACCAGCAGCTATACTATTTGCTAGGTTGGTTGCAGAGACTGAAGTTGCCATGTGCTCGTAGTAAGACGTGGAATGGAATATGGATCAGTAAGTGGCTCAGCCCTGTCCGGTCCATATCCAATGAGTGAATGATGTCAGTATCGGACCATATACCGATTATAGGATCAGATCGGTCCCATCTCTAATAAACACGCATAATTAGCGTAAATAAACATACCGAACTGGCTGCACGTGAGCAAGATTGAATGAGTCCATTTGAAGAACCGCCAATTTCCAGAACAGCCAATAGAGTATCACCTTTTAAACACTTTAGACATTTAAGTAGCTAAATCCAGCACGGCACTGCTAGTATGAAGTCACAGCGGTCAAATGACCAGCGCTTGACACTTCTAGGGAAAGGCACCTGGTGTGGTCTACTGCTGCTGTAGCCCATCTGCTACAAGGTTGGGTCCGTTTTTGAGTCTTGGTCCTCTCTAGGTTTCTTCCTCATAACGCTTAGGGAGATTTTCCTTGCCACTGTCGCCCTAGGCTTGCTCAATTTGGGGATTGGCCATAGATATTAGAAGATGATCTAAAATTGAAAAGGTGCTTTGAGACAATGCGACATTGTAAAAAGCACTATATAAATAAATCACTTGTGCATTCAGAGATGCTGTTCTGCATGCCTTGGTTGTAACAACTGATTAGTTGAGGTACTGTTGGCTTTCCGTCAGCTCGAACCAGTCTGGCCATTCTCCTCTGGAATCAACAAGGCATTTTTCGCCCTGAGGACAGCCACTCGCTGGGTATTTACTGTTTCGGACCATTCTCTATAAATACTAGAGATGGCTGTATGTGAGTGCCATTAGATCAGCAGTTTCTGAAATACTCAGACCAGCCCATCTAGCAGGAACAACCATGTCACATCCAAAGTCACTTCAGTTGTCTCTCTTCCCCATTCTGATGCTCAGTGTGCTTCAGAACTTCAGCAGGTTGTTCTGACCCTACATGCTTAAATTAGATATGTGTTAATGATTAGCTGAACAGGAGTACCTAATGTACTGGCCGACGAGGGTATACATTGTTTTTAGCGATGATCATTGTGATCGTAATGATCTTTGCTCTCTCTTTCTTTCCTGTGACCTCATTAAAGCTCTGTAGACAGGACATGATTGAAGCCTTAATTCTCCCTTTTTTCATAATGTCATACAAATATAGATGGACCCAAAGTAGAACTTTCTTCAGAGGATGTAAAACGGGTCATCAAGTGAAAATCATGTTTAAGGCCTTTTCACACCAAGCCCGATTATTATTATGAAGAAAAAAAAATGTGTTTTTTAATGTAGTGGGACCTTCACACCAAGTCTGCCTTTTTGGTTTTTTTGTCTAAACACTGAAAACTCCCTGTACACTTTTGCTTTCTTTAATTTCCCTTCTCCTAATGTGTCTCGCCCTGGCTTTTTCACATTGTCAACTTAAAAAAAACAAAGACACAAGCAAAGATTAGTGCAGGAAGCCCTAGGTTGTGTTTTTGTGGGCATGAACAGGCTAGAATGCACTTAGATAAACGAGAAAATGGTTCCATACCGTCACTGTGAGGTTTATCACCATCATTCTCCAGCCTTTCAGCTATATTACTCCAGATGTTTTCCTTAATATCCATGTTTTTAGTCAGCGTGTTGCTTGTCCTATAAGCTCTCGCACTCTGCTACGTGCAGGATGAGCTGTTCTGCCTGGCAACCGAGCTCTGATTGGTCAGCCTGATTTTAACGCATCCAGAAATTAGAACAGGCTCCGATTAAAAATTTTACGCAGCAGTGCAGTCCGTCAGTTTCGGACTTGGTGTGGGTTTTTTTTTTTTTAAACTTGGCGTGTGTTTTTTTCATGTGTAAAAATCGTCATCATTTAAACCCAATTAAATAAATGAGACAAAAACTTCGGTCATTTATTTATTGAGGAAAATATTACAAAGTACAAAAATATTCAGAGCATTACACCTCAAAAGATCAGCTGTTTTCACAACCATTCCAGCGCGTCGGTCATTATTGTGACACCGCGGCCGGTGTTTGCCTCTGAGAGCATCCCGTTATCCCAGATTACCACAGCAGCAGATTGAAAAGGAAATGAAGCAGTGCCATAATTATGCAGTACGCATAATTTGTTTCGGAATGAATAAGGCCCGCTAAGTTTTGGATAACTGGCCAAAACAATCACCAAATCTCAGTCCAAACAAAAAGTAAATTGTGCACCCAGTTACTGGGAGTGTGTCTAACATGGGCAGGAATTAAGTGCCAGGATTCAGGTGGCATGGTGGCACCGTGGTTAGTGCTGTCACCTCACAGCTCGAGCACCAGATTCCCAATCCAGGCACTGCCTGTGTGGAGTTTGCATGTTCTGCTCCCACATTGCACACACATGCGTTAAGTCAGATGGTGTCTCAGAGTGTCCCAGTGTGAGTCAGTGTAGGAGTGATGGCCCGTCTAGTCGGGGTGTAACACAAACATGTCACACAGAGCTTGACGATGTCGCTTGCGTCCTGTTTATTACATGCTCTAATGCAGTTGCATTTTTTGAACACCAGAGGGTGTAATCGTACATCATTTAACCTCCTAATTTCTTTTTGTCTACATTTTTATTCAAGAAATGTACACTTTTATTTTGAATTGCTATTGTTCAGAAATACAAAAGTGTTGTGTTGATTCGGTTGCTTAATATACAGTGGTACCTTGGTTCTCGACCACCTCGGAACTCAAGTTCGGTTCACTCGACGAGTCAGCCAGCCAAAACTTAATTCATGATTCATGATTCAGTGATTCAGATTCACAACAGCTCTCACTCAGTGAAGATCTCCGCTGTGTTTGTGTTTTTCTTTATTTCTACGTCTGCAGGACTGTATTCTTATACAAATAAATCTCTTAGCTTAGCAGCTATGCTAGCACCCTGAGTTCACTAATAGAGTAAGTGTTTTTACTTTTCACTTTCAATCCATTACTCACTAAATTACATGAGATTTTCAACACTTTATTATAAAATAAGCTCTGTGTTAATGATTTTAGCCACCTGTAGGTTACTGTATGGGTTCTCAACTTTTCACCAATAAGGTTGGCATGTAACTTATGACACATTTAACTTAGGGTAGATCTGTCTGAATGTAACCCCATCATAACTCAGGGAGTGTGGATTTTCTGGGGGTCTGCAACGGATTAATTAAATGTTTTATTCCTTTTTGCTCGGCATTCGTCGTTTTCGGTTCTCAACAAGCCTTCTGGAATGAGTTAAAGACGAGTGTGGTGGACCACTGTGTGGTGAAGCTATCATAGAGCATTTTATTTACAATTTTAAACCTCTTTTCTAGTTATTTCATTGCATCGTTTGCATGGTTGCTTCCGGAAAAAAAGGGAAAAAAATGATCAAAAGAAGAAATTTGAAGATCCAGGGTTCAAATCCCACCTTTGCCAAGCTGCCACTATCAGGTCCTTAAACCCCAATTGCTTGGATCAGTTGTTCTGCTCTGGATAAGGGTGTCTAAATGACTTCATGTAAATACAACGTTCTTGCTTTAATCTCTCTGTAGTTTCTTTCTCAAACTATACCTAGCACCTAGTGACAGCACCCAGCTGTCGCTTTGAATGAATAAGCATTCGTTCTTGGGTATGTGTCTGCTTGTCTGGCCTCATGTTTAAACTGAGCACAGAGAACATCTCAAATATGACTGAGCTCCATTTGAACACGTCAGGAGCTCCAGGTTAAAAATAGAGTGTGGTTAGATGGAGTATCAAGGACAAGTGTTGGGACTGCTCCAGCTTTAAATGATAGAATTTGAAAAGGATCTTGTTTGAGTGTAATTATTTCCTGTCCATGGCTTCTTGTTGACTAAGATCACCCTGACCTCCAAACGCTCATGTAGATTTGGTCTAGTGTGGAATGTTCTGTGCAGCGTAGTTTGCTTTTCTGTATGGATATTGGACAATGGTGTTCATGATTTGAAGTATGGATGCAGCGCAAAACTCCTTCTGCTAGCATACATGCCATGAAAAATAGAATTAACTACACGGCTAACAAATGCATCCACATTACTTGGCGCTGCCCTCCAAATATGTAACCGCACCAAGATTTCCAAACTTGGTTGCCTCAACCCAGTACACCCAATTCCCATTCTGCTTGTTGCAGAAATCTACTAACTGTGGAAAATGTCTCCAGTCCATAATTATGATTATCTTAAATAACCATTATGTAAGAATTGTGACAGCCCTACGAACATCTGACTTAAAAAAACAACAGAAATAACACGACACACTTGGGTTAGAAAATAAGTGCGTTCCCAACAAACTGTAAACAGCTTCAAAAAGTAAATATCACCATGTTCTAGGTGTCCCCAGATAATGTCATCATGTTGACTCTGTTTGACCTGAGGTTTAGACTTGTGCTGACACTGCATGGCCTTTCTTCTCGTCACATGATTATATGTTAATTGCCTCTGTTGTCTTTTCTGCTTGCAGAGAATGGAAAAATAAATGGATTTGTAGTTGAGGGAAAGGAGACTCCCACGTCCCTTGACCCAGTGAGCCATAATGGTGACAAATTCTCACTAGGATCTCGATTGAATCTGAAACCCTCTGGACAGGCTCTGAACACTGCCCTGAAGGGAGAAAAGAAAGGCAATAACACTAGTAGAAACAGCATGGACTGCAAAAATGACAAGCCCTCAGAGTTGTTCACACGTGAGGGCAAAAAGGAGGCCCTGGCATCTCTGAACGGCGTGGTGACCCTGAACTACGGCCCGCTCACCAACGGTTATCCCAGCAGACCTGGCACCGACAACGATGGCAGCGGCTCGGAAAGCGGGTACACCACGCCGAAGAAGCGCCGAGCCCAGAGGAACGGTAAAGCTGTGGACAATGTGACCGCGCCAAACCCGGGCAAGGCCATGCACCCGGCCAGTAAGCAAGATCCGGGGCCAGCTGCTCTGGAACTTGCTGACAGAACCTCAGCGCAGATGGACCTCGGCCGAACCTCTTTAAAAGGAGAGAATCCTGGTGGTGCCATGAAAGTTAGAGAGGGCACTGCCTCCGCACCCGTGCTGCCTGTTTCTGAGGTTTACCGGAAAAGCTCTGGGAAGAAATGTGAGGACAAGTCCACCAAAACGAAAGTGGCTGCCTCAGCCAAAGAGGACTCATGGACTCTGTTCAAGCCACCACCGGTGTTTCCTGTGGACAATAGTAGCGCTAAGATAGTGCCTAAGATCAGTTATGCAAGCAAAGTGAAGGAGAACCTCAATAAGGCAGCCCAAGCCGGCGCAGAGACACCCTCTCCTGCTCCACAGGCATCCGGGAGGCCCTCGCAGGTCCCCATGTCGGCTGTGAAAACCATCACGTCGGCCAGCTTTAGCAATGGCGACGGCAACGTCTGCCCTCTACCCGGTCCCCATTTCAGTTCAGTGTCCAGTGTGCCAGTTTCTTCTTCTGCAGGTGTTGATCATGTAGCATCTTCCTGTGCCAGTAGCAGCAATGCCACCTCTACATCAGCTCCTGAGCCCAAGAAGCCCAATCTGTTCGTTTACCCCCTATCTGCCTCCTCCGCCTCCTCTTCCAATATGCAACTTTCTCTGCCGAGCGGCCGCCAGTACGACCCTCCTTGTTCTGCGTCGAATCAGAAGTCTCTGGGTGACATCTTCCAGAACCAGTGGGGTTTGTCGTTCATCAACGAGCCCAGCGGAGGCCCGGAAGGCCCAGCGTGCGCCACAGCGAAGGACAAACCCGGTGAGGTCTGCATTGCCTCACAAGTCCACGGTGCTCCCCAGAGGTCGGATCAGCCGGCTTTCCTCAAGGCGTGCGATCCGGAGAAACGGACTAGTGCTCAGAACGTGAATAAAGGCGGAAACCTTGTCCTGTCCGCTGCCGGCGGGTCCGTCGAGGGCTTGCCCCAGGTCTCGAACCTTGAACCGGACACCAAAAAGGACGAGTCTGGGATTCCTGGTGCAATAGTGTTTTGCTCTTCCTCTAAGGACGTTGGGGCCGAGCTACCGGACAAGTTGTCTGGGGCCAGAGAGCAAGGCTACACTAAGGGCTTGGAGAGGACGGCCAGCTGGGACTTTTTTGATCTTAAAGCTGCTGTAGTTTATCACACTAAAGGTGATGCATCACTTCTCTTTGAGTCTGCAAATACATTTGTATTCATGTCATTCACAACGTGTATCGCTTTCAAATAGTGCTGGGCAGTATATCGGATTTAATTTCTCTGTATGGTATGAATTTTTCATTTGCCAGAACGATAGCTGTCAGGCAGCAAATTATATAATATTGTTCGCCACTAGAAGCGCTACAGAGCGCTCCGTAGAACAGCACTGCCAAAGATGTACAGTGGTACCTCCATTGTCAAGCATCTCGATTTTGATTTGATCTGCTATGATGCACCAAACACTCGTTAAAATCCCCAGTTCATGTTACATTTAACTTATGATGGATTTTTGGAACGTATCCCCCTTGTAAATCATGGAGCACCTGTACAGTACAACTCCATTAATGCATATAATGCCTTAAACAGGGTGGATTTTCTGGGGGTCTGGAACGGATTCATTCAATCTGCACTATTCCTTATGGGAAAATTTCTGTGGTACCAAAGTACCACTGTACTGGGTACAGCTTGCTGGGTAGCATAGCATAGCAGGATAGATTTCATCGCCATGGTAGATGAAAGAGTAGAAAATGAGACGGAGATTCAATCCAAGGCAGCCCATTAGGCAGAGTTTGCAGAGCCACTGTTGGTAACACTAACAACTTACTCCATCACCCTAGGAGAAAACTTGTTTTGGAATACTAAGAGGGTATGAGATTAGTCGTTGGACTGAAACAGTGAAGCCAAAGGCTCAGATCTCTTGAAGAGACTCTCTTGTTGTAGAATAGGCTACAAACCTATGTAAAAGCCCAGTCATGATCCACCCCCCTTTTCATACCACCCATTATGGGTGGGCAATATGACATTTTATTGTATCATGATAAATTTTATCGTGATGAGCAATACGCCTTTCTGATATCGAGGATATTGTCAGTGCTTAAAGATCACTGACCAACTGCATGTTTATTATGAAGTGTAATTAGTGCTGCTAATTGGATGAAGTGCAACACATGTTTGAACACATGTTAGCGATCACATTTACTGTGATAAATATCAATTATTGTGAAAATGTATTTAAATATTGTGGTGATATATTTTTACCTTATCACCCACCCCTACCTCCCAGCACTTCTCTCACCCTAACTGTCTTTAAAAGGATTTCAGATCTTACAGATAATTCAGGCTGACTTACAATGCAATGCATTCATGTTATTAGCATTCTGCATTTGCCCGTGGAACTTTTCTGCCATACGTTGTTGCACTAGAACCTTTGAAAGTAAAAACAGCATTTTTATTTGAGCATTTTGAGTATTTTCAAAGTCAAGTCAGAAGTAGCTAATTAAACAAGTTACTTGCTTGGCATGAATAATCAGCTATATTGTTTTCTCTTTCAGAAATGGAAGATATTTTGAATTTGCAAAAACGAGGTAAGGTTCTGCATGGCTTGTTTGTTGTTTGTGTTGCTGGTCAGGTAATAATTGTGATCTCGAATATTATTTCAGGCAAGTGATCATCTATAACACTTGAGCTGTATCCTGATTGTGAGTTTTTAGACATAAACTTCAAGACCCAGGCTTGAGCTCTGGGCCGATCGGTGCTCATGTGGAGTTCTGTTTGTGTCCGTGTGTTTTTCCTTTGGGTACTTCTGTTGAGATAAGATAAGATAGTCCTTTATTTGCCCCACAATGGGAAATTTACATATTCCAGCAGCAAAGAGATAGGGAGTGATATAAGCAAAATTGTAAAGAGTATAAATAGGAAGATTATGGGCATAATAAAAAATTAAAATATAATGTAAATAACAACAGCATTTACAAAGGTGTACAGTTGTGTGACTATATTAAAAAAAAAAAAAATTATTTAT